>SKCR01001246.1:0-504406 GCA_019454045.1 Zanthoxylum bungeanum
TAGTATGAATACAGTCCAACTGTTTTAATTAAAACAACATTAAATATTAGTCCAACTAATATATTAATTCATATGACGAAAAATTGAAATGAGCGCGTATGGCAAGTAACTAAACGAATATTGCAAATTTAATACTTGCCTCCCACTATTTTTCGGCGAGCCTCTAACCCTCTGTGGAGTACTCGGGAAACCTTGTTTCCTAGTGGGCTAGGATCCCGTTAAATAACACACAATCTTGACTTTGGCCAACAAATTGTATGATAATTAACTAGGTAGATCTCTAAGATCATTTGAATCCCATCCAATTCCTAGATCCAGTAGGTGGACATCCAAGTTCGAAACATATATCTTATATATGCCAATATATCCAATATATTCCCTAACCTTTTTCCTCTGAATCAACTAAGCCTTGGCTTTGGCACAACAAACTTAGTGATCCCAGTTAAGCGGAACCCATTGACTTTGGAAAGCTTCGTAATCAATGTCGATGGACAAGAAGTGATCTTGACTTTGGCCAAAAAATCACAACTTGGACAAGACACCGATATGGAAAAAAGCCTTCATGATTCAAACACATCCACGACGGACAAATGTCTTGACTTTGGCCAACAAACCAGTGCCAGTCTTGGATCTTGAGTAAGAATCACTCAATGGAAGGAAAAACGCTTAATATGTAGCGAGGGTTTTTGGTGTAATTGGCAACCAATTAATTATCTTTGTTAAGGTCTCATCATCATACACCCTTAAACATGCATTCTAAAAACATAATGAGGTGCGTATAAATAAATATAATAATGATATGCGGATGGATATTTAAACACATTGTTCCTAGAAAAAATCTCTCACTTTCCTCTCTCTCGCTAGCATAAGTATTACTTCTACCCGATTACATAACACTTCTAAAGAAACCTCATTTACATTGAAGGGAATAGGTGAGAAGAGAAATACACAGAGTCAAGAGGTAATAGGCTGGACACGCAGGTCCAATTAATAAATTCTAAATTTATTACAATAATTTCCAAAATTGCCCTTACCCATCTAATATCCATCCGATATACATTATTCATACATCGCATCCATGTATTCACACAAGCATGTTATCAATCAATCTAATCCAATTAATTAATCTGAATATTAATGACCATCCAATGTTCAAACAACGATTTGATTTTGCGCGACTCCAACTCGTTTTGCGAATAAGTACTCAAAGTACGAATTCACGAATTATATTAAACTACAACATTAAATCCAATTCAATTGTATTTAATACTAATTCTTTATTTAATTCCAAATTAAATATTACACTTTATTAATGAACCTTTATCGACTTAGATTCTAAATCTAATCTTTACAGGTCTCAAAGCCCGATTAACATCCAATGTAAATTTAATTTAAAGTCCAATGAGCTTTTAATTAATTTCTTAAGGCATGGACTTTTGGTCAATATGGGTCAAAACCAAATACCAAAGCCCATTTAAGGAATCACCCTTATTTGCCAAGAAACCAATTTAGGCCCATTAGGCCCAATTAAAATTAAAGGTCCATTAAGTCATAATTGGACTTTATGGATATGGTTTTGGCCCAATTGGATTCAACCAATTTAGCCTAAACCAAACTTGGCCCAACCAAGCCCATTAAGCCCAATTAGAACTTTTACAAGCCCAATTCCAAATTTAAGCCCAATTAATTTAATTTCAAAATTCCAAATTTCATAATTAATTAACCAAAGTGTTTGCCATAATTAATTAACCAAATTAACATTTCCAAAACACTAATTAGCCTAATTAATTATGCTAATTATCATCAACACATGTCCTACACATTTGAATCAAAAAATCAATCATTTTCCATGCATAGTAGTCACGGCAATTTAGGGGTTTTTCATGTCCAATTCCGAATTCAATCCAATTAATCCTAAATCAACATTCCCCAAATGATTTCAACTCATTCAATGATCAAAATCAAAAATTACCATGACTTAGGGCAATTTATTAGTTTCGGCCAAACCAACCAATTTAGGGAAAATTTATCCAATTCGATTTTTATCAAATTGACAATGCATAACACTATGTTATCATAATTTAAGCATACTCAAACAATCAATTTCACTCAAACATGCTCAAATCAATTTTGCCCAAATTTTACCCTAATTTGTTTCATGCTCAAAATGGCTCAAGATACTATTGTTGGGTTTCTATTATGTCCCAAGGATCAATTCAAGCAATGAAACACATGTGAATACTCAACGAAGAATGGCGGAAACATACTTACATTGATCGGATTTAGCGATGCGAGGAACAAAAACCTTTTCTCCCCTCTATGGTGCTCACGGCAGTGGACTGGTTTTGTGTTCCAAGAAATTCGGTCAACCTCCATGAATGGATCTCCAAGCTCCAAGCTTTGTGTGGTGATTCCATGCTCACAAGTTGGTTTCCCTATCACCTTAGGATGACCCTTCATGTGCTAGCATTGGCAAGATTTGCCACAAATCTTCCATGTTTCTCCTTCAACTCTCGGCATTAGCAGATTTTGAGGAAGAATATGGCCCAAGGCCGAATGCAAAGAGAGAAGAGAGTTTGGCCTCCATGGCAGAAAAAGAAAAGGAGAGATAAGTTAGAAAATGTGTTGTGTGTTTTGTATATCTAATATCAAAAATAAAAGTTAAATACCAATTAATAAAATAATGATATATGTCTTTCAATCAAACTGAAGTGTCTAACACTCTACCATCAATTTCCATCACTATTCACATCAATGATGACAAGCATCACTTCACTCAAAGTGATGTGACTTCTATCACTTGATTGACTATTGATTTGACGCTAGATGTGCCTTGTGGGCCGCACTTGAATTCGAAATGCGAGTGCGCCCGCAAACACTTCCGGGCTCGGGTTCGCTAATTCCAAATTAACGAATTTTCGTTGCGACGTAATTAAATAATTATGCCTAGCAAAATTACTATTCACGTCGTTAACGAATTAATTCTAAATTAACTCGTTCGCCCGAATTAAAATCTAATTTTAATTCCGCGTCGAAATCCAATTTCGTATAATATATCGAATATATTATTTTATCGATTAATTCCAAATTAATCGTTCTCTCTCTTTGAATAATATTTTATCCTAGATAAAATTTCTCCGTAATTAATCCCAGATTAATTTTCTCTCTCTTATAATTAATCCCAAATTAATATAGTGCGAGTCATACGTCATCGGTGAATCTTCGGGAAGCGACCCATGAGATCCCCGGATATGTTGGCAGTAAATCCGGTCGTCGGACTATCCGAACATGTACGTACCTAGTACTACGGTTTTACCGATTTACAAGACATGGTTGGCTTCTAGCAAAGCACAGTGCCTACCCAACTTTCCAGAAATATTCTTACTGGAATATGTGATCTATATCAGGCGTAGTATACGTAGTATTTCGTATTTCGATCTAGTATCGGATGTCACGTGCAAGGCCTGGGGCTGGAAATGTGTATGCCCCGTACGAAGCACATATCGGATCTCTGGTAACTAATCTATATAATCGGATAAACATGACATAGTCATAATATCCCGATATCTGCAGCATATAAGAGCACCAGTTCCGTATCCTACGTGATCATCATCTCCACTATAACTGGAGTGATACTTCCATCTCGACATCACACCCAATACACTACGATTCTCAATATACCCAGAAGAGGCGTACACAGAACCTGTTAAAGCCCTGGACGACCAAAACCAAAGTATATTGATTGTCGCAAGTATTAGCGGTGCAAGTCTCAGGTTAAGACCAAATACACTTACCCTGTTCGGACTTCCATAAACACATAGTCATACTACCAATGGAATTCCGAGGGGTCTAACCAGAGCAAAGCTGTTCCCGTACCATCGGTAAACACAACCTCCTATAACACTTGCATGAGTATCCAATACCCAAATATATGAGAACTATGCCGTTATGCTCCCACAACGCGCACAAGTGTAATACTTGTCTATTCCGCATTATCGATGTCCAATCTCGATAATACTATGACTAGAGATATTTAATGATTAAACCTTCGTGGATTGATACTGTCTCATATCAACTCAATCCGGAACTAATCTTATGGACCTTCTATCATTTATACATCTTGGTAATCTAATTACAAATGATAGAAGAGCAATTTCCTTTGTCACATAGTTAATTTGTACAACAACACCATGATCTGTACAAATAGTGATGCTATGGGTCATATCTGTCCAACACCGAGCTACTGTTCACCGTGGATCACTATTCATCTGAATCTTTCTCTCTCGATTCGCATCAAACGAAGCACCATTCTACAAAATCAAAACCGTAACCTTGTAGTACTCTATGAGGCTTCAATTTGGTATATTATTTGGCCCAAAAAGTCAAGGGAATGAGCTAGATCGGAGCAAAATACGTCACGACTTCTCCACTCATTTTTGTCCATCACCCGCTGCCATAGCTCGATCTGCGGCCACCAGCAGCTCCCCCTTGGCCAGACGATCCAAGTGCCACCGTCGTGCCTCGTCTGAGTAACTCCCATCGGTCGGCGCTACTCCCTCTCTCTTCCACGCGTGTGATGGGCGCTGAATGTGTGTGTATGAGTTAATGTTGGATTTTTCTGCAATTAACTAAAATTTGGCTTTAATAACAAACTTTCTGAAAATTACACAAAGGTCCATAGAGGAAACTGCAACTTGGTCCTCAATATGGGCTGATTCAGTTTTTAGTAAAATTGAGGTCCTTCTGATACAAATTTCAAAAAGTGTTCAACATGAAAGTTGTTCGTCTTAGAAAAATGAGTCTTATGGTTTAAGAATAAGCTCAATCGAAATTTGTTTGCTATCTTTATAGCCAAAACAAGAAAATTTTACGCGTATAACAATAAAATCAGAAATTGCGTAACCAATTCTCGAAATCACGCGTTTTCCAACTCGATGAAACTTCACTTTAAAATATTCCGATCTATTTTCTAACACAGAAACTTCGATTTTTTTATTACAATGCCGTTCCAAGTCCTTAACTTTAATTCGGAAATCTTTCGGCACTATTCCGAAAAACTTGGGATATTACATCCTCCCCTCCTTTTAAAAATTATACCTCGAAATTTATCCGTCCTTATTTCTGATCATTCGGAATCGATCGTACGTACATTACCATCTTGTCCGTATTCGGAAGTCACCGCACTTTACACCTTTTCAAAAGTTATGTATCTCACACTCCAATACAAACTATGCTATTTCAAAACGAAACATATCGAATCTTATATTTTATACTAATAACACATCAAACTTATCATTTCTATTCACACTCATCCATAGAAACACGCTCAAACCATTTCATGCTCATCCATCAACAGAAAGAAATTCAAACACGGATTCTATACAGCCAATCATGTACATCATCTGAAACGAGGAACATAACACATGTTCTTTGCACACAACCAAATATAGTTTCAAAATGAAAACTTAACACGAATTTCATACTATCTCTTTCATCCACAATACAAAATGGAACTCATTCATTCCACATCATTCCATTCTATATCGTATATGTAAACAACATCGATATCAAAATTTACATATGCACATATCTCATAGCACAAACAATTTATATGGCTAACAACATAGTATATATAGCCATCGCAATACTCAAAAGATCGGTGTCTAACCATAAACTTACATCAGTATTCGTATAACGAACATAATCTTTTATATCAACAAATACATCTATTGTCATAACCAAAATTGACAAATAATCCTACATGCTGTTATGATATTGATAGTCTGAAATCTGTCAATCTCTGTCATTATTCAAAATAGAAAACGTAAATCGATCTCTTTCAAAAACCATTTCGAAAATACATTTGAAAAACTATTTTACTATAAAAAAAATCAGTTTCAAAATCCATTATCGTAAAACCATATCGAGCATCCAACATAACTCACTGAACGAAACATAACATTGCCCAATGGCCGAATTGCAAACACAGATCAAACAATGAACGAAATGATTCCATGTCGACAGAGGGTCAGGTCGGCCCACTGCAGTTGGGCAAACCCCTATACAAGCATCACGAAGGGTCAAAAACATAAAATCGTCAAGCATCGTGAATGAAACATATCATATCATATACAATATCATAAACAATGCCGAAATGCATCAAAATCAAAATATAGTTATTTTGAAATCATTTCCCCCCAAAACATAAATATGTGTAAATCGAAAATAAATCTTTAATGCAAATTTTCAAAATACATATCGATCATCCACTGTTCAGTAGCGCGCATAGACCGGACAATTTACAGACCATGTCGACAGGGTAGTGGACCAGCCATTTTCTGATGGTCTGGACCCTATAACAAGCGCCCCGTGGGCCAATCTAGAACGAAATATATACAAGCACCATGGAGGGTCAAAAACATAAAATCTTCAAGCACCGTGGCGGAAGTAGATTTTCGAGTGTCTTGACGGAAACAAGTTTTATTGTTTAAAAACATCAAAATCAATTTCGAGCACTGAGACGGAAACATATTATCAAGCACCTCGATGGAAACTTATCAATAAATCTAAAAACATCAAAACTTTAATCAAGCATCGAGGCATAAATATTTTCTTTATTCTTTATAATCAAAATTGAAATATCTAAAAACTTTCTTTCTTTTCAAAACACTTTTGTGCCAAAAATCAAACACCAAGTTTTCAAAACATGGTTCAAAATATCACTACACATTTCAGACTATCAACATTTTAGCATAATTCATACCCCAAAACACAACGATTTCATATCACATACATATTCATATCTCTACATAAACAACGTACTTTTAACTTAGCACACATATACACCTATACACATGCATATATTCATGGTATACAAACATATACAGAGAATTCAAATCACCCATATCAATCAAAATCATAGCACGTCATACCATATAGCAGAAATCAATTCAAATACCAAACAAAAGACCTATATAGTCTATACGTAGTAGAAAACTTACTTTGACGATCAGATACCATGTAGCAGCAATCACCAACACCCTAAAGCTTTGCTATGATACCATAACTGTAACACCCCGTCAGAGATAGGATGCTACCGGCAGGAGACAAGATTGACCCATCTCCATAAGCCTATAAATTTATGAAAATCTGTCATGATGTATCCTAAAACCGGATAACTTGGATCTCAGTCCAGCGTCAAAGCAAACCTGAAATAAACCTCCTATATCAAAATGGACTCAGGTCCATACCAACACATCAAAATCATCACCTAAAGGCTCCGAGCCCATATCACCTACCAACACTCAAGGGCTCTGTGCCCACAACATCATAAGCAATCAAATCATTTACTTAATACAGACGGTGTGCTCCGCACGATAAATAAAATAATAAATCAAATATCCTAACTTCTAAAATTCTCCCAGGACACTTGCGAGGGTGACTGCCGCTTGGGTGATCCACGTCTCGAGCATGACTTCAGAGTTGGAGTGGTTGACCCGTCTGTTAGCTAACCTGCAAAACTAGCAAACTAGTTTGGTGTGAGTTTTAAAAACTCAGTAAGTAACCATGTTACTATAAACAAACTAGTCAAACATATCAATAAATTAACATAATTACTAAATTGTTACAAGTTCAGATTTACAAAATTTTATTATCCTTTATACTTTACCATGACAAATTTTCAAATCTACATATTCACATATATGTCAATCTATTAGCCAAACATTCAAATCACACAAAGCATCGACCCGAACATCACAAACAAGTCGTTTTACATCGAATCCATTTCCATTTTATGTGACATGAAGTCAGACTTATTATACTTTATTACGATTAAGTATCTTTGAAATATTATCAAATCGATGAAACAATCACACTTCTTTCAATTCAAGATATACTTCACTTATATGCATACAAATACAATATCATAATTCTTATACTTATGCGTACGTACCATTACAACTTGGAAAACATATTTTATAACTTCTGATATTCTCATCGGTTTCAAATCATCAAATTATTTCACATAAGCCAACACGGTCCATACATAACACGAGTTCTATCATACACATACACTCAGAAACATTTATGAACATTAAACAACCAACCACTAAGCACACACAGAAACACTCAGACATACATACAGTTATTGTACAATCGACATCGAAGCATACATAATAGCCAATACATCAAAGAAAATATAATTAAACAATACATACATATAGATGGCTTACACACACAATGCTCGTATAAGACTCATTACATATTTTAGAATAGGTCTGAGATGAATTCTGTCTGAACGGATTCCTAACCAGCTCGACTACTACACCGCGAATCATCTAATCGAACATACACACAGGCGCTCACACCATATAACATAAACTCATCACACAACTTTTCATACACAAGAAAATACACGAAAAATAATCCAAACATCATTCAAATACTCATATACATACATATATTTCAAACATACAAATATACACCTTATTACGAAATCAAATCTCATATCTCTCACAGTCCTCACATCTTTTCATTTGTCGATCAATCATATTCTTTACTTATCGGTCAATATTCACCATTCATATACGTATCCAATCAGTCATGAACTTTCATCCATCGGAAAAGGCTTGGCCTATACCAACTCAACCTCTATACCACTAGACCAAATTCATTAGTCATTAATAAACTTATTCCAATAACACACATCTACCCGTACAAATACAAATTTAGAAATCATGACTTATTTCATTTGTCGATCTACCATACACAAATTATCCATGACATATCATCATATACCAATACAAATACGTGTATCAATACTTATACATATACTTTTTCATTTATGTATACATATACATGCCATTACACATTATACACTTACATACATAAACACATGCATATATACATTGAGCTCGTCAATTACTTCACTTTATAACATATCAATAACCAAAAATCCATATATGTGGTGGTCGATTACTTAACCATACATAGTCTCGCACTTCTTTCTCAATACCATCTCTTATCTATTTTTGTCTTAACCTAAACACTTCAATCATTTATATATATATATATATATATATATATATATATATATATATATATTTCGATCGGAGCTACTGTTCACCATAGGTTACTACTTATCCTAATCTTTTTATCTCGATTCATGCAAAATAAAGCGTCATTCCATAAAACCGACATAATAACCTTGTAGTACTCTCCGGGAGCTTCGATTTGGTATATGATTTGGCCCGAAAAGTCAAAGGAACAAGCTAGATCGGAGCAAAATATGTCACGACTTCTCCACTCGTTTCCGTCCATCACTCGCCGCCATAGCTCGATCTGCGGCCACCAGCAGCTCCTCCTTGGCCAAACGATCCCGGTGCCACCGTCGTGCCTCATCGGAGACACTCCCATCGATCGGGGTTGCTCCCTCTCCCTTCCATGAGTGTGAGGGGCGCTGAAGTTGTGTGTGTGAGTTACTGTTGTCTTTTTCTGCAACTAACTAAAAATTTGGCTTTAATAACAATCTTTCTGAAAATTTCACAAAGGTCCATATACGAAACTGCAACTTGGTCTTTAATATGGGCTGATTCATTTTTCAGTAAAATTGAGGTCATTTCGATGCAAATTTAAAAAAGCGTTCAACACGAAAGTTTTTTATCTCGAAAAAAAGAATCTGATGGTTTAAGAATCAACTAAATCAGAGTTCAATTGCTATCTTTATAACCGAAACAAGAAAATTTTACATGTATAACGATAAAATAAGAAATCACGTAACCAATTCTCGAAATCATGCATTTTCCAACGCGATTAAACTTCATTTTAAAATATTCCGATCTATTTTCTAACATAGAAACTTCGATTTTCGATTACCATCCCGTTCCAAGTCCTTAACTTTAATTCGGAAATCTTTCGGCACTGTTCCGAAAAACTCGGGATATGATTAAGGCTTATGATTTTGAGCCAAACGCCGATGAGCCTTGTGTATACAAGCATGTCATTCGGGATAATGTGTTTTTCTCTTATTATATGTCAATGATAATTTACTCATTGAGAATGATGTAAATTATTAATGAAAATAAATTCCTGACTAGCTAACTAATTCCAAATGAAAGATTTGGGAAAGGCAAATTGTGTACTTGTGATCCAGATTATTTGAGATCACAAGAGACGACTGTTAGCTGTGTCTCCGGGATCCTATATCGATAAGATTATTGTACGATTTTGGATGTTGAATTCCAAGAAAGGTAATTTACCTCTTCGACATGGAATTCATTTGTCAAAGGAATAATTTCCTATGACACCTCAAGCAGTTGAGGAAATGAGACATATCTAACATGCCTCTGCTGTTGAAAGTCTCATACATGATATATTTTACTATGCACGAGACCAGACATCAGTTATGCAGTGAGAGTAGTCAGTAGTTTTCAATTTAACACAAGATTAGATACCCATATTATCGACTATCTTTAAAGTATGAGAGACTATATGCTTGTATAATCTGGAGAGGATATGATCCTTAGAGGATATACATATTCTAATTTTCAGACGGATGTAGATAATGGGAAATCAAAATCTAAATCAGTATTCACCTTAGTTGGTGGAGCCATAATATGGAGGAGTATAATGCAATCTAGAATTGCGAACTCCACCATGGATGTGAAGCAGCTAAGGAAGTAGTACGACTCGGGAAATTCTTGGGAGATTTGAAAGTTATTCCAGACATGGTTATGTTGGAGTTGGTGCTTGGAGTACCAATCCAAATTGTATATTTTATTATTTATTAATAAAAAAACTACGTTTTCATTTCATACTTTATTAATGGTATTGTCATTATGCTTATTAGATTGATGTATAGATATACTAAGTATGACATCGACCTTAGAATAGTCTTGTAGTAATAGTGGACACTAGGTGGTCCGACATTAGGATAAGTATTATTATTATAAACTATTCTTAAAGTAAATATTCCTAGTCGTTGATTTTGGAATACGATCGAATTCCTATAACCTAAAAGACTAGCACATGTCGTATATTGGAATTGGAGTTCCAATGGTTTAACCCGATGTACCATGAGCTTTGAAAGCTCGTATAGACATGTGGGTATTGGTTGGACCGAATACTGAATGACTCACAGGTGATTCCTAATAGATGGAAGTACACACCACCGTCAATAGGAATCTCCTCGAATCGAGTAGCATATGTAATCCTTTGACTATAAGATAGCATTGATTTTGTGTGAGATCCTCCACACTGTGATGCCATGTATGTCAGAAATATTTCATGGTTTGGCCTCTAGATATTAGGTAGGTGTGGACCGATGCAGTCAGTAATCAAGTGTGAAGCAATATAGGATCTGTCGGCCCGTATGTGTACCATAAAGGGTTTAGGTATCCATGTGAGTAAAATCATGATTCTTAAAGATTTTGCCAAAGTAGATCACCTAGGATGGATCGCATCAGTTATGAAGAATCGTGGACATGTTGACATGAAATGTGCGCCTAGGAAACTTGACGGTATATTCTATATTTCCTGAGCACAACTCGGATAGCCTACGACGGAGTGATTTTTAAACATATGTGATGATCTCGACTTGTATAGTTTAGAAAGGTCATTCGTGTTCTTCGTGAATTCGGATGTGGCCGAATTGCGTACATATTAGTTAGGCTTATTTTGAAAAACTTGAAATTTGTTCTATAACATGTGTTGATGTTGGTTTTGAAATTAAAATTAATTTTGGGTGTTTTGAGAGTGTTTAGGGAAGGTTAAAAGATTTTAGGGTAGAAAAACATATTGCCTTCAACTCTCTGTTATAGAAAGAAGCAAATGAAATTAAAAAAAAAAATTGTTTGCACAGTGCGTATGCGTCTGAATTTGTTTTTCTTCGTTCTTGATTCAGTCTCGATTTTTTCCTATACACTCGTAATGGAATATAATATTTCATTAAATATTTTAAAATTACACCAATGCTTGATATCCATGGGTTAGACCCATTTCCACTACGCGGGTCACCGATCCGTCCCTAGGGGTTCCACAACTATCCCAACAGAATGGTATCAGTAGCAAGGCTTAACCACACAACACATATTTGTTTTTTAATCTATGCCATAGTAATTTTAATTGAATTATGCATAAGTCATATTGGATTTGTATTGTATGTTTTAAATTAAAATTTTGACATAATTAAATTAATGACTTGATTGTCATAAATCTCACGTGATTAAGTGATTACCTTATTTAAGTAATAGTATTAGTAATGTTGGAGCATTATTGGATAGTCTGTCTTGTCAATACGGAGATGAATGAGTTCTTACTACTTAAATCCAAGACCGTCATTATTATGAAAGTATAAGTGCTTGGAACTTAGGTCGCTCCGGTAAAATATTAGATGTAGCGTGATGGGTGAACGTAGTCACCCAATATCGTCATTAGTGTGAAGGTGTACATACGAAGCTTATTAGTGCAGATTGACAAATATACACCTAGAACACGTCTTAATCCAATATCGTCATTAGTGTGAGGATAAGAAACGATTCAGGACCAAACTATGAGTCACATGAAGTGATTGACCTTCGAGGTCTACCTAATGTGTTTATAAAGGCCAATATCGTCATTAGTATGAAGCTGGAGTAAATTTCATGGGATCCACTTCCCGCTATGAAATTTTGATAGTCAAATATCTATTTTTCATTAAGGGAGATTACATAATTACGTAAAATATAGAGAGGACACTAATAGATTTAAAATTCCATAATCAATTAGTGTTATTATTTTGAAATGAAAATTATTCTGCTATTATTTAAAATATTGTCTTATAGATGACTGCCGCTAATCCATTGATGAATTTTTTGGATACCAAAAATCTAAAAGGAACCGAGAATTATTTCGAATAGAAAATGAATATACGCCTTTTCTTGGAGTTTGAAAAGTTGACTTATGTCACTGTCAATCCACTGCATGTTGAAATCGATCCTGACTCCACTCTAGAAGAGCGAGAAACTTTTAATAGATGGAAGGATGATAACCTAAAGGTGAAATCCTACATCTTGGGATCGATGGTTTTAGATTTACTGAGACAGTATCGAATGCTTGGAGTATTATGCGAACACTCAAGGAGTTGTTCGAAGTAAATCAAGAGATCGAAATTTATCGGAGGTCTAAGAAATTGTTATGTGCTGAACTTAAGGATGTAAGAGCTGTCAGCATTCATGTTGTGAACATGATCGACTAGATCCGATATCTAGAACGACAGGGCATTGTGATTGATTAACGGGTTGGTCATAATTTGATTATGTCTTCTTTACCTAGATCTTATGCTGGCTTTGTGTTAAACTTCCATATGCACTTAATGCAAGCCAGCTATGAAGAACTTCATAACATGTTACGTACGGCAGAGCATGCTATGAGAAAAGGCAACCTCATTTTGTACCTCTATGGTGGAGCTGGCTCTTCGAAGACTTCTGGGAAGTCAAAGAAAATAAAGATGGGGAAGAAAAAGATTGTAAAGAAGAACTCCAAGAAGCGCAAAGGCATAAAATTACAAATAGCTCATGATCAATGTCTACATTGCAAGGATTGTGGACACTAGAAGAAGGATTGTCCAGAGCTGAGAGGAAAAACATGACCGTCAGGTACTCTTTGTATTTTTCCAATTAGTAACATCTCATTAGCCTTAGATGCAAATAGTGGATGAGAGTTAGACACTGGCAGTTCTACTCATATTTGCAACTCTCTGCAGGTAATGAGGGTAAGAAGAAGGCTGAATAAATGAGAGATCCAGCTTAGAGTTGGCAATGGCGAGACATTGGATGTCGATGCCATATAAACAGTTGTTTCAGATCTCCAAATGGATGTAAATTAGATTTACATGACTGTTATTATGTACCCTCACTTATCAGACAAATAATATCACTGCCAATATTAGATAAAGAGGGATATAAATAAATATTAAGGATGAAATTTTATGTTTATATGATAAAGATAATTTATTGAAATGTGAATGTTCTTTATCAAAAGGTCACTATATTTTGGAAACATATAGAGATGTCTTTAATGTAGAGGAAAATACAATAGGAAATCTGAATTAAATAATACTGAATTATGACATATGAGATTGGGCTACATAAGTGTTAGACGTCTATCCAAATTGGTAAATGATGATTTGATTGAAAATCTTACCTTAGATCTTTATCCGATTTGTGAGTCATGTATCCAATGAAAGATGACAAATGCCCCATTTCTTGGTGTTGGAACTAATACACAACGATGTGTGTGGTCCATTAAATCATGCCGCTCATGATGGTTCAACATACTTCGTGACTTTTACGGATGATAAGTCTAAATATGGATATGTATATCTGATGAAACATAAGTCAGAAACATTTGACAAGTTCAAAATATTCCAAAACGAAGTAGAAAAACAAACCAGTAAATTCATCAAGTGCCTTAGATCAGATCAAGACAGTGAATACATGAGTGAGAATTCAGAAATTATTTAAGGGAAAATGGAATTCTTGCCCAATATAGCTCACCAGGAACACCTTAACGCAATGAAGTTTCTGAGCATAGAAATCGTACTTTATTGGATATGGTGCGATCAATGATGAGCTATACAGATCTTCTTTATTACCTTTGGGATTACACTTTACTTACTGTTGCCCACGTACTTAATAGATTTCTATCGAAAGCTGTTTCTACGACCCCCTATCAGATATGGTTTAGTAGAAATCCAAGTCTTAGGCATTTAAAGATTTATTGGATATCTGATAATTCCATGAGATATCAATTTTACGATTTCGAGCAACGAAATGTATTTGTTGTTCACTTTGCCACTTTTCTTGAAAATGAATTTTTGAGAAATCGTGGGAGTTGTAGAAAGATTGAACTTGATGAGTTTGATCCCAACAGTAAGGAATCTGAGATGGAACCAAAGAACCAAATAGGTGAAGGATCTACAACACAGGTTATACGTAAGTCGAATAGAATATCAAGGCCTCCGGAAAGACTGTTTTTAACATCTGATACGAGCCTTGATGTTTTCCTCTTGGAGGAAACAGATCTGACTTCGTATAAGGAAGCAATATTGGATATCGATTAGGGAAAATTATAGGAAGCCATTAAATCTGAAATGGATTCAATACATGACAATCAAGTCTATGACATAATTGAACTTCCTGAAGGAGTTAAACTTATTGGTTTTAAATGGGTTTATAAAAGGAAGTGAGGGCCTGATGGAAATATGGAAACCTTTAAGGCCCGACTGGTAGCGAAAGGTTACACTCAACATCTTGGGATCGACTATGAGGAAACTTTTTCACCAATAGACATGCTAAAATCCATTAGAATTCTTTTAGCCATTGCTGCATATCACGACTATGAGATATGACAGATGAATGTGAAAACTACTTTCCTAAATGGATTCCTTGAGGAGAATATCTATATGGAACAACCAGAGGGTTTCGTATCCAGTGAGACTTCAAACTTGGTTTGTAAGCTCCAAAAGTCTATTTGTGAACTTAAACAGACATCCGGAAGCTGGAATCTTCATTTTGATGAGATAATTAGGTTATCTAGATTCATCAAGAATGAGGAAGAACCATGTGTTTATAAGAAAGTGAGTGGGAGCATGATAGTTTTCCTAGTCTTGTATGTAGATGACATCATTTTCTTAGGAAATGATATAGGATTGATGCAAAGTGTGAAAGCCTACCTTTGCAAGAACTTCTCCATGAAAGATATGAGTAAAACTTACTATATATTAGGTATAAGGCTCCATCGGGATAGAGTTAGGAAGCTTATAGGGTTGTCACAACCAACGTACATGGATAAAATATTAGAAAGATACGGTTTTACCAACTGTAAGACAGTAAATGTACCTTTCCGATACGACATACATCTTTTAAAGAAAAATGGAACCTCAGAATGAGGAAGAGAGAGTTATGATGTCTAACTTACCATATGCTTTTTGTATTGGAAGCATAATATATGTTATGCTATGTACTAGACCTGACATCAATTTCGGCGTCAGTGTGACTAGCTGATATCAATCTGATCCAGACAATGATTATTGGACAATCGTGAAACATATCTTGAAATATCTTAAGGGTATTAGGGAAAAGTTTCTGATATATAGAGAAGATGAGCTACAAGTTAAAGGTTATACATAATTCGACTTCCAGGGAGATCCAGCTGATAGAAAATCTACATCAGGATACATATTTACCCTTAACGGTGGTGCGGTTAGTTGGCGATGTTCAAAGCAAGGCTCAACAGCTGATTCCACCACTGAGGTGGAATTTATAGCGGCTCCAAAAGCTGCTAAAGAAGTTGTTTGGATTAGAAATTTTATCACAGAACTTGATGTTGTGCCTAGTATTGCGGATTTGATCCCATTGTACTGTGATAATAACGGAGCCATTACGCAGGCTAAGGGGCCGAGAACGCATTCCAAGTCTAAACACGTGGAAAAGAAATATCACGTAATTAGAGAGATAATTGAACGAAAATATATAATGGTCTTGAAGGTTCAAGGACTAGACAACATAGAAGACCTACTTACAAATGTCTTACCTCATAAGTTATTCGATAAACATATAGAGGAGATGGGACTGAGGTACCATCCAGATTGGCACTAAGCAAGTGGGAGTTTGTTGGAGTTGGTGCTTGGAAGCTCGTATAGACATGTGGGTATTGGTTGGACCGAATACTGAATGACTCACATGTGATTTCTAATAGTTGGAAGTACACACCACTGTCAATAGGAATCTCATCGAGTCGAGTAGCATATGTAATCCTTTGACTATAGGATAACATTGATTTTGTATGAGATCCTCCACACTTTGATGCCATGTATTTCGGAAACCTTTCATCGTCTGGCCTCTAAATGTTCGTTGGGTGTAGATCGATGCACTCAGTAATCAAGTGCGAAGTAAGATTGGATCTGTCGTCCCATATGTGTACCATAAGGGGTTTAGGTATCCATGTGAGTAAAGTCACGATTCTTAAAGCTTTGGCCAAATTCGATCACCTAGGGTTGATCACATCGGTCATGGAGAATTATGGACATGTCGATATGAGATGTGCACCTCGAAAACTTGACGGTATATTCTATGTTTCCTTAGCACAACTCGGATAGCCTACGACAGAAGGATTGTTAAACATATGTGATGACCTCGACTTGTATAGTTCAGAAAGGTTGTTCGTGTTCTTCGCGAATTCGGAGATGGCTGAATTGCGTACATATTAACTAGGCTTATATGACGAACGTGTCTGAACTTAAAGAGTCCCAATATGAAATGTACTTGTTGAGCACTTGGGTAGCCGATTATTTTTGATAAAAAATAATATTCGATATTATAATTATCAACTAAGATAATCAAGTGTTATTAGATAACATTGATTATTTACTTTAACCTAATTAGATTAATTCAATAATTACACAAGTACTTAATTGTAAAATCATAATTATCTTTACCATTTGAGGATATTATGATAATTGTAAGTATGTAATAATATGTGGTTTTGGCTTGATTTAATTGGATTAAATCAAAGTGACAAATATTTAACTAATCCATTTCCTAATCTTTTGCTTAATTTAATTGGATTAAATCAATGTGGGAGACAATGGAGATTAGTCACACATAATTATATATATTTGGACAAATTAGAATAAGTCCACCTAAAAGTTGATTACAACTTTTATTAATTAAAAATTACATAAGTTTCGCTATAAATAGCAAGCTTTAGGAAGGTTTTAATTAAGAAAAAGCAAAATCTTGAGAAAGTTAAGTACAATCAAATTCTTAGAGAAATTAGCCTAAGTTAGAGAAGTGTTAAGAGAAGCTTGTGAGGTCTCTACAACATTTCATCTAGGAGAAATCAAGATTGGATCTTGGATTAAAGCTTACTAACATTGGAATAAAGATTGGATCTTGGAGTGAAGCTTGCAAACCTTGGAGTTTCTCTTACCATTTCAACAAAGAGAAGAAGATCAGATCTTTGCATCAAGCTTTCTAGGTAAGTTTGAACTTCTCTTAAGTTATGCTCTTTCATGTATTGGATGCATGATCACTTAACTTAATGTTGAAATAAGGCTAATACTTTGGAAATATAAACACAGTATGCTTGTTATTAGGTTAAAATATTTATGTTAAACATAAACATAAAATTAGAGTTTGGAACTCTATATTAAAGCTTAGAGCTATGGCTACCATTCTAGAATCACTTGACCACTTTTGGGTGACCTAGAATTATTCACGAGACATTTATTATTGGGATTCTAATATGGTTTGTGTATTGAATTCAAAATTTATGCAAGTGCGTGCGTATTTAGAATAAATTTATGTTTTTATAAAAATATTTGATATTTTGAAAAACTTGAATTTTGTTATATAACATGTGTTGATGTTGGTTTTGAAATTAAAATTAATTTTGGGTATTTTGAGAGTGTTTAGAGAAGGTTGAAAGATTTTAGGGTAGAAAACCCTATTGCCTTCAACTCTCTATTGAAAGGCTACAGAAAGAAGCAAATGCAAATGCAAAAAAAAAATAAAAATAAAAATAAAAAAATTTGTTTGCATAGTAGCGCGCTGAATTTAGTTTTCTTTATTCTTGAGCTTCCGGACTCCGATTCAGTCCCGTTTTTTCCTATACACTCGTAATGGAATATAGTATTTTATTAAATATTTTAAAATTACACCCATGTTTGTTATCTATGGGTTAGACCCATTTCCACTGCGTGGGGCACCGATCCAACTCTAGGGGTTCCTCAATTATCCCAACAGGATAAACCACTGATACTTTATTGTGATAATAATGGTGCAGTGGTAAATTCCAAAGAACCAAGAAGCCAAAAGACAGGGAAGCATACAGAGAAAATATATCATTTCTTTAAGGGAATGTTGTAGATAACATTCTATAGAGAACCTGACAGATCCGTTTACAAAGGCATTGTCGGCTAAAGTGTTTGAAGGTCACCTACAGGGTCTATAATTACATGACATGTCCCATTTGCTCTAGTAAAAGTGGTAGATTGTTGGGATATATGCCCTAGAGCTTCATGTAATATAAACGAAATTATTTGTTAATAAATAAAATATGCATTATTCATTTATCAAAAATATTTGATTTAAAGCGCATATTGAAAATTATCATGTTTACCCCAGATTACTCATTTGCCTTTAGACTTAATGTATGAGTGTCATACACAAGAGGATTTAAGTATGAAGTTAGTAATCTAAAATAGTCTATAGAGAGCAAACAAATCAGGTAATTTATTTGTGGTTTATCTATAGCTGTAGTCCATTCTATAATTGTATGGTTACCTTGATCCGGGATCGTCCATGTGGTTACATGGGTATGAAGGCACCTTATATGATGTGATCATATAAGACTGGACATAGATAAAAATTAATTTCTTATAACATTCGTTAAATAAAAAAATTCATTTCAATCTACTAGATGGTCATATATGGATTGATCTGAATCATTAGTGTGTTGCGAACTTCTGCATGGCAGACTATGTCATTTGATTTATAAATGTGAGGTTGGTGTAGCAAACCCGACCAATAGCTACGTGTTTTGGGGACATGGTTTGGTATATAGCAGAGGACGTTTTATATAGACATTGAGTTCACTCCTTCTTGTGAGAAGTAGATAAATATCTTCCTTAAGGGTTGATTCGGTACTTGAACGATTATAGCGCTCAAGTCTTTCTATTTTGTATAGAAAGATTAATATTTATAATAGTTATGAATAAATTATTTATTAGAGAATCAATGGTACTTAAAATAAAAATAATTAGAGGGGTATAATGGATAATATGACCCGGCTCTAATTATGAGATACTCGTGAAGGGCCAATCTGTATGCAATGACTATATCAACGGAAGCAGACGTAATTCGGCTTATATCATCCATCTACGACAACGAGAGTGCAAATTCGTGTTTTTAGTGGAATAATCCGAAGTTAATAATTCGAAATATTTAGTTAAAGAGTTTAATATATATTTCGGGGTGATTGGAGCTCGGAACCGTATATCCATTTGGTCCATGTGATATCTTGATATACTGTAGCAAATTAAATATAATTGGATAGTCCAATTATATACTCACATGCAAATATTATTATTAATGGGATTAATAATATATTTTATGATACATGTAACTTTATATTATATTTAATATAATATTTTTATTAAATGAATGATTATGAGATAATCATTTAATATATATATATATATATTAAAATTATTTGATATATCATTTATTGTAATGATGAATTTTTCAAATATAATTTGTAAAAATTCAACATTTCATTAATATTTATTTTACACCTTTTCAACAATACATTTAATTATCATTATGATGACAATTAATAAGTTGGTTGTTGCAAATATTAGGTGTAGAAAATACGGGTGGCTGAATTTATGAGATAAATATTGATGAGGCCCAAGATGCAGCCCATGATGGACACGGACGGACCACCACCATGCATGTTCCAGAAGGTCCAATCACGAGGTCTCGAGCTAAGAAGATCCAGGAAGCAATGCATGGATTTATACAGAAGATTATATCTGACTATTCCTGCACCTCTACTACATTGAGTATGGGCTTCAAGCTAGATGAACCCATGATGGTGAACCTTATTCAGGTCGTGGAGCAACGAGATACTTAGGCTTATTTTATTATAGTTATTTAATAGTAATTATTATTTTGTTTAGGGCTTGACATTTATTTTAATTCAGCCCTTTTATTTTTGTTTGAGCGTATTACTTTAGATTATTATTTTATGTTTGGGAATTAGGTTAAGCATGCAAGGGTTTGCACGTGGGGATAACTTAGTTAGTTTTAGGATACACGCCTTTTGGTGTGTGGGTAGTTTCGTCTTTTGTCTTTTTTGGGTTAGGGTTTTTGGTTGAAGCCTCCTTATAAAAGGCTAACTTTTGGTTCCGTTTTCATTAACTCTTCTTCAATAAAATTATATCAATTTCGTGAACTTTGAGAAACCTTCAATTTGTTCTCACTGGTTTTGACTTATCAAAGGTCTGCTAATCCTTTGTGGCGCCCCATTAGCACTCTAGATTTCTATTGCTTGTTCTTCAGAGGTTTAGAGTTTTTATCCGAATTGTCTTGGCTTTCTTGGGAATGATTTCAGTCTTGTGTCGGTTTGCTTGGCTTGTTCCAGGCAGGTTCTCATCGGTTGGTATCAGGAGCAAAGGTTCCAAGGTTAGTTCACATATATGTTATGTTTTTGTTAGTTATATTGTCGCGTGTGTTCTTATTTTTCTATTATGTGTTTGTTTTTCTTTCCTACGATTTTCTTATTTTTCATTACCTTCCGCGTCTTTTTTTGGGTTTTTTTTTCCCCTGTGTTTTCTGTGTTGTTTTGTGTCTGTCTATATTTGTGCGTCTGTTTTGCTCTCGACGTTTGTGCATTTTGTTTCATGGCTGTGATTTTTCCTGGCTGCGTTTGTGTGATTCGCATGACCGAGGGTTCTAAAGCCTTAGACTCTTTGCGGAAGTAGGTAAACTTGGTGAAATTTTAGAAATAATCAAAATCAGGTCAATTCCACAACACCAAACGTTTTAGAATGGATTTTTCATTCTTGAAAAATCTAGCCACCATTGTTTTTCTCTTAAGTGTTGAAAGAAAAATAAGAATAACAAAAGACAAAAATAAAAATACTTGTGTGACAATTCTTAACTTAATCTTTAAAGTGTTTAGGGAGTTGGTTTCAAAATCCTGCTTCATTCTTTGAAGAGTTTACGGATTTTGTTTTGTGAGTGAAGCCCACACCTTTTTTTGTTGATAACGAGACATAGCTCAGAAGATTATTCAGAGTTGGAACAAACTTTCTTCTTCTTTCTTTTTTCTACAAACACAATAGTGTTTGTGTTTGGGGCTTGGATATAGCACCGATGGAGCACTCAAACAATCAGGCGCAGGCCAACGCGTCACGACGCCCACAAAGCATCGCGACATGCCATAGAATAAAAAAGACAGAAACTTTAAAGGCGCAGCGTGTCGCGATGGCAGTGCTATCACGTCGCGATGCGGAGACGAGTGCGTCACGACGTCAACTTTTTCGCGTCGTGACACACTCAAGAAAAAAATCGAGACATAATATTCTTGCATTGAGCGTCGCGACACAAATCACCACATGTCATGATGTTCGGCTTAAATACAATGGAGGATAGTTCACCACATGCACGGGGGCTATTCGAGAGCTGTTATGGGACTAGAATATTATTAAAAAATATAAGTAAAATATCATACTAAGGGCTGGTCAGATTCCGTCATCATAGGGAGAGGGCATAAAAAAATTTCAAGATCGATCTCAATGCCCAAGGCGTTTCCGCTGCGCGAGGGAAAACGTTTCTGACAGAGTTCTCCTGTCTACTAGCTGTGGGGCCCTAGCCTAAAAGTCTTTGGGCCGTTTCGGGGGATTCGAGATTTTCTCTGTATGGTGGATGGCGGAACCCTCGCGCTTCCTGTTTCTTTTGTATTCTTCCCACCTAATCTTAATATGGGCTCAGGCCAAGTCCTAGTCCATAGTGTCGCGTCAGAATTTTTTAGCATATTATAGAGCCCACTATCGACGATCAGTCCACTCCTGAAGGTGATGCCCCACGCAGTGAAAATGGGTCTAACCCATGGATATCAAGCATGAGTATATTTTTTAATAATTTAATAGAATACTATATTCTGTTACGAGTGTATAGGAAAAAATCAGGGCAGAAACGGAGACCGAAAACAAAAAAATCGGAGAAACAAATTTCGGGGCACTTTCTGTAACGCCCATGCTACTTTTTTTTTCCTGTTTCATTTGTTTCCATTTGCTATCTTTCCAAGAGCTGATGGAAATATGGTATTTTACCCTAATTGTTTTCAACCTTCCCTAAACACTTCCAAACACCCAAAATTAATTTTTAACATTAAAACCAACATCGACACATATTATAAAATAAAATCACGTTTTTTAAAATATCAAATATTTTACAAAATATAATTTATTCAAAATATATACATGCGTAAATTTTGAATCCAAAACACAAACCAAATTAAAATCCCACAAATAGTGACTCGTGAATAATTCAAGGCACTCAAAGGTGGTCAAGTGATTCTAAAATGGTAGCCATAGCTCCAAGATTTCATCTAAAGTTCCAAACTCTAATTTTATGTTCATGTCCAACATGAACATTTTTACAAGCATATTGTGTTTATGTTTGCAAAGCATCCATACACAAATTTATTAGTCTAATTTCAACTTTAAACTATATTATTATGTATCAAATACAAAACATAGCTTATTAGAGAAGATCAAACTTACCTAGTAAGTTTGAACCAAAAATATAATATTCTCTTCCTTATTGAAATGTTGTAGAGAACTTCCAAAGATACCAAGCTTGATTCAAAGATCCAATCTTCTTCTCCTTGTTATTGTAGAGAACCTCCAAAGCTAGCAAGCTTGATATGAAGATCCAATCTTCTTCAACTTGTTGTTGTAGAGAACTTCCAAAACTTCTCCCATAAAAATTTTACTTAGGCTAATATTTCTTTATTTTACTTAATGCTTGTTTTAGCTTATTTTTGACTTGTTTAAGAACTCGTTCAAGCTTGCATTTTAATAAAACTTTTGCAATTTTAATTAATAAAAGTTCTAATAAACTTTTAGGTGGGCCTAATCCAATTTTTCCAAATATGTATAATTAGGTGTGACTAATCACCTTTGTCTACCACTTTGATTTAATCCAATTAAATCAAGACAAAGTTTAATCAATGGATTAGTTCAATGTCTACCACTTTAATTTAATCCAATTAAATCTAGATAAAGTTTAACCAATTGATTAGTTGATTGTCTAGCACTTTGATTTAATTCAATTAAATCAAGCCAAATACACATATTATTACATATATTTTAATTACCAAAATAACCTCCAATGGTAGAGATATTTATGAAATTACAACAAAGCCCTTTTGTGATTTTGGATTAATCCAATAGGGTCAAAGTAAGTAATTAATATTATCCAATAACACTTAATTATTTTAAATGATAATTGATAATATCAAATATTATTTATTACCAAACATTATCGGTTACCCAAGTGCTCAACGATTACACTTCATATTGTGAGACTCTCTAAGTCCAGACATGTTCGTCATATAAGCCTAGCTTATATGTACGCAATTCGGCCACCTGCGAATTTGCGAAGAACACGAACGACCTTTCTAAACTTTATAAGTCGAGGTCATCATATATGTTTAACAATCCCTCCATCGTAGGCTATCCGAGTTATGCTTAGAAAATATAGATTACACCATCAAGTTTCCAAGGCACGCATCTCATATTGTGGACATGCCCATGATTCTTTACAACTAATTAGAACACCATTTATTATTTATGCGATCTACACTAGGTGATCGGCTTTGGCAAAAGTCTTAAGAATCGTGACTTACTATCATGGATACTTAAACCTATTATGGTACACATACGAGCCAAAAGATTCTATCTTGATACGCACTTGATTAATGAGTGCATCGATTCACACCCAATAAACATCTAGCGGTTAGAGCATGAAAGGTATTTGACATATATGGCATTAAAGTGTGGAGGATCACACACAAAATCAATGATATCCTATAGTCAAATGATCACATATGCTAATTGACTTGAGGAGATTCCTATTGACGGTGGTGTGTAGTTCCAACTATTAGGAATCACTTATGAGTCATTTCATATTCACTTCAATGAAAACTCACATGTCTATACGAGTTTCCCTTGCTCATGGTAATCGAGTTAAACCATTGGAACTCCAATTCCAATATACGACATATGCTAGTCTTATAGGTTATAAGAATTCGACCGTATTCCAAAACCAATGACTAAGAATATTTAGTTTTAAGAATAGTTTATAACATTAATATTATCCCAATGTCGGACCACCCAGTGTCTTGTATTACTACATGATTATCTTAAGGTCGATGTCATTCTCAGCATACTTATATACCAAACTTATATGCATAATGACATTACCATTAACAAGGTTGAAATGAAAATGTAGTTATTTTATTAATAAATAATAAATTATAATGTACAATATATTATTCGGATTGGCGCTCCAAGCACCAACTCCAACAGAAGGCTTATATGGCTGTTGGCTGGTGGAGATCCGATATTGACATCTTTCTTTGTTGAAGCGAGCCACATAGCTTCATAGAGATTCTCTCTTCCACTGTTGGATTGTGTTGCAGTCGTCCGTGGTTTTCTCAAGCTCACAAGATCTTGAAAAGTGTTCTACGAACATATTTGCCAACTCTTCGTATGTCCCCACGAATCGGTACGAGAGATTAATGAACCAAGTGAGGCCTCGTCTTCTAGCATCTCATCAAACCCTCTACATATTTTAGCCTCTCATTTGTGCGGAGCTAGGGCTGTTGTTGTCATCTTATATTTATAATGGATGATGTGGTCATCCGGATCGGTGGATCCTGTTAGTGACATAATCACGTAATGGATTTTGATAATACAATGAGATTGAAGTCTTCGACGCACAAAAACGAGACAATATAAAATGATGTCGAAGCACACAATGTGGGTGAAGAGCGAGAATGTGAAGACTAGCGGCAAATCAAAGATAATCTTGCGAAGTCTTAGCTTATGGATCTAATTGTAATGTGAATTGTATATTCAAGTGCCTAAGCTCATAGGAAACATGCACATTCACTTAGATTCATTAGGTTCATGTAAAAATGCATTAAAATCTTCATATCTACATTTTTGGTACAAAGACCGACATACTGGTCCCTTACTGGTGTCCATACCGGTGATATGCTCTGTTTTTCACACTCACTAGAATCGGCACGGACCTTACCGGTCCCATACCGGTCACCATACCGGTTAACCTATGGATTGCATGCCAGCTGGAACCGGCACACACCAAATCGGTCTTCATACCGATCTCATACCGGTGAGCCCAATAGTTAGTTCCATTAGTGGAACCGGTATGACTTAAACCAGTCATCATACCGTGACCATACCGGTCTAGCTCTTCATTGTACACACTCTCTAGAATCGACACGGACCATACCGATCCTCATACCGGTCTAACGGTCGGATTCTCCCAACGGCTATATTAACATTGGGGACCAGCATTCCGGTCAGCAGAGACCGGCATACCGGTCTCAGCAGTGTCAGTTGGGGATGCTTTTCATTTTCTATATAAATGAACCCCAATTCTTTTTTCCAAGGTTAGAGAGAGATTAAATACAACCTTCATACACATGTTCTAAGATAAAAACAAGAGAGTTATCACACCTTCATAATCAAACACTCTCAAGCTCACACACTACACCTTCATATCATTTGGTAGTGAGCTTAGATCACTTAGGTTTGCATCTCACACAATCTTCTTTATATTTATGAGTGCCCAAATGTGTTTTACAATTTCATATCTAAAACACTTGCGGTTTGTGAAATCCCATTGTTTGGGTAATTGTAAAGGTTTGTGAGTGAGCCTACGTAGAAAACTCAAAGTGTAAAGGTTTAGAGTGAACCTAGTCACTAAAACTGTTGGTTGCGGGTGAGCCACGTAAACTTTCTTTTAGTGGAAATCTTCAAGCGCGGCTTGAGGGAGTGGACGTAGGCACGTTTGGCCGAACCACTATAAATCTCGGTGTTATTTTCTCTATCTTTATACTTTTACTTATTGCAAGTTTATTTATATTTATGTGTGTTGAATAGAAAACTTGCGTAGAGGTTATTTATTGAAATAGAGAAAATTAACCTAAGTACTTAAGTGGTAATAAGAGTTAAAATCGGCAAAGATTTTTTAATTCCGCATTTATAGAAAATAACCCAATTCACCCCCTTTGGGAATATAGTATTGCTGTCGCTAGTGCTTGTAGGTAATTTCAGTTGGTATCAGAGCCAAGTTTTCTCATCAAAGACTTAACCATCTGAGAATAGATCATGGCATCTACAAGCAACTCGTCAAATCTTGCCAAAGGATTTTCAACAACTAGACCTCCGTTTTACACCGAACGGATTACAATTATTGGAAAATGAGGATGTTGAATTATCTTCTTGCCGTTGATCCACAATCCTATTTGGTAATTACACGGGGTGCAAAAGTGCCAACGAAGACGGATGACAATGAGGTTGATATTCCAAAGCCTACTCTAGAACAGAATGATGAGGATTTAAAACAAGCCTCACAAAATGCTAAGACACTCAACCAAATTCTATGTGCCATTGATCGGGATCAAGTAAGTAAGCTTCCGGAATGTGGAAATGCATATGATTTATGGAAGTCTTTGGAAATGGTCAACTAGGGAACAAGCCAAGTGAAAGAATCCAAGATCAACCGGTTTATGTGCGAATTGGATAATTTCAAGATGGAATCCGATGAAGAAATTGATCGTATGATTTTGATGTTCACAATCATCATAAACCACTTGGGTGCTTTGGGAAAAGTCATTGGGCCATCCGATCAAGTGAAGAAAATTATAAGATCACTCCCAAATGAATTTAGAAGCTACACCTCCTCCATTAGAGAAGCAAACGACATGAACATCTTGAAGATGGATGATTTGGTCGGAAAATTGCTTGAGTATGAATTGGAGATCAAGATGGATCAAAATGAGGAAGATGAGAAGAGAACAAGGAAGAATCTTGCCTTGAAAGCAAGAAAAAAATATGAATCAAGCTCAAGTGAAGAAGAGGATAGTGATGATGAATTGGCAATAATAACCAATAAAGTAAAGAAGCTCCTCAAATCCGTAAAACTTGAAGAAAAATCAAAGATGGATGAAAAGAAAGAAGAAAAATGGCCGCATAAGAACAAGAAAATTATTTGTTATGAATGCAACAAACCAGGTCATGTAGCTATTGATTGTCCATTGAGAAAAATGAAAGGAAAATCCAAGAAAAAAGGCAATGAAAGCTACTTCAACTTGGAGCGATAGCGACTCCAGCTCATCCGAGGAGGAAGAGGTCCAAGTCAAAGACAAATCAATAGCATTCATGGCTATCGAGGATGGGGATTTCTTCTTTGAAAGCGTAGAAGAAGAGATACACAACTCTCAAGATTCTAATGATTTACTTAATGCATTTAATGACTTAAATGGGTTGTGTGATAAGCTTAAAAAGAAATTAAACTTGGTTAAAAATGAGCATTCATCACTTAAAAATGATCATGCATCTTGTATGGATAAATTTCATATTTTAGATAATGAGATTATATGCTTAAAGGGCAAACATGAAAAAGAAATTACATGCTTAAATGATGAAAATGCATGTTTAAAAATGAAAAAGCTAGAACTTGAAAATGTCATATCTAATACGCAATCTAGCTCTAAAACATACGATTGTGAATCTATGTTAAATTAAAATGTTTTATTAAATACTAAGGTTATAGATTTGCAAACCATGCTTAGTAAATTCACATTGGAACATAAAAAATTTTTAATATGCTTATTGGATCCCAAAAATGTGCATTTAAAAGAGAAGGATTATGATATAGGTCTTACGTTAAGAGAAAATTTTTGAGAAATTATTTTGTTAATGCATCTGATTCTCATGCTAAAAATGATATCAATGAAAATGTCACATGTCATGCATGTAATGAAAAGGGACACAAAATATTTGAATGCATGAACAAGAATGTAATTAAAAATGCATGGGTTCCTCAAGGAATCAAAATTAACCCCAATGGACCCAAGAAAGTTTGTGTACCAAAATGTAATTGATAAATTTGTAGGGGGAGCTTTGGGAATGGATCTTAATTAATATCACAAAATTGATCCCAAAGGCTCAAAGAAATGAGGAATCGTAACGGTAAAGGTAAAATCCGTATTAATGGAAACATTGGTACCGTTTCCTCTAAATTGTGTATGTATGCATGCATATTTCAAATTGGTATAAATATTTTTGAAGCATACAAGTGATTAGGTAATATATTCAACCTTCTATTGATATCGATTTCCATTTGATATCTTTAAATGCCTTAATCATAAATTTAAACCCCTTCTCATATCAATTGGTATCACATTGAATTTATTAAGATAAATTACATGTATGTGATTACTTGATTGATTTGCATTGAAAATACTTTTGTCATATAACATATTTGAATGAAAATAAAATGCATGTATATTGACATAAGTTTCCATTGGTATAATGAAAAGCATGGATATTTGATTTTTTATTAATTGGTATCATGAAATGTATTGATTTATTTTAATTGGTATCAAACTTGGGGAGAAATCATGCTTAAAATGATATTATTTTTCAAATGGTTTTCATTGGAATCTAACTTTTGAAAAATGCTATATGCATGAATTTTACATTTTATGGCAAAAAAGGGGAAATGCCAAAATGTGCAATTTTTTAAATTTGGTATCATCATTTAATGCACATATTAATTAGTATCTCATTTAGACTTAAATTTTTGCTTCTCCACATTTGATAATGTCAAAGGGGGAGAAATAATTAGAATGAGATTAAAACTTGTTTTACCATCATCCTTGGATTAAGGGGGAGTAATTGTACTAATGTGTTTGTCTAAGTATTATAGAGCTATTTTGAAGACAATCACACATTGAGGGGGAGCAAAATCGTCAACATTTGGACTCTCAGAAGCTCACAAGTTTTAAGCGATTGCCATCATCAAAAATGGGGAGATTGTTAGTGACATAGTTGCGTAATAGATTTTGATGATACAACGATATTGAAGTCTTCGACACACAAAAACAAGACAATACAAAAAGATGTTGAAGCACACAATGTGGTGAAGAGCGAGAATGTGAAGACTAGCGGCAAATCGAAGATAATATTGCAAAGTCTTAGCTTAGGGCTCTAATTGTATGTGAATTGTATATTCAAGTGCCTAAGCTCATAGGAAACATGCACATTCACTTAGATGCATTAGGTTCAAGTACAAAATGCATTAAAATCTTCATAACTGCATTTTTGGTATAGAGACCGGCATACCGGTCCCTTACTGGTGTCCATACCGGTGAGATGCTCTGTTTTGCACACTCATTGGAACCGGCACGGACCTTACTGGTCCCATACCGGTCAACATACCAGTGAACCTATGATACAACGATATTGAATATACAATTCAATGGGGAGATTGTTAGCGACATAGTTGCGTAATAGATTTTGATGATACAACGATATTAAAGTCTTCGACACAAAAAACAAGACAATACAAAAAGATGTTGAAGCACACAATGTGGTGAAGAGCGAGAATGTGAAGACTAGCGGCAAATCGAAGATAATATTGCAAAGTCTTAGCTTAGGGCTCTAATTGTATGTGAATTGTATATTCAAGTGCCTAAGCTCATAGGAAACATGCACATTCACTTAGATGCATTAGGTTCAAGTACAAAATGCATTAAAATCTTCATAACTGCATTTTTGGTATAGAGACCGGCATATCGGTCCCTTACCGGTGTCCATACCGGTGAGATGCTCTGTTTTGCACACTCATTGGAACCGACACGGACCTTACTGGTCTCATACCGGTCAACATACCAGTGAACCTATGGATTGTATGGCAACTGGAACCGGCACACACCAAACCGGTCTCCATACCTATCTCATACCGGTGAGCCCAACGGCTAGTTCCCTTAGTGGAACCGACATGACCTAAACCGGTCATCATAACGGTGACCATACCGGTCTAGCTCTTCATTGTGCATACTTTCTGGAACTGACACGGACCATACCGGTCCTCATACCGGTTTGCTTACCGATCTAACAGTCAGATTCTCCCAACAACTATATTAACGTTGGAAACCGGTATTCTAGTTAGCAGAGACCGGCATACCGGTCTCAGCAGTGTCAGTTGGGGATGCTTTTCATTTTATATATAAATGAACCCCAATTCTTTTTTCCAAGGTTAGAGAGAGACTACATACAACCTTCATACACATTCTCTAAGGCAAAAACAAGAGAGTTATCACACCTTCATAATCATACACTCTCAAGCTCACCCACTACACCTTCATATCATTTGATAGTGAGCTTAGATCACTTGGGTTTGCAACTCAAACAATCTTCTTTATATTTATGAGTGCCCAATTGTGTTTTAAAATTTCATATCTAAAATACTTGCGGTTTGTGAAATCCCATTGTTTGGGTAATTGTAAAGGTTGTGAGTGAGCCTACGTAGAAAACTCAAAGTGTAAAGGTTTAGAGTGAACCTAGTCGCTAAAACTGTTGGTTGCGGGTGAGCCACGTAAACTTTCTTTTAGTGGAAATCTTCAAGCGCGGGGCTTGAGGGAGTGGACGTAGGCACGTTTGGCCGAACCACTATAAATCTCGGTGTTATTTTCTCTATCCTTATACTTTTACTTATTGCAAGTTTATTTATATTTATGTGTGTTGATGAGTGGTAATTATATCATTATTTCCCACTAATTTGATCTAATATTTTGTATATTTTCTTGAGTTTTGTGAATATTTTGATGTGTTTTGTGTTATTTTGTAGATAAATAAAGTTTCAGGACTATCTGGAGGTGATTTGGGGCCAAAATAGTGAAAAACGGACAAAAGGGCATTTTCATCATTTTGCACGTCGCGACGCGCAAGCCTTTGGCGTCGCGACGCCTAACGTGCGCCGATCCATGCTAACGTGCGCCGGGTCCATGTGTCAGAATCTGAGAAGTTTGACTTTGCTAACGTGCGCCGTGCCACGTGTCACCATCACAGCCGGTTTGCTAACGTGTGCCGTGCCACGTGTAATCATCCAACAGTGTCGACAATCGCCATCACCACGTGTCACTCCACGTGTCTGCCACATCACCGGTTTACTGAGTCAAAGAGCCACATCATCACCACGTCATCATCAACCAATCACAGCCTTCCACATGTCGCAATTATACGGTGTCGATAATCACTTTCGCCACGTGTCGCCATGTCAGTGCCACGTCATCGCCACGTCAGCTAAATTATTGACTCATTTATCCGAATTGACACGTGGCAGATAAGAATTAATGGGTTTTCTAAGTCATCTCAAGATCAATTAAGCAATGAAAAGTGCGAATACAAAAAAGTAAAGTTGCGGAATACGCACTTTGATCGGCTTTTGCGATGCGAAGAACAATAAAAATATTCCTTGAAGCTCTCGGCCAAGGTCCATTTGTGCTCCTTGTGTGTTCGGCCAAGCCCCTCCATGGATGATCTTCAAGCTCCAAGCTTTGTGAATGGATTCCATGCTCATGAATGGGTTTCCCTATCACCTTTGTAAGACTCATTTAGTGTGCTAGCACTTGGAAATTTTGCCATAAAATTTCCCTAAAGCTTCTTGTTGCTCTCGGCATTTGAAGGAAATGGAGAGGAAAATTGGCTCAAAGCCGAATGAGGGAGAGAGGAGAAGAATGGTTCAAAACCGTGTGTGGGAGATGAGAGAAGATAATGTTGTGTATTAGTTTTCAAAAACTAATACCAATTATATTGATTGTCGCAAGTATTAGCGGTGCAAGTCTCAGGTTAAGACCAAATACACCTACCCTGATTCGGACTTCCATAGACACATAGTCATACTACCAATGGAATTCCAAGGGGTCTATCCAGAGCGAAGCTGTTTCCGTACCATCGGTAAACACAACCTCATATTACACTTGCATGAGTATCCAATACCCAAATATATGAGAACTATGCCGTTATGCTCCCACAACGCGCACAAGTGCAATACTAGTCTATTCCGCATTATCGATGTCCAATCTCGATAATACTACGACTAGGGATATTTTAATGATTAAACCTTAGTGGATTAATAATGTCTCATATCTTATTAATCTGGAACTAATCATATGGACTTTTATCATTTATATATCCCGGTAATCTAATTACAAATGATAAAAGAGCAATTTCTTTTGTCACATAGTTAATTTGTACAACAACAGCATGTTCTGTACAAATAGTGATGCTATGGGTCATAATTGTCCAACAATCTCCCACTTGGCCTATAGCCAATCACTCAAGTGTCCTACACTTGAACTATGTACGGTTCGCTCAAACTTCTGCTGAGAAAAAATGCTTTCGTCAGCGGATTTGCAATGTTATCATCTGATGCGATTTATTCGATCATCACATCGCCACAATGTATGATCAGAACGAATCAGATGAATAGTTGAAGTATATACTTGGATCGTTGATGAGACCATTAACTCTTTAGCTTATGATATAGCCTAGCTCAGCTGCTAACAGAACTACTCCTAATCTGATTAGGATTATTAAGATCCAAAGTGCTTCTATTGCTGCCTCAGCTGCAACAATATTCCGCTTTTGTTGTTTATTCGGCAAAAGTATCTTGCTTGGAAGATTTCCAGCTCTCTGTTCCGTTATTCAAATTATATAGTACCTTTATTACGACTTATAATCGTTATTGTCGGTTTGGAAACTTGCAGCAGTGAATTCAGTCACTTCAAGTTCTCCTTCTCTATAGTTTAAGACATCATCCTTAGTTCGTCTAAGATACTTAAGGATGTTCTTAACATCAATCCAGTGACTATCACTTGGATTGGCCTGATTGTGACTCCATATGCTCAAAGCATATGAGACACCAGGTCGCGTACATGTATTTCAATGTATGAGTTCTCGGAGAGTGCCAACAACTTTTAGATCTATCCCAGTAGATCCTTATTCCTAGAATAAAGGTTGTCTCTCCCAAGAATTCTATGGAGAATTTTCATGAAAGCCAAGCTTTCACCGATTGTATTATGGGAATGTCATTTCCAAGAGAAGATATATCATCATTATTTAGGACATCATTGTCAGTGCTCTCCCCTAACCTCCTTATATACAAAAGAATCATCTTCATTTTGAATTAAATCATATACCATTATGATTACATCAAAACTACAGTTCCAAGAACGCAATGCTTGCTTGAATCCATAAATGGATCAAATTAACTTACAAACCTTATTTGCTCGTTTTGGTACAACAAAACCGTCAGGATGTTGTAAACATCCTCCAAAAGGTTTCCGTTTAAGGAAAGCGATTTTGACGTTCAGCTGCCATATTTCATAAATGAAACATGCAGCATTAGCAAGAATTATCCAAATGGATTAAACCATGGCAACAAGAAAAAGGTTTCGTCGTAATCGACACAATGTTGATAACGATACCTTTTCGCTACAAGCCTAACTTTGTACGTTGGTATGTTGTCATCCATGTTTGTCTTCCTTGAAGACTCATATAATACCAATAGGCACAATGCCTTCTAGTACAACAACCAGTGTCCAAACTTGGTTGGTATACATGGAATCCATTTCGGACATCATGGCACTTTGCCATAATAGGGAGTCGATACCTTGTATCACTTCCTCATACGTAGTCGGTTCGTGTTCCTCAATAAGATTGACATCTACATGAGGTGAGATCAGAAACCCATACCTCCCAGGTTATTTTCTGACTCTCTCCGACTTACGCGGTTCTTGTGTATTCGAAGATTGTGGTACAGTTTCATCCCTGATGAACTATTTGTGTTCCATTAAGGAATCGGTGCCTGGAACAGTATTACTCCAATTTTCATCGAGTTTTACTTTCGTCCCACTTTCCAATGCATATAGGTATTCATCTTAGGAAATCCGCATGGAGAGCAACAATTACATTGTTCTCTTGTGAGTTGTATAAGTACTATACTTTGGTTTCCCTAGGATAACCTAGAAATTAGGCACTTATCTGATTTGGGTTCTAGTTTGGTATCATCCAAACATATGGCCAACATTCTCAAATCTTCAGGAATGAGAAAACCATGTTTCTTTCATGTTCATATCTAATATGAAGTCTGTCTAACAGATTTTCATGGAACCTTATTCAAAATAAGTTTTAAACTGATTAATGCGTATCCCTATAAGGAAAATGGTAGCTCAGAGTGACTCATAATTAACCTTACTATTTCCAACAAGGTTCGGTTTCTCAGTTCGGACACACCGTCTAATTGAGGTGTTCCGTGAAGATTCCACTGTGAAATAATACTAGACTCTTTCAGGTATACGAGAAACTTATTGCTTAAGTATTTTCCATCACAGTCCAATCGTGATGTATTAATACTCTAGCCGATCTATCTGTCTACTTCGTGTCGAAACTCTTTGAATTTGTCAAAAGTTTCCGATTCAAGTTTCACAAGAAACACATAACCATAACACAATGCCACATCCGTAAAGGTTACGAAGTTTTCATATCCACCTCTAGCCTAGCTAGACATGGGCCCACATAAGTCACTATGAACGAGGGCTAACAGATCGATGACACTTGCACTTTTACCAAGTAAAATGGGTTTTAGGCACTTTGCCTAATAAACTAGATTCGTAGACATCATTTGAATAGGATCAAATCCGTCTTAGTATCCACTCTTCAAAAGTGTGGATATATGAGTCTTGTTTAATGTGTCTCAGACAACAATGCCAGAAATAAGTCTCATCTGATCAAATCAGTTTGAGCTATTTGTTTTTCATATCATACGTTAGAGATTCATTTATATTCAAAATATAAATACTGTTATTCACATCTAATGTGTATATCTCAATATCAACTTTATAAAATGAAACACTTTAGTGTTCTAGAATATAAAGGTATACCCGCAACGAGTTATACTCTGATATAGAGATAATGTCTCTAGTCAAACTAGTTACATTATAACAGTTTCCTAATTTAAGTACATACCCGAAAGGTAGTTCCTAAACTTAGGTTTTTAACGGTTAAAACAGTGACTCTCATCCCGTTTCCGATTCGCAGATAAATCTCAACTGAAGTCAGTATCCTACTCATCAGCAGATTCTGCACAATAGTACATATATATGTATAATATCTAGTATCAAAATCCAATTTTGAAACTAATAGTGAACATATTTATGACAAACATACTTGAAGCCGGAGTATTTCGCCTCTTCACTTCCTTCATCTCTGTCTTGTCCATACGGCAGTCACGCATCCAGTGACCCCGTTTGCCACAGTTTAGGCAGATATCTTGGGATATGTCCTTTGTTTTCCTAGAAAACTGTGATGATTTTGCCTTTGCCCATTTTAGAAGCTCTGGCTCTGCCTCCTCGAGCATAGCCATCAACTCTCCAAGAGTTTACTTTGTTCCTAGAACAAATCTCTCCATTTCCTCTCTCCTGCTAACACAATTCTTACTTCTACCCAATTACAAAACACTTCTAAAGAAACCTCATTTTCATTGAGGGGAATAGGTAAGAAGAGAAATACAAAGAATCAAGAGGTAATAGGATGGACACGCAGGTCCAATTTAATAAATTCTAAATTTATTACAACAATTTCCAAAATTTTCTTCACCCATCTAATATCCATCTGATATTCATTATTCATACATCACATCCATGTATTCACACAAAGCATGTTATCAATCAATCTAATCCAATTAATTAATCTGAAATTAATGACCATCCAATGTTCAAATAACGATTTGATTTGCGCGAGTCAAACTCATTTTAAGAATAAGTACTCAAAGTACGAATTCTCGAATTATATCAAACTACAACATTAAATCCAATTTAATTTATATTCAATACTAATTCTTTATTAATTCTAAATTAAATAATTACACTTTTTAATGAGCCTTTGCGACTTAGATTCTAAATCTAATCTTTACGGGTCTCAAAGCCCAATTAACATCCAATGTCAATTTAATTAAAGTACAATAGGCTTTCAATTATTTATAAGGCATGGACTTTGGCAACCAAAGCCCAATAAGGAATCACCCTTTGTCAAAAATCAATTTAGGCCCATTAGGCCCAATTAAAATTTTAAAGGTCCATTATATTATATTTGGACTTTATGGATTTGTTTTGGGCCCAATTGGATCCAACCAATTAACCTAAACCAAACTTGGCCCAACCAAGCCCATTAAGCCCAAATACAACATTTCAAGCCCAATTCCAAATTTAGCCCAACCAATTAAATTCCAAAATTCCAAATTTCACAATTTCATCAATTAAAGTGCATTAGACATAATTAATTAGTCAAATTAACATTTCCAAAATACCAATTACACTAATTAATCATGCTTATCATCATCAACACATGTCCAACATTATTGAATCAAAAAATCATCTCATTTCCATGATTACTAGCTCACGGCAATTAGGGTTTTTATAAACCGATTTCGATTTCAATCCAATTAAATCCTAAATCAATTTATCCCATGTCTTTCAACTAATCCAATGATCAAAAAACAAAATTACCATGATATTAGGGCATACTCTAACTTTCGGCCAAGCCAAAAAATTGGGGGGAAAATGATCCAATTCAATTTTCATCAAATTGATCACATATAACTCCAAGTTATCATCATTCAAGCATACTCAGTCAATCATTTTTATCAAATCATTCTCAAATCAATTTTACCCAAATTTTACCCTAATTCCAATTTCATGCTTAATCAAGGCTCTGATACCATTGATGGGTTTTCTAAGTCATCCCAAGATCAATTAAGCAATGAAAAGTGCGAATACAACAAAGTAAAGTTGCGGAATACTCACTTTGATCGGCTTTTGCGATGCGAAGAACAACAAAAATATTCCTTGAAGCTCTCGGCCAAGGTCCATTTGTGCTCCTGTGTGTTCGGCCAAGCCCCTCCATGGATGATCTTCAAGATCCAAGCTTTGTGAATGGATTCCATGCTCATGAATGGGTTTCCCTATCACCTTTGTAAGACTCCTTTAGTGTGCTAGCACTTGGAATTTTGCCACAAAATTTCCCTAAAGCTTCTTGTTGCTCTCGGCATTTGAAGGAAATGGAGAGAGGAAAATTGGCTCAAAGCCGAATGAGGGAGAGAGAGAGAGAAGAATGGTTCAAAACCGTGTGTGGGAGATGAGAGAAGATAATGTGTGTGTATTGTTTTCAAAAACTATTACCAATTACCAAATTCAAAATTTGGTACAAGACTTTAAAGTCTTCAACTACTTCATCAATCACAAAAGTGACATTCATCACTTCACTCAAAGTTGATGTGACTTACATCACAAGAATGACTAATGATGTGACGTGTGTGTGATGTGACTTGTGGGCCCCACTTGATTCGAAGTCCGAGTGGGCCCCCGCAAACACTCCGGGCTCGGGTTCGCTAATTCCAAATTATGAATTTTCGTTGCGACGTAATTAAATCAAATTTAATTAAATAATTATGCCTAGCAAAATTACTATTCACGTCGCTAGCGAATTAATTCTAAATTAACGTTTCGCCCGAATTAAAATCTAATTTTAATTCCGCGTCGAAATCTAATTTCGTATAATATATCGAATATATTATTTTATCGATTAATTCCAAATTAATCATTCTCTCTCTTTAAATAGTATTTTATCCCAGATAAAATATCTCCGTAATAATTCAAGATTAATTTTCTCTCTCTAATAATTAATCCCAGATTAATTATATCCGAGTCATTCGTCATCGGTGAATCTTCGGGAAGCGACCCATGAGATCCCCAGATATGTTGGCAGTATATCCAGTCGTCGGACTATCCGACCACGTACGTACATACTGCTACATTTTTACCGATTTACAAGACATGGTTGGCTTCTAGCAAAGCACCGTGTCTACCCAATTCTCCAGGAATATTCTTAAAGGAATATTTAATTTATACCAGGCGTAGTATACGTAGTATTGCGTATTGCGATCCAGTATCGGATGTCACATGCTAGGCCTGGGGCTGGAATTGTGTCTGCCCCGTACGAAGCACATATCGGATCTCTGGTAACTAGTCTCTATAATCGGATAATCATGACCTAGTCATATTATCCCGATGACTGCAGTACTAAAGAGTACTAGTTCCGTATCCTGCGTGATCATCATCTCCATATGACTGGAGTGATACTTTCATCTTGACATCACACCCAATACACTACAATTCTCAATATACCCAGAAGAGGCGTTCACAGAACCTGTTAAAGCCCTGGACGACCAAAACCAAAGTATATTGATTGTTGCAAGTATTAGCGGTGCAAGTCTCAGGTTAAGACCAAATACACCTACCCTGAGTCGGACTTCCATAGACACATAGTCATACTACCAATGGAATTCCAAGGGGTCTATCCAGAGCGAAGCTGTTTCTGTACCATCGGTAAACACAACCTCCTATTACACTTGCATGATTATCCAATACCCAAAATATGATAACTATGCCGTTATGCTCCCACAATGCGCACAAGTGCAATACTAGTCTATTCCGCATTATCGATGTCCAATCTCGATAATACTACGACTAGGGATATTTAATGATTAAACCTTAGTGGATTAATATTGTCTCATATCTTATTAATCCGGAACTAATCATATAGACTTTTATCATTTATATATCCCGGTAATCTAATTACAAATGATAAAAGAGCAATTTCCTTTGTCACATAGTAATTTGTACAACAACACCATGTTCTGTACAAATAGTGATGCTATGGGTCATAATTGTCCAACAAGAATCTGAAACCAGCCAATCACGCATTGACACGTCATCGCGTCGTGACGCAAGAACAAACTTGGCGTCGCGACGCAGTGAGCTTTTTGAGGCCTATAAATATAGCTCGAAATTTCAGTTTCAGATGTACCTTCCTCTCTGAATTCTCTGATGTAAATAATGAGTTTTCTATCTAGTTTGTTTTAATTTCAGTTTTGTAATTAATTTTAATTACGTTCTATAATAATTGTAATTTACTTTCTTTACTTCTATAGTTTTTACTATTCAACCATGATGAGGTAATTTCCCCCAGGTAGGGTGAAAGGTAATTCTTTTACTATTGCTATTTAGATTAATCTCTCTTAAATATAATATATTCACTATTTAAAATTTGACTTAATGAGGATACCGCTATATTGGTCGGTTGGTAATTCATTTTAACTGGTTTAAACATGATTAAGCAAAGATACCGCCAGATTGGTCGGTTGGTAATTAAATTTTCTTACCGCCTAGATGGCAAGTTTATTTTGGTTCCGCCTTTATGGCTGGTTGGACTTAATTTGACTTAATCAGGTTACCGCCTATATGTCTGGTTGGTAAAATAATCACAAGTTAATATATTATATTAAGGGAGATATCTAAATAGTAAATAGTAAAAGTTGATCATTTTACCTTAGCATTTTATTTTAATGTAATTTACTTTTCAGCTTTTATTTTACCGTAATTACTTTTCAGCATTTTTACTTTATGTCTTTCACTTTTAAGTTTTTACTAGCCCTAGTTATGTTTCGTAACTAAGTTAGTTATCTAGGGTTGTGATGAATTCTAATATCACCGGTTTATAAGGGGTTATTTTATAGTTTGGGTAATTTAAAGGTTTACTTATTAAGTCTTAAGCTTAATACGTCTTGTTAACTGGCCATTAATAAGATTGATCTAGTAAATCTAAAATAAACTTGACAAATGAATTTTAGGTTTCAGCCTTATACTTAATAACCCACGATCTTCCTTGAGGATAGATAACCCTTTAATAGATTTCCTTACAGGATAGACATATACATGTCGGGCGGGGGTAGCCATAATTGGAACTTAAACTTAATGAATCCAGGTAATTTGGTTGACATAGACATATGGTTCAATTGGGTTAAACTGGGTATTTGCGTCTGACCATCGACAGAGGCTTTCGCATAATTTCATGTTCCAGGTTAGTAAACCGATTTATTACACAAACATGAAATAACCACTTCATCTTTTAAAAAATATTAGAAATATTCACAACCCTAGATAGTTTCTAAATATTGAATTTTCTTAAACCTACTTTCGTGCAATTTTATTTACTTGTTTTTTAAATTTAGAATCATCACCATTTCAAATCAATCAATCAACATGTTAGATACTAGTAATCATTTGACCTCATAAAATTAATAGATTAGGTATTAAGTCCTCGTGGGATCGATACTTTTTATACTACTTGAACGATACATACGCTTGCATTATACGCGTGTGCTTACACCGGTCAAGTTTTTGGCACAGTTGTCGGGGACTTATTTATCTTTCACTATTAGTTTTGAGGTTAGATACCCTTACTTGTATCTAATTTCTTTTTACTTATTGTTGTTGTTTTCTTGTGTTTCAGGTTCTCAGAAACTTCATGAGACGAACCAGGAGCTTTGAACTCCGACCGCTTGACCAAAAAATTGAAAGAACCATCAGACAGTTGAGAAGGGAAAGACGAGAAGGCCAAGAAGCTTTAGTCAACATGGAACCTGAACCTTTGGAAGTTGCACCACCAATTCCCATTCGAGACAGAACCATTCCAGTGGTTGACATACTCATTTTGTTGTATTGTCCTTTCTCCCTTATCAGTAAATGTGGGTGACATCAAAACATGCATTCAGATGATTCAGCAGTCAGTGCAGTTTGGGGGGAAAGCAACGGAAGATCCTAATACCCACATTAGCAACTTCCTGGAAGTTTGCGGCACTTTCAATTACAACCGAGAAGCTGAAGAAGCAATGAGACTGCGTTTTTTTCCATACGCCTTGAAAGACAGAGCTAAAGCTTGGCTACATTCACTACCAGCAGGTTCTATCACAACTTGGAACACTTTAGCCACCAAATTTCTTGCAAAGTACTTTCCACCAGCCAGAACTGGAAAGCTAAGGAATGACATCACATCCTTTGTACAACAAGACTCGGAAACTCTCTACGAAGCTTGGGAAAGGTACAAAGATTTGCTCTGGAAATGTCATCACCATGAGATTCCAAAATGGCTTCAAGTCTAAACTTTGTATAATGGACTTTCTGGACTGATGAGAACCACAATCGATGCTGCTGCTGGAGGAGCTTTAATGGCAAAAGGAGAAGATCAAGCCTGGAACCCAATCGAAGAAATGGCTAACAATAATTCCCTGTGGCCAACAGAAAGGAGCATGATCCAAAGAATTGCAGGAATTTATGAAAGTGGAGCCAATACAGTAGTCAACGCCAAGCTGGATCCGATATGCAAATTTATGGAAACTCTTACCACTGGATCCATAAGTTCACCATATGGAGGAGCACCAGAACCAAACCAACTTGAAGAAACGGTGAATTATGTCAAAATTTCAACAAACATGGGAACAATCTATATTCCAACACCTAGAACTCAGGGTGGAGGAATCATCCCAATTTTTCATGGAGCAACAATTCAGGGTAAAAGAACAATCCACCACTTGGATTCCAACAGCAGAACTATCCACCACCTGGATTCCAGCAACATAACAAAAGCCATGAGTAGGCAAATGAACCTGGAATAGCAGAAGTGCTGGCTCAGCTAAAAAGTATGATGTTATATTTCATAACCAATCTGCCTCCATCAAAGTACTGGAGAATCAAATCGGACAACTGGCTAATGTTCAGAGTTACAGACCACCAGGTAATCTTCCCAGCAACACAGAACCAAATCCAAGGAACCGAGGGAAGGAGCAATGTCAAGCCATTACTTTGAAAAGCGGTACTGAGATCAACAAAGATATTGGAATCAAGGCAACAATTAAAGAACTTCCAAAAGATGCAGTTCCACAGATTGAGGAAAAAGAAGCAAAGGAAAAAGAAAAAAATCAGATCATTCCACCTCCACTTTTTCCTCAGTGACTTTAGAAAAACAAACTGGACAAGCAGTTTGCTCGTTTCTTGGAGGTTTTCAAAAAGCTGCACATCAACATCCCATTTGCAGAAGCCTTGGAAGAAATGCCCAGCTATGTCAAATTCATGAAAGACATTCTTTCATGAAAACAGAGATTAGGAGACTACGAGACAGTAGCATTAAAGGAAGAATGCAGTGCCATTATTCAGAGGAAACTTCCCCCGAAGTTGAAAGATCCTGGCAGTTTCACTATCCCATGCACCATTGGAGAACATTACATCGGTGAAGCTTTATGTGATTTAGGTGCTAGTGTTAACTTGATGCCTTTTTCTATTTACAAGAAACTGCAAATTGGAGAAGCAATGCCAACCTCAGTCTCGTTGCAACTTGCTGATCGAATACTCGTATTTCCAATAGGTGTTGTTGAAGATGTGTTGGTCAAAGTCGACAAACTCATTCTCCCAGCAGATTTCATCATCCTTGACATGGAAGAAGACAAAGAAGTACCTATCATTATTGGGAGACCATTCTTGGCTACAAGTAAAACTGTGATTGATGTGCAAAAAAGAGAACTGACCATGAAAGTGCAGGATCAAGATGTTACCTTTAATGTTTTCAAAGCCATGAAATTCCCGAGCAATTAAAAGGAAGAAAAATGCTTCATAGTTGATGTTGTTGATAGTATTGTTCAGGATACTGACCCAAATCCCACGGATACACTCGAAGCTTGCATCACCAACATGACTGACAGCGAGCTAGATGTTGAAATCCCGGAATGTATCAACTACCCTGACAAACCATTCCGATTCAAATCAACACCACCAGTTGAAAGCTTGGAACTTCCAAAGAAAGATCGAATCAAGCCTTCGATTGAAGAACCACCACAGCTGGAGCTGAAGTTACTTCCAAGCCATCTCAGGTATGCATTTCTTGGAAACTCTTCTGAATTACCTGTTATTATTTCTTCTTCACTAACATTGGAGGAGGAAGAAAAGTTACTGAGAGTATTACGAGAGCACAAAATAGCCATTGGCTGGACTATAGCAGACACTCGAGGCATTAGTCCATCATTTTATATGCATAAGATTCTGATGAATGATGAGTACAAACCCACAGTGGAGCATGAACTGAGACTCAATCCAATCATGAAGGAAGTCGTGAAGAAATAAATCATCAAATGGTTGGAAGCTGGCATCATTTACCCATCTCAGACAGCAGTGGGTAAGTCCTATGTAGTGTGTGCCGAAGAAAGGAGGAATTATTGTTGTCACAAATGAAAAGAATGAGCAGATTCCAACAAGAACGGTGATTGGATGGATAGTATGCATGGACTACAGGAAGCTGAACAAGGCCACGAGAAATGACCATTTTCCGCTACCATTCATTGACCAGGTGTTAGACAGACTGGCAGGACATGAGTTCTATTTCTTTCTGGATGGATATTCAGGGTAAAATCAGATTGCCATCGCACCAGAAGACCAGGAGAAAACTACCATTACATGTCCCTATGGTACTTTTGCATTCCGTAGGATGCCATTTGGATTATGTAATGCACCTGCTACATTTTAGCGTTGCATGATGGCCATCTTCTCAGACATGCTGGAGCAGAGTATGGAGGTTTTTATGGATGACTTTTCTATGTTTGGATATTCTTTTGACCACTACTTGCAAAATTTAGAACATGTGTTACAAAGGTGCGAAGATACAAACCAGGTACTCTATTGGGAGAAATGCCATGTCATGGTACATGAAGGCATTGTTCTTGGACACCAGATCTCACAAAAAGGAATCGAGGTAGACAAAGCAAAGATTGAAACAATTGAAAAACTACCTCCGCCCACATCTGTCAAAGGGATTCAGAGCTTTCTCGGACATGCAGGTTTTTACAGGAGATTTATCAAAGACTTTTCCAAGATTGCTAAACCTCTGTGCAATCTTCTGGAGAAGGATGTGCCTTTCAACTTCACCAAAGAATGCCAAGAAGCTTTTGAGATCTTAAAACATAATTTGATTTCTGCCCTCATCATTGTAGCACCAGACTGGACCCTTCCACTTGAAATGATGTGTGATGCTAGTGATTTTGCTTTAGGTGCAGTTTTGGGACAACGCAAAGAAAAAATTTTCCACACCATTTACTACTCCAGCAGAACTTTGAATGAAGCTCAACTCAACTACACAACCACTGAAAATGAGTTTCTCACAGTTTTGTAAGCTTTTGAAAAATTCCGCTCCTATCTGCTGGGTCCTAAAATGGTGGTCTACACAGATCATTCAGCAATCAAATACTTGATCACGAAGAAAGATGCCAAACCTAGATTGATCGGTTGGATACTTCTTCTGCAAGAATTTGACGTGGAGATTCGAGATAGGAAATGGACAGAGAATCAAGTGGCAGAACATCTATCGAGGATTGAGAATGGAGAAACAGCTGGCAAAGATCTGTCAATCAAAGAAAATTTTCCAGATGAACAACTGTTTGCCATGAAACAGCAGGATGTCCCTTGGTATATTGACTATGTCAACTTAATTGTTTCAGGAAAATGGTCGTTGGAATGGACAACTCAGCAACGAAATAAGTTCTTCAAAAAAGTCAAGCACTATGTCTGGGATGAGCCGTACCTGTTCAAACGTTGTGCTGATCAATTACTGAGGCGTTGTGTTCCACATGAGGAAGTCAACAGTGTTTTGCAGTACTGTCATTCATCACCATATGGCGGACACTTTAGCGGAAACAAAACTGCAGCCAAAGTCCTACAATCAGGTTTGTTCTGGCCCACTCTTTTTAAAGATGCTTATCTTTTTGCTCTTCAATATGACAGGTGCCAGAAAATGGGGAATATTTCAAGGAGAAATAAAGGACCGTTGCAAAACATTATAGAAGTGGAAATATTTGATGTGTGGGGTATTGATTTCATAGGACCCTTTGTTCCATCATTTGGAAACATGTACATCCTGGTTGCTGTAGACTACGTCTCCAAATGTGTCGAAACAATTGTAATGCCATCCAATGATTCAAAAATGGTGATCAAATTCCTGAAAAAGAATATTTTCACTCGGTTCGGAACACCTCGTGCAATCATCAGCGATGGTGGCACACATTTCTGCCACAGATACTTCGATATACTCCTATCCAAATACGGAGTTACTCACAAGGTTGCCACTGCTTACAATCCACAGTCAAATGGACAGGTTGAGGTTTCAAACAGAGAGATCAAAAGAATCTTAGAGAGAACCGTTGGATCAACAAGGAAAGACTGGTCTACAAAACTAGATGATGCATTATGGGCCTACCGAACAGCTTACAAGACACCCTTTTTTAAGTGTTATAAATTTAACTCATCATTGCACTTTTGAAGACATCCAGAGTAAAACATGGAAGCCACTTCAAGAAGACAAGTTGAAAATATCTGTGTGTTTTGCGGTACTAGTGTTGGTGTTAAGCCACAATACGTAGAAGCAACACAGGAATTGGGTCGAGTCTTAGCTGCAAGGAATATGCATTTAGGATATGGCGGTGGCAAATCTTATTAGACCATCAAACAGAGAGGAACTGATCGCGCCAGGTATGGCTGAACGATTGATAGAAATGATTAATCGTGCTGATGCTTTTATTGTTTTGACAGGTGGATTGGGAACATTGGAGGAAATTTTTACAGTGTTATCTTGGGCGAACCTGAACATACACCAGAAACTGCTTGGACAATACAACGTTGAAGAATTTTATGATTTTCTTTGTGTGTTTCTTGATGATGCTCGGAGAAATGGGTTCGTGTCAAAATCTATGAAAGAACTCCTCTTTACTGCCAGAACTGCTCCGGATCTAATTGACCAAATCTTAGCCTATGAACCATAAATTGACCTTATCCTTTCAAAGATAAATTGGTTCGAGGATGATCGTGGTAAGAGGCGTCGGATTAATCTGGATCTTAACCTTTAACTTTTCGTGTAGAATTTCAGCTAACCAGGTACTATCTTCCAAGCTCTTTTCTATTGTTTAAGACATTGGGGACAATGTCTCATTTAGGTTTGGGGGAGGGAATTAGTTGATCAGTATCTTATTTTTAGTTGTGTGTTGTTTTTATTTTTAGTCCAAATTTTTTTCGAAAAATACAAAAAAATTGAAATTTTTTCGAAAATTACAAAAATATTTTGCGTTTTTGCGTTTTTATTTTGACTAAAAAGGTAAATTAGGTAAGAGATAGCTGAGTAAGGAGTTTTCACTCCTGAGACGTATCTCAAACCTATTTTGAAACAAGTTAATTTTTGTTTATTTCCTTTTGAATTATTTAATTTGTGAATTCTCCATAATACTGACTAAAATGGATCTTCATATGCTCAGTTGGCAGGTATTATCAACATGCATGGTAACATACGGACATGAGCTATAATTGAAAAGTTTGTAATATTCAGTGCTCTAGTTTAATTGGAGGAAGCATCTCAAAAACAATGGAGTAAGGGTGTTTTAACACCTAGTGCCCTAAAGCCAACTGGTTTGGGACTCATTGGCCCAACACTCGCTACATGGATCAATGATGTTGCAAAAATATATATATCTGAAGTCTGAGTAATTAAGTCGTAGGGGTGTCTTAACACATGGTGCCCTAAAGCCAACTGGTTTGGGAGCCACCGACCCAACACTCGCTACATAGATGGAAGATATTGTATATAAATAAAAAAAATCAAAAATCAAAGAAAAAACAGAAAAATTATTCCATTTCTACAAAAATGTGTGAATTCTGATAAAACTTTAGGAAAAACATATTACTCTCTTATCAACTGCACTTGTGACTGTTGTGGGTAAAATGAGTTGATTAATATTTTGTTGGCTATGCATATGGAGAATGGTAAATATAATCGGAGAATTTACTTATTCATTAATTTAGAAAGAAACAAAACAACTAGTAACTTGGAGTAGAAGTTTCACATGATTAGTCACTAACTTCTTTATTCTCTTTTCGCTTGTCTTTTTGCTTTTGTGTGCATTAGTTTCACTACCTTTTTACTTTTGTAAAATGTTTGTGGGTATCATTGCTGTAAACCCTCACGAGACTACAACTCGTCCACTAGGGACACATATGGGTTTAAAGGCTTGTTGCATACGCTAAATGCAACCGTGATCCCTAAGAAAGTGGCTTAGTTAAATTTTATTTTAAATATGTTTATGTTATTTTATTCTATGTTTTGCTCGAGGACTAGCAAAATGTTAGGTTTGGGGGTGTGATAAGTGGTAATTATATCATTATTTCCCACTCATTTGACCTAATATTTTGTATAGTTTCTTGAGTTTTGTGAATATTTTGATGTGTTTTGTGTTATTTTGTAGATAAATAATGTTTCAGGACTCTCTGGAGGTAATTTGGGGCCAAAATAGTGAAAAACGGACAAAAGGGCATTTTCGTAATTTTACGCGTCACGACAGCTAACGTTCGCCGATCCATGCTTACGTGCGCCGGGTCCACGTGTCAGAATCTGAGAAGTTTGACTTTGCTAACGTGTGCCGTGCCACTTCTCACCATCATAGCCGGTCAACTAACGTGTGCCGTGCCACGTGTCATCATCCTACGGTGCCGACAATCTCAATCACCACGTGTTGCCACGTGTCACTCCACGTGTCTGCCATGTCATCGTCCACATCACCGGTTGACCGAGTCAAAGTGCCATGTCATCACCACGTCATCATCAACCAATCACAGCGTGCCATGTGTCGCAATCCTACGGTGCCGACAATCACTTTCGCCACATGTCGACATGTCAGTGCCACGTCAGCGCCACGTCAGCTCAATTATTGACTCATTTATCCGAATTGACATGTGGCAGATAAGAATCTGAAACCAGCCAATCACGCGTTGACACGCCATCGTGTCGCGACGCAAGAACAAACTTGGCGTCGCGACGCGGGGAGCTTATTGAGGCCTATAAATAGAGCTCGAAATTTCAGTTTCAGATGTACCTTCCTCTCTGAATTCTCTGATGTAAATAGGGAGTTTTCTATCTAGTTTCTTTTAAATTTTAGTTTTGTAATTAATTTTAATTACGTTCTGTAATAATAGTAATTTACTTTCTTTACTTTTACAGTTTTTACTATTCAACCATGAGGAGGTAATTTCCCCCTGCTTTGGTGAAAGGTAATTCTTTTACTATTGCTATTTAGATTAATCTCCCTTAAATATAATATATTCACTATTTAAAATTTGACTTAATGAGGATACCGCTATATTGGTCGGTTGGTAATTCATTTTAAACTGGTTTAAACCTGATTAAGCAAGGATACCGCCAGATTGGTCGGTTGGTAATTAAATTTTCTTACCGCCTATATGGCAGGTTTATTTTGGTTCTGACTTTATGGATGGTTGGACTTAATTTGACTTAATTAGGTTACCGCCTATATGGCTGGTTGGTAAAATAATCACAAGTTAATATATTATATTAATGGAGATATCTAAATAGTAAATAGTAAAAGTTGATCATTTTACCTTAGCATTTTATTTTATTGTAATTTACTTTTCAGCTTTTACTTTACCGCAATTACTTTTCAGCATTTTTACTTTATGTCTTTTATTTTACTAGCCCTAGTTATGTGTTGTAACTAAATTAGTTATCTGGGGTTGTGATGAATTCTAATATCGCCGGTTTATAAGGGGTTATTTTATAGTTTGGGTAATTTAAAGGTTTACTTATTAAGTCTTAAGCTTAATGCGTCTTGTTAACTGGCCATTAATAAGATTGATGTGGTAAATCTAAAATAAATTTGACAAAGGAATTTTAGGTTTCAACCTTAGACTTAATAGCCCACGATCTTCCTTGAGGATAGATAAATCTTTAATAGATTTCCTTACATGACAGACATATACTTGTCGGGCGGGGGTAGCCATAATTGGAACTTAAACTTAATGAATCCAGGTAATTTAGTTGACATAGACATATGGTTCAATTGGGTTAAACTGGGTATTTGCGTCTGACCATCGACAGAGGCTTTCGCATAATTTCATGTTCCAGGTTAGTAAACCGATTTATTACACAAACATGAAATAACCACTTCATCTTTTAAAAAATATTAGAAATATTCACAACCCTAGATAGTTTCTAAATATTGAATTTTCTTAAACCTACTTTCGTGCAATTTTATTTACTTGTTTTTTAAATTTAGAATCATCAACATTTCAAATCAATCAATCAACCTGTTAGATACTAGTAATCATTTGACCTCATAAAATTAATAGATTATGTATTAAGTCCTCGTGGGATCGATACTTTTTATACTACTTGAACGATATGTGCGCTTGCGTTATACGCGTGTGTTTACACCGGTCATGTGTTGAATAGAAAACTTGCATATAGGTTATTTATTGAAATAGAGAAAATTAACCTACGTACTTAATTGGTAATAAGAGTTAAAATCGGCAAAGATTTTTTAATTTCACATTTATTGGCGATAACCCAATTCACCCCCCTCATGGGAATATAGTATTGTTGTCGCTAGTGCTTGTAGGTAATTTCAGATCCATCACAGAGCCTCATGTCAGGGGGTGAACTTCCGTGGGAGCTCTATGAAAGTGATGGTCTCTAAGAAATGAGTGTCCAAAATTATTCTGACCCGACTCTTCTTTACTGGTAGTCTTACTCCAAGTAGGCTGGAGAGAATTTCCTCTTTGAACTCCTTTATATCTTTACGCATGGTGGAGGTGACTTATAGTGTTGGGTCTATATGAGGGATATGGTGAACTGTTTGGCGATTCTAAGGATGGTAGTCCGATAACGTTTCGTCGTCAGTTACGTCGTCGGATGCCCTCAAAAGGTTAGTCTAAACGACGGGGCCACTGGGGTGGTCATACGTTCCTCATCGTTGAGAGATCGATGCCATCTGTTTCAGTTGTTTTTGGAGGCTGGTGTTGGTGTTCCTCATTGTGAGGTTCTCCTCTTCCAGCGTCCATAACCGTTCTTGGAGGGCGGCTAACTGTCCAACCACGAGGTCTGGTGTGTTTTCGCTGCTTGAAGTCATGTGTGTTGTGGGGATCGTAGACTGAGAGATTTTTGCTTGCTATGAATCGCAGGGTCCCCACGGTGGGCACCAAATTATAGACGCTGAATTTCACATTCGGCCTACAATCGAGAATTTATATGATGGGGGCACCAACGGTCCTGCAAAATAAAGATAAACTGAGCGTAGAATATCTACCCACCGATGTGTTGGATGTCATATGCACTCCAACGCTCAAGTCAGTGACGAAGACGAGCGGAAAAAAAAGGATGAATAAGATTTAGGGTTACCTTGATCTCTGCAGTTTGCCATGAGGGAGGTAGGCTTGTGTTTATGAGGTGATATGTGCTTTCAGACTCGATTTTGAGAGCCAAAGATTGAGTGAATCTTCATTTTAGACCTCATTTCCTTTATATGCCATGAGGTAACCTTTTAATCGGATTATGATTCCTTGGAGGAGCCATATTTTAAGTCTATTTAGGAAAGAGTAGTCGAATCAGGGTCAAATAATGAGTATAGAGATATCCGAAATTATATATAATCCTTATGATATTTGGTTTATACCACCCTGTTTGTAGGTGTTATGTCTTGATCCAGATACTCAGTCTCTTTATTAAGAAGGAATTAGTCACGCGCAAACTGACGGGCCATGTCTACTGATGAGTGGTAAATGTATCACTATTTCCCACTCATTTGACCTAATATTTTGTATAGTTTCTTGAATTTTGTGAATATTTTGATGTGTTTTGTGTTATTTTGTAGATAAATAAAGTTTCAGGACATTCTGGAGGTGATTTGGGGACAAAACAATGAAAAAGAACACAAAAGGGCATTTTGGTCATTTGGTGCGTCGCAAAGCGCAAGCTGCGTCGTGACTCCTAACGTGCACCGGGGACACATGTCAGAATCTGAGAAGTTTGACTTTGCTAACGTGCGCCGAACTTTGCTAACGTGCGCGTGCCACGTGTCACCATCACAGCCGATCTACTAACGTGTGCCGTGCCACGTGTCATCATCATATGGTGCCAAAAATCGCCATCGCCATGTGTCGACACGTGTCATCCCACGTGTCAGCCACCTCAGTAGAAGACCGAGTCAACCTGCCACGTGTCAGCCACGTCATCATCAGCCAATCACAGCGTGCCACGTGTCACAATTCTATGGTGCCGACAATCCATTTCGCCACATGTCGACACGTCAGCACCACGTCAGTGCCACATCAGCATAATTATTGAATTAATTATCCGTAATCGCCACGTCAGCAGATAAGAATCTGAATCGGCCAATCAAAGAGCGACACGTCATCGCGTAGCGACGCAAGAACAAACTTGGCGTCGCGACGTGGGAAGCTTATTGAGGCCTATAATAGAGCTCGAAATTTCAGTTTCAGATGTACCTTCCTCTTTTAATTCTCTGATGTAAATAGAGAGTTTTCTATCTAGTTTCTTTTAAATTTTAGTTTGGTAATTAATTTTAATTACGTTCTGAATAATAGTAATTTAATTTTTTTACTTTTACAGTTTTTACTATTCAACATGAGGAGGTAACTTCCCCCTGCTAAAGTGAAAGGTAATTCTTTTACTATTGCTATTTAGATTAATCTCCCTTAAATATAATATATTCACTATTTAAAATTTGACTTAATAAGGATCCGCGCTATTTGGTCTGTTGGTAATTCATTTTAAACTGGTTTAAACCTGACTAAGCAAGTATACCGCCAAATTGGTCGGTTGGTAATTAAATTTTCTTACCGCCTATATGGCAGGTTTATTTTGGTTCCGCTTTTATGACTAGTTGGACTTAATTTGACTTAATCAGGCTACCGCCTATATGGCTGGTTGGTAAAATAATCACAAGTTAATATATTATATTAAGGGATATATCTAAATAGTAAATAGTAAAAATTGATCATTTTACCTTAGCATATTATTTTATTGTAATTTACTTTTCAGCTTTTACTTTACCGCAATTACTTTTCAGCATTTTTACTTTATGTCTTTTACTTTTAAGTTTTCACTAGCCCTAGTATGTGTCGTAACTAAGTTAGTTATCTGGGGTTGTGATGAATTCTAATATTACCGGTTTATAAGGGGTTGTTTTATAGTTTGGGTAATTTAAAGGTTTACTTATTAAGTCTTAAGCTTAATGTTTTTTGTTGTCTGATCACCAATAAGATTGATGTGGTAAATCTAAAATAAACTTGACAAAGGAATTTTAGGTTTCAACCTTAGACTTAATAGCCCACGATCTTCCTTGAGGATAGATAACACTTTAATAGATTTCCTTACAGGATATACATATACCTGTCGGGCGGGGGTAGCCATAATTGGAACTTAAACTTAATGAATCCAGATAATTTGGTTGACATACATATGGTTCAATTGGGTTAAATTGGGTATTTGCGTCTGACCATCGATAGAGGCTTTCGCATAATTTAGTGTTCCAGGTTAGTAAACCGATTTATTACACACCTTGAAATAACCACTTCATCTTTTAAAGATATTAGAAAGATTCACAACCCTAGATAGTTTCCTAATATTGAATTTTCTTAAACCTACTTTCGTGAAATTTTATTTACTTGTTTTTAAATTGAGAATCATCACCATTTCAAATCAATCAAACAACCTGTTAGATACTAGTAATCATTTGACCTCATAAAATTAATAGATTAGGTATTAAGTCCTCGTGGGATCGATACTTCTTATACTACTTGAACGATACGTGCGCTTGCGTTATACGCGTGTGTGTAAGCACCGGTCAAGTTTTTGACGCCGTTGCCGAGGACTTATTTATCTTTCACTATTAGTTTTGGGGTTAGATACGTTACTTGTATCTAATTTCTTTTTACTTATTGTTTTTGTTTTCTTGTGTTTTAGGTTCTCAGAAACTACATGAGACGAACCAGAAGCTTTGAACTCCGACCGCTTGACCCAGAAATTGAAAGAACCATCAGACAGTTGAGAAGGGAAAGACGAGAAGGCTAATAAGCAATCATTAACATGGAACATGAACCTTTGAACGTTGCACCACCAATTCCCATTCGAGACAGAACCATTCCGGTGGTTGACGGACTCATTTCATGTATTGTACTTCCTCCCTTACCAGTAAATGCGGGTGACATCAAAACATGCATCCAGATGATTCAGCAGTCAATACAGTTTGGGGGAAATGCAACTGAAGATCCTAATGCCCACATCAGCAACTTCCTGGAAGTTTGCGGTACTTTCAATTACAATCGAGCAGCTGAAGAAGCAATGAGACTACGGGTTTTTTCATATTCCCTGAAAGACAGAGCTAAAGCTTGGCTACATTCGTTACCAGCAGGTTCCATCCCAACTTGGAACACTCTAGCCACCAAATTCCTTGCAAAGTACTTTCCACCAGCCAGAACTGCAAAGTTGAGGAATGACATCACATCTTTCATGCAACAAGAATCAAAATCCCTTTGCGAAGCTTAGGAAAGATTCAAAGATTTACTCCGAAAATGTCTTCATCATGAGATCGCAAAGTGGCTACAAGTCTAAACCTTCTACAATGGACTTTTTGGAATAATGAGAACCACAATTGATGCTGCTGCTGGAGGAGCTTTGATGGCAAAAGGATAAGATCAGACCTGTTACTTAATTGAAGAAATGGCCAACAATAATTTTTTATGGCCAACAGAAAGGAGCATGATTCAAAGAATTACAGGAATTTATGAAGTTGGAGCCAACACAGCACTGAATTCCAAGCTGGATGTGATTTGTAAAAATCTGGAAACTCTTAACATGAAAGTTAATGGTGGATCCACAAGTTCACCATTTGGAGGAGCACCAGAACCAAACCAACTTGAAGAAACGGTGAATTATGTCAACAATTTCAAAAGACAGGGGAACAATCCATATTCCAACACCTACAACCCAGGGTGGAGGAATCATCCCAATTTTTCATGGAGCAATAATTCAGGATGAAAGAACAATCCACCACCTGGATTCCAACAGCAGAACTATCCACCACCAGGATTTCAACAACATAACAAAGGCCAGGAACATGAAAAAGAACCAGAAATGAAAGAATGGATTGCAGAGATGTTCAAAAAGCAACAAGCAGCATATGATGCTATCTTTCAGAGCCAATCTGCTTCCATCAAAGCACTGGAGAATCAAATCGGACAACTGGCCAATGCTCAAAGTTACAGACCACCAGGTAATCTTCCCAGCAATACATAACCCAATCCAAGGAACCGAGGGAATGAGCAATGTCAAGCCATCATCTTGAAAAGCGGTACTGAAATCAACAAAGATGTTGGAATCAAGGAAACAATTGAGGAAGTTTTAAAAGAAACAAAGCAACAGATGGAGGAAAAAGAAGCAATGGAAAAAAAAAGATCAGATCACTCCACCTCCACCTTTTCCACAGCGACTTCAGAAAAACAAACTGGACAAGCAGTTTGCTCGATTCCTGGTGGTGTTCAAAAAGCTTCACATCAACATTCCATTTGCAGAAGCCTTGGAAGAAATGCCCAGCTATGTAAAATTCATGAAAGACATTCTTTCACGAAAACGGATATTGGGAGACTACGAGACAATAGCATTGACGGAAGAATGCAGTGTCATCATTCAAAGGAAACTTCCCCCAAAGTTGAAAGATCCTGGCAGTTTCACTGTCCCATGCACCATTGGAGAACACTGTATCGGTAAGGCTTTATGTGACTTGGGTGCAAGTGTTAATTTGATGTCTTTTTCTATTTACAGGAAACTACAAATTGGAGAAGCAATGCCAACCTCATTTTCATTACAACTTGCCGATCGAACGCTCGCATTTCCAAGAGGTGTTGTTGAAGATGTGCTGGTCAAAGTCGACAAACTCATTTTTCCAGCAGATTTCATTATCCTTGACTTGGAAGAAGACAAAGATGTACATATCATCCTTGGAAGACCATTCTTGGCGATAGGACGAACTGTGATTGATGTACAAAAAGGAGAACTAACTATGAAAGTTCAGGACCAAGAAGTTACTTTCAATGTTTTCAAAGCCATGAAATTCCCGAGCGATGAAAAGGAAGAAGAATGTTTCAGAATTGATGTTGTTGATAGTATCGTTCAGGATACTGATACAATTCCCATGAACAAACTTGAAGTTTGCATCACCAACATGATTGACAACGAGCTAGATGCTGAAATCCTGGAATGTATCAACTACCTTGACAAACCATTCCGATTCAAAGCGACACCACAAGTGGAAAGCCTGGAACTACCAAAGAAAGATCGAATCAAGCCTTCGATTGAAGAACCACCACAGCTGGAGCTGAAGTTACTTCCGAGCCATCTCAGGTATGTATTTCTTGGAAACTCTTCTGAATTACATGTTATTATTTCTTCTTCACTAACATTGGAGCAGGAAGAAAAGTTGCTGAGAGTATTACGAGAGCACAAAAGAGCCATTGGCTGGACTATAACAGACATTCGAGGCATTAGTCCATCATTTTACATGCACAAGATTATGATGAATGACGAGTACAAACCCACAGTGGAGCATCAACGGAGACTCAATCCAATCATGAAGGAGGTCGTGAAGAAATAAATCATCAAATGGTTGGATGCTGGCATCATTTACCCCATCTCAGATAGTACTTGGGTGAGTCTTATGCAGTGTGTGCCGAAGAAATGAGGAATCATTGTGGTTACCAATGAAAAGAACGAGCTGATTCCAACAAGAACAGTGACTAGATGGAGAGTATGCATGGACTACCGAAAGCTGAACAAAGCAACACGAAAGAACCATTTTCCGCTACCATTCATTGACCATATGTTAGACAGACTGGCGGGACATGAGTTCTATTGCTTTCTGGATGGATATTCAGGATACAATCAGATTTCCATCGCCCTAGAAGATCAGGAGAAAACCATATTTACATGTTCTTATGGTACTTTTGCTTTTCGCAGAATGCCATTTGGATTATGTAATGCCCCCACTACATTTCAGCGTTGCATGATGGCCATATTCTCAGACATGCTGTAGCAGAGTATGTAGGTTTTTATGGATGACTTTTCTGTGTTTGGAGATTCTTTTGACCACTGCTTGCAAAATTTGGAACATGTATTACAAAGATGCGAAGATACCAACCTGGTACTCACCTGGGAGAAATGCCACTTCATGGTGCAAGAAGGCATTGTTCTTGGACACCAGATCTCACAAAAGGGAATCGAGGTAGACAAAGCAAAGATTGAAACAATTGAAAAACTACCTCCACCGACATCTGTCAAAGAATTCGGAGCTTTCTCGGACATGCAGGTTTTTACAGGAGATTTATCAAAGACTTTTCCAAGATTGCTAAACCTCTTTGCAATCTTCTGGAGAAGGATGTGCCTTTTAACTTCACCAAAGAATGCCAAGAAGCTTTTGAGATCTTAAAACAAAAGATGATTTATGCCCCCATCATTGTAGCACCAGACTGGACCATTCCATTTGAAGTAATGTGCGATGCTAGTGATTTTGCTGTAGGTGCAGTTTTGGGACAACGCAAAGCAAAGATTTTCCACACCATTTACTACTCTAGCAAAACTTTGAATGAGCTCAACTCAACTACACAACCACTGAAAAGAGTTGCTCGCAGTTGTGTACGCTTTTGACAAATTTCGCTCCTATCTGTTGGGTCCCAAAGTGGTGGTCTACACATATCATTCAGCAATCAAATATATGATCACGAAGAAAGATAACAAACCCAGATTGATCCGTTGGATACTTCTTCTACAAGAATTTGACGTGGAGATTCGAGACAGGAAAGAGACAGAAAACCAGGTGGCAGATCACTTATCGAGGCTCGAGTGTGGAGAAACAGCTGGCAAAGAACTGTCAATCAAAGAAACTTTTCTAGATGAACAGTTGTTCGTCATGAAACAGCAAGAGGCTCCTTGGTATGCTGACTATGTCAACTATATTGTGTCAGGAAAATGGCCGTTGGAACGGATAACTCAGCAACGGAAGATATTCTTCAAAGAAGTCAAGCACTATGTCTAGGATGAGTCGTACCTGTTCAAACAGTGTGCTGATCAATTATTGAGACGGTGTGCTCCACCAGAAGGAGGTCAACAGTGTTCTACAACATTGTCATTCGTCACCATATGGCGGACACTTCAGCGGAAATAAAACTGCAGCCAAAGTCCTACAATCAGGTTTGTTCTGGCCCACTCTTTTTAAAGATGCTAATCTTTTTGCTATTCAATGTGACATGTGCCAGAGAATGGGGAATATTTCGAGGAGAAATGAATGACCATTGCAAAACATTCTGGAAGTGGAGATATCAGATGTGTGGGGATAGATTTCATGGGACCCTTTGTTCCATCATTTGGAAACCTGTACATCCTGGTTGTTGTAAACTATGTCTCCAAATGGGTTGAAGCAATTGCACTACCATCCAATGATTCAAAAGTGGTGATCAAATTCCTGAAAAAGAACATTTCACTCGGTTCAGAACACCTCGGGCAATTATCAGTGATGGTGGCTCATATTTCTGCAACAGATACTTTGATGCGCTCCTATCCAAATACGGAGTTACTCACAAGGTTGCAACTGCTTATCATCCACAGTCAAATGGACAGGTTGAAGTTTCAAACAGAGAAATCAAAAGAATCTTGGAGAGAACCGTTGGATCAACAAGGAGAGACTAGTCAACAAAAATGGATGACGCATTATTGGGCCTATCAGACAGCTTACAAGACACTGATTGGTAGGTCCTCATATCGATTGGTGTTTGGGAAAGTGTGCCATCTGCCAGTTGAGCTTGAACACAAGGCGTATTGGGCACTGAAGAAGTTGAATCTTGATCCACAACTGCATGAGAGAAAAGACTCCACCAACTCAACGAATTGGAGGAATTTCTCTTACAGGCTTATGAGAATGCCAGATTGTACAAAGAAAAGACCAAGAAATGGCATGATCGAAAAATAGTGCACAGACAGTTGGAACAAAGGCAACATATGTTGTTGTACAATTCACGGTTGAAACTTTTCCCTGGAAAGTTGAAATCAATGTGGTCAGGTCCATTTGTGATCACTCAGGTTTTACCATATGGAGCTGTTGAGTTACTGGATCCCAACACCAACAAAACATTCAAGGTTAACAGTCAGCGTGTCAAGCACTACTGGGGAAAATCATTTGAGCGATAAAAAGAAAGTGTCACACTTTCAGATCCAGCCTAATGTTCGAGAAGTCACGTCTAGCTGACGAATTTAAACTTAGCGCTAGTAGGGAGGCAACCCATGCAATTTTTGTATATATTGTGATTTGGTGTGATTTAATTTGGTGTGTTTAGTTTTTGTAGATTAAGACATTTCAGGATGGAAGAAGTTCTCGCAAATCTTCAAAAGCAATTTCCTTCTCTCCCTCAAAACTCTCTGATGAAAGTCTACAAAGCTCGCTTGGAACAGATGAGACTACAAACGATCCATGGTGTTCTTAATGATATTCGTTGGGTAATTGAAGGACGGGTCCGATTGGCAGGTGAGTCTTCTAAATCTTTTATTTCACATCTGCCTGGTTTTGGAAGAAGCACATATGCAAAGAAACGTAGAGCTAAGCAAATTGGTGTTTGTTATAAATGTGCACGCTGGAATTGCAATACTCGTTGTCGTTCTTTAGGAATGGTGTCTGATAATCGCGAGGATAAAGTTAAATTCATTAGGGATGGCTTGAGTAAGGAGTCTGTATTGAGACACATCCCAATGGATATGTTCATATAGCCCATCGCAAATTACATACACAATTCCAAAAAGAAAGACAACAGTTAAGTCTCGGGAATCTGACTAAAAAAAACCCTGTTTGCCAATTTATAAGAAAATTGAATGGGAAGTTTGTCCCTGACGCATAGACGTCAATCAAGCCGCTACTTTTCTTGTACATATTATATCTCTTTGTCTTTTCCTAATAATTATAATTTGTTTTGTTGTTTTCTTTTATTTTCTCCGACAGGATCCAGACTTTTTTTACTATCATGATTTATTTTACTGTTTAACTAATAATTGTCATTTGGCAGGTACTAGTGCTATTATTTTACTCACCCTTTTCAGGTGTTATAAATTCAACTCATCATTGCACTTTTGAAGACATCCAGAGTAAAACATGGAAGCCACTTCAAGAAGACGAGTTGAAAACATCTGTGTGTTTTGCGGTACAGTGTTGGTGTTAAGCCACAATACGTAGAGGCAGCACATGAATTGGGTCGAGTCAAGGAATATGCACTTAGTATATGGCAGAGGCAATCTTGGACTTATGGGGATCGTTTCAAATGCTGTTGTAGGCATTGCATTTTCGTATGTGAAACCCGATGATGAGTCTCAGTTGGAGGCACTATCTTTTTAGCTAAGGATATTGCGAGAAACGGAGGTCGGAAGGGGAAATTCAGAGTAAGTACGTCATCAGATTCATTTCGCAAGTTCACTGTCTTTGTTAGTGCTGCGTTCGTTACTTCGTTCGAACGTCAGGCAGATTGCAGACGTTCGTGTAGCGTTCGAATGGGCGTTCGAACGGCGTCGGTGTTTCTGGTTTTGCTGCTAGCCTCGCACCCCAGCCCAATTAGCCCCCCAAAGGCCATAAAACACATCCCAATTAATAAAACACATTTAAAACACATGGGAAATTAAATTAAATATTAAATTAAATATTAAGGTAAATATTAATAATGTATTTGAATTAAATAAAATATTTAAACCATTTACCAATTAATAAAACATAATATAATCATACCTAATTAAAACAAATCAAATATATTAACTTCCTAACTAAACAAATCACATACTAAATTAAAAAGATGTCATGCCTAATTAAAATCAATTATAACAAATTAAAGATATTGTATTCCTAATCTAAACCAAATTTGTCCCCCCTCAATCTTTGACTTTCCTTGCTCAACACAAAATCAAATCCCTTCCTTGTGAGACAAGGTGAAGCCCTAGCCATTCTCTATATAAACAACCCCTTACCAAGACATGGAGGCCCCTAGCTCATTCATACAAGAAAAGCCTCTCCTAGTTCATTCACACAAGAAACACCCAAGCTTATTGACACAACTCTCCATCACTCTCAATAACCGAAGATCACAAACCAAAGAACCTTCATCGCCTTGACCAAAATACATCCCGAACAGCCCCTAACCATCACTGAAAACCACCTCCATAAACTCCCCACACATCACCGAAAATACACCCCCAAAACAGCAGCCAAATCCTCTTAAAACAGTCCCTAAAATCCTCAAAACAGTAACATAAAAAACTGCATTAATAATCCTTAAAATAATCACACAAGACTACACTAAAAACCCACAAAAAAAACTCGGAACAGTCCGTTGAAACGTCAAAACAAGTGACCTGAACAGTGAGCAGCAAAGCAGAGACCGAACAGCAGCAGAACGGAGATCGAACAGCAAGCAAAACAGCAAAACAGTGAGCTAGGATGCTAAACTAGTGAACCAGAGAAGTTGAGGAGCTGTACCCTTCCGACGTCTGTGAAACGCAAGCCTGAAAGTTGACAAAAAGGTTAGACCTGAGGGTATTTTCCACACTCGTTTTCCATTTTATTTGTATTATTTATTGAGTATTGCTTGCATGATTGTCATGTTGAAATGCATGTTGTGGCCCTTGAGTAGATAAATATGCATGAATTATAAGATGTTGTATGTTGTGGCTTTGGAATAAAATGAGAGATGTGTCAACTCTCGCGGTATATCGGATGGAAACCCAGACATAAATTTCATAGCCGATTCCGAATGGACGGTAGTATGATCTGTACTCGGGATACAACTCCACGTACCGCTTGAGTAAACGGCACCCTCTTTTATTTTGTGTTGCTTTGGTTTATTTATTTTTCGTCACTTGAATTCTGCATGTTGCTTATTTATGCATGATTCAATCGAGTGCATGGGCTTAGTAAGTGCGATGAAAGGTCCCCTATTTGGAGGGGTTAAAACCATTTACCACGATGCTTTGTCGCGCCGGTTGATGTGTGTTCGGTTGAATGCAAGATACGTTCAATCGGGCATACTAAGTTTGATATTATTGTTTTTAATTCTTTGTATGCATGATTCAATCGAGCGCATGGGCTTAGTAAGTGCAATGAAAGATCCCCTATGGGGAGGGGTTAAAGCCCTTTACCACGATGCTTTGCCGCGCCGGTTGATGTGTGTTCGGTTGAATGCAAGATACGTTCAATCGGGCATACTAAGTTTGATATTATTGTTTTTAATTCTTTGTATGCATGATTCAATCGAGCGCATGGGCTTAGTAAGTGGAATGAAAGATCCCATATGGGGAGGGGTTAAAGCCATTTACCATGATGCTTTTCCGCGCCGGTTGATGTGTGTTCGGTTGAATGCAAGATATGTTCAATTGGACATACTGAGCTTGACATTATTGCCTTTATTCTTTGTGTTGCATGCATCAGGCCTGGTTCCTTTCGAACGCGTTCTCGAACGCTACACGAACACGAACCTTCTGTTTACCGTTCGAACGCGTTCTCGAACGCTACGCGAACGAGCACGTACTTTCTTAGTCTTATCACGCATCAGGTCTGGTTCCGTTCGAACGCGTTCTCGAACGCTATACGAACGCGAACCTTATGTTTACCGTTCGAACGCGTTCTTAAACGCTACGTGAACGCGCACGTACTTTCTTAGTCTTATCATGCATCAGGTCTGGTTCCGTTCGAACGCGTTCTCGAACGCTATACGAACGCGAACCTTCTGTTTACCGTTCGAACGCGTTTTCGAACGCTACGCGAACGCGCACCCACTGAACTCAGTCCTTTTTCATCAGATTTCATGCATAGTTTTCCTAGTAGCTATCCCTACGTATGATGAACCTGATTGCCCCTCTGTATTACGCAAGATTGTGTTGGTGTCATTCATCTGTATTCCCCACATGTATGAGTACAATGTGTTTAACATATTACAATTCATATACCTATGTCATGATAACATTTGAGTATTATTTCTTGTGGTATATCGGATGGAAACCCAGACATAAATTCCGTAGCCGATTCCGAATAGACGGTAGTACGGTCTGTACTTGGGATATAATTCCACGTACCACTTGGGAAGGTGCTCACATGTGTGCTTGTGTGGTTAGTATGGGTGCTTGTGTTTTCTTGAATATAATATGCCAATGAAGTTGTATGTTCGTCGCTACTTTGATGTACTTTCAAGCATGCAATCTTAGATGTGAAATATATGTAAATTTAGGTGTAAGTTTTATTTTGTACATGTGAATTTAGAAGCATGATACTCTTGGAAATAAGTGTTACTTAAGCCTGATTAAATTATTACATAAATCCTTTCATTACAAGTGGCATAAGTAAGGGACAATTCCGAACCCAACGATTTGAGGTCTTCCCTTGAGAGGGGTGAGTGCGGCCTTAAATCTCATTTTCCCGGTTCACACCGGGTGTCGACTCCATTATTCTCCGGTTTAGTCCCCCGTGGCTATTCCGTACTCCCGACCAGGCCGCGAGCCCGGAACAGCATGCGTCGCCCAGTTTCTGTGTCCCACAGCTGTACAGGAAAGAGGCAGTCATGTTTTGGGAATCATCCTAAAACCCTTGGCGGAGGCAAATCTTATTGGACCATCTAACGGAGAAGAGCTAATCGTGCCAGGTATGTCTGAACGACTGGTAGAAATGATTAACTGTGCTGATGCTTTTATTGCTTTGCCAGGTGGCTTGGGTACATTGGAGGAAAGTTTTACAATGTTATCTTGGGCGAACCTGAACATACACCAGAAACTGCTTGGACTGTATAACGTTGAAGGATTTTATGATTTTCTTGTGTGTTTCTTGATAATGCTCGGAGAAATGGGTTCGTGTCAAAACCTATGAAAGAACTCCTATTTACTGCAAGAACTGCTCCGGATCTAATTGACCAAATATTAGCCTATGAACCACAAATTGACCCTATCCTTTCAAAGATAAATTGATCCAAGGACGATCGTGGTAAGAGGCGTATGATTAATCTGGATCTTAACCTTTAACTTTTCGTGTAGAATTTCAGCTAACCAGTTACTATCTTCCAAACTCTTCTTCTACTGTTTAAGACATTGGGGACAATGTCTCATTTAGGTTTGGGGGAGGGAATTAGTTGATCAATATCTAGTTTTTAGTTGTGTGTTGTTTTTATTTTTAGTCCAAATTTTTTTCGAAAAATGCAAAAAAAATTGAAAAAATTTCAAAAAAATTATAAAAATATTTTGCGTTTTTGCGTTTTTATTTTGACTAAAAATGTGAAATTGGTAAGAGATGGCTGTGTAAGGAATTTCCACTCCTGAGACGTATATCAAACCTAATTCGGAACAAGTTAATTTTTGTTTATTTCTTTTTGAATTATTTAATTTGTGAATTCTCCATAATACTGACTAAAATTGATCTTCATATGCTCAGTGAGCAGGTATTATCAACATGCATAGTAACATACGGACATGAGCTATAATTGAAAAGTTTGTAATATTCAGTGCTCTAGTTTAATTGGAGGAAGCATCTCAAAAAGTGATGGAGTAAAAAAAAATGTCTGAGATCCGAGTTATTAAGTCTGTAAGGGTGTTTTAACACCTAGTGCCCTAAAGCCAACTGGTTTGGGAGTCACTGGCCCAAAGCTCGCTACATGGATCAAAGATGCTGCAAAAATATATATATCTGAAGTCTGAGTAATTAAGTCCGTAGGGGTGTCTTAACACCTGGTGCCCTAAAGCCAACTGGTTTGGGAGCCACCGACCCAACACTCGCTACATAGATGGAAGATATTGTATATAAATAAAAAAAAAATCAAAAAATCAAAGAAAAAATTCAGAAAATTCAGAAAAATTATTCCATTGCTACAAAAAGGTGTGAATTCTGATAAAACTTTAGGACAAAAATATTACTCTCTTATCAACTGCACTTATGACTGTTGTGGGCAAAAATGAGTTGTTTAATATTTTGTTGGCTGTGTATATGGAGAATGGTAAATATAATCGGAGAATTTACTTATTCATTAATTTAGAAAGAAAGAAAACAACTAGTAACTTGGAGTAGAAGTTTCACCTGATTAGTCACTAACTTCTTCATTCTCTTTTCTCTTGTCTTTTTGCTTTTGTGTGCATTAGTTTTACTACATTTTTACTGTTGTAAAATGTTTGTGGGTATCATTACTGTAAACCCTCACGAGACTACAACTCGTCCACTAGGGAAACCTATGGGTTTAAAGGCTTGTTGCATACGCTAAATACAACCGTGATCCCTATGAAAGTGGCTTAGTTAAATTTTATTTTAAAGATTTTTATGTTATTTTATTCTATGTTTTGCTCGAGGACTAGCAAAATGTTAGGTTTTGGGGTGTGATGAGTGGTAAATGTATCTCTATTTCTCACTCATTTGACCTAATATTTTGTATAGTTTCTTGAGTTTTGTGAATAATTCGATGTGTTTTGTGTTATTTTGTAGATAAATAAAGTTTCAGGACATTCTGTGGTGATTTGGGGCCAAAACAGTGAAAAGGAACACAAAAGGCCATTTTGGTCATTTGGCGCGTCACGACGCGCAAGCTGCATCGCTACGCCTAACGTGCGCCGCACTATGCTAACATGCGCCGGTGACACATGTCAGAATCTGAGAAGTTTGACTTTGCTAACGTGCTCCGGACTTTGCTAACGTGCGTCGTGCCACATGTCATCATCCTATGGTGCCGACAATCGCCATCGCCATGTGTTGACATGTGTCATCCCACGTGTCAGCCACATCATCATCCACGTCAGCAGAAGACCGAGTCAACTTGCCACGTGTCAGCCACGTCATCATCAGCCAATCACAGCGTGCCACGTGTCGCAATTCTATGGTGTCGACAATCCCTTTCGCCACATGACAGCACCATGTCAGCGCCACGTCACTGCCACATCAGCACAATTATTGAATTAATTATCCGCAATCGCCACGTCAGCAGATAAGAATCTGAACCGGCCAATCAGAGATCGACACGTCATCGCGTAGCGACTAAAGAACAAACTTGTCGTCGCGACGTGGGAAGCTTATTGAGGCCTATAAATAGAGCTCGAAATTTCAGTTTCAGATGTACCTTCCTCTCTGAATTCTCTGATGTAAATAGGGAGTTTTCTATCTAGTTTCTTTTAAATTTTAGTTTTGTAATTAATTTTAATTACGTTCTGTAATAATAGTAATTTACTTTTTTTACTTTTACAGTTTTTACTATTCAACATGAGGAGGTAACTTCCCCCTGCTAGGGTGAAAGGTAATTCTTTTACTATTGCTATTTAGATTAATCTCCCTTAAATATAATATATTCACTATTTAAAATTTGACTTAATAAGGATACCGCTATATTGGTCGGTTGGTAATTCATTTTAAACTGGTTTAAACCTGACTAAGTAAGGATACCGCCAGATTGGTCGGTTGGTAATTAAATTTTCTTACCGCCTATATGGCATGTTTATTTTGGTTCCGCCTTTATGGCTGGTTGGACTTAATTTGACTTAATCAGGTTACCGCTATATGGCTGGTTGGTAAAATAATCACAAGTTAATATATTATATTAAGGGAGATATCTAAATAGTAAATAGTAAAAATTGATCATTTTACCTTAGCATTTTATTTTATTGTAATTTACTTTTCAGCTTTTACTTTACAGCAATTACTTTTCAGCATTTTTACTTTATGTCTTTCACTTTTAAGTTTTTACTAGCCCTATTTATGTGTCGTAACTAAGTTAGTTATCTAGGGTTCTGATGAATTCTAATATCACCGGTTTATAAGGGGTTATTTTATAGTTTGGGTAATTTAAAAGTTTACTTATTAAGTCTTAAGCTTAATGCTTCTTGTTGTCTTATCACCAATAAGATTGATGTGGTAAATCTAAAATAAACTTGACAAAGGAATTTTAGGTTTCAACTTTAGACTTAATAGCCCACGATCTTCCTTGATGATAGATAACCCTTTAATAGATTTCCTTACAGGATAGACATATACATGTCGGGCGGGGGTAGCCATAATTGGAACTTAAACTTATTGAATCCAGATAATTTGGTTGATATAGACATATGGTTCAATTGGGTTAAACTGGGTATTTGCGTCTGACCATCGACATAGGCTTTCGCATAATTTAGTGTTCCAGGTTAGTAAACCGATTTATTACACAACCTTGAAATAACCACTTCATCTTTTTAAAGATATTAGAAAGATTCACAACCCTAGATAGTTTCCTAATATTGAATTTTCTTAAACCTATTTTCGTGCAATTTTATTTACTTGTTTTTAAATTTAGAATCATCACCATTTCAAATCAATCAAACAACATGTTAAATACTAGTAATCATTTGACCTCATAAAATTAATAGATTAGGTATTAAGTCATCGTGGGATCGATACTTTTTATACTACTTGAACGATATGTGCGCTTGCGTTATACGCGTGTGTGTAAGCACCGGTCATCTACTGGGACATTACTGTTGGGGTAGTTATGGAACCCCTAGGGTCGGATCGGTACTTCGCCCAGCGGAAGTGGGTCTAACCCGTGGATATCTAGCATTGGTGTATTTTAAAAATTAATAAATTATAATATTTTATTTTTCAAGTGTTTTAGGGAAAACCAGAAATAAATCTGGATTCAGAAAAATCTATTCAAGATAAAAAAAAAATCATATATTTCAAAAATTTTGGACCCGTACGCACCTTGTGCGCTTGTAGCGTGCTCTGCATGCAACAAATGTTGCATGCAGGCTGAGCCAATATTTTTTTTATTTTCTAAAAACAAAAAAAAAAACTTTAAAACACTTTAAAAATCACCCAAAATAATTTTAATTTCAAAACCAACCACAACACATATTATAAAATAAACATATATAAATTCTAAATATATATATGCGTTTCTTTAAATTAAATTACAACCCAAAATAGAATCCCAATAAGAAATGTCTCATGAACAATTCTAGGTCATCCAAAGCTGGTCAAATGATTCTAGAATGGCACCCATAACTCTAAGTTTTAATCTAGAGTTCCAAACTCTTATTAATATTTCCATGTCCAACATGAACATCTTTGATCTAATTCATAAGCATGTTGTGTTTATACTTCTAAAGTATCCTAACACAATTGATTAGCCTTATTTCAATATTAAGTTATGTGATCATGCATCTAATACACAAATGAACATAGCTTAGGAGAAGATCAAATATTACTTAGTAAGCTTGATGCAAGATCCAATCTACCTCTCCTTTGTTGAAATGGTTGGAGAACCTCCATGGTGTGCAAGCTTGACTCCAAGATCCAATCTTGTTTCCCATGCTAACAAGCTTCACTTCAAGATCCAATCTTGATCTCTCCTAGATGAAATGTTGTAGAGACCTCACAAGCTTCTCTAAACACATCTCTAACTTAGGCTAATCTCTCAAGAATTACTTGTGTATATCTTACTCAAGCTTTTGCTTATGCTTATACTTGTTCTTGTACTTGTAATTAAAACATTCCTTAAGCTTTCTATTTATAGCAAAACTTAGGCAATTTTTAATTAATAAAAGTTGTAATCAACTTTTAAGTGGACTTAATCTAATTTGTCCAAATATGTATAATTATGTGTGACTAATCTCCATTGTCTCCCACTTTGATTTAATGTAATTAAATCAAGCTAAGGATTAGGAAATGAATTAGTTAAATATTTTACATTTTGATTTAATCCAATTAAATCAAGCTAAAACCACATATTATTACATACTTATAATTACTATAATACCATCAAATAGTACAGATAATTATGATTTTACAATTAAACCATTGTGTAATTATTGAAATAATCCAATTAATCCAATTAAGTCAAAGTAAATAATCAATGTTATCCAATAACACTAGATTATCATAGTTGATAATTATAATATCGAATATTATCTTTTATCAAAATTAATTGGCTACCCAAGTGCTCAACGAGTACACTTTATATTGGGACTCTCTAAGTTCAGATACGTTCGTCATATAAGCCTAGCTAATATGTACGCAATTCGGTCACCTCCGAATTAGCGAAGAACACGAACGACCTTTCTAAACTATACAAGTCGAGGTCATCACATATGTTTAACAATCCCTCAATCGTAGGCTATCCAAGTTGTGCTTAGGAAACATAGAATACACCGTCAAGTTTCCGAGGCGCACATCTCATGTCGATATGTCCACGATTATTCATAACTGATGCGATCCACCTTGGGTGATTGACTTTGGCCAAAGATTTAAGAATCGTGACTTTACTAACATGGATACCTAAACCCATTATGGTACACATACGGGCCGACAGATCTTATCTTGCTTCGTACTTGATTACTGAATGCATCGGTCCACACCCAACGAACATCTAGAGGCCAGACCATGAAAGGTTTCTGACATACATGACATCAAAGTGTGAAGGATCTCATACAAAATCAATGCTATCATATAGTCAAAGGATTACATATGCTACTCGACTCGAGGAGATTCCTATTGACGGTGGTGTGTACTTCCAACTATTAGGAATCACCTATGAGTCATTCATTATTCGTTTCAATGAATATCCCCATGTTTATACGAGTTTCCAAAACTCATGGTAAACCGGGTTAAACCATTAGAACTCTAATTCCAATATATGACATGTGCTAGTCTTCTAGGTTATAGGAATTCGACCGTATTCCAAAACCAACAATTAGGAATATTTACTTTAAGAATAGTTTACACCTAGTGTAAAAACTATTCTAAGGTCGATGTCATTCTTAACATATCTATACATCAATCTAATATGCATAATGACAATACCATTAATAAGGTATGAAATGAAAAATATAGTTATTTTATTAATAAATAATAAAATGTACAATTCGGATTGGCACTCCAAGCACCAACTCCATCAATTACATAGTATGAGGCAATGTTGACTGAGACACTACTCATATGTAGTCTGGTGGAGACCATTTGGGTCGTGTGGGCTCCTAGAAGCCTTTTGATCGTTTGAGGCTCATGGACTAATGGGCCTTATGGAGGAATCACGTACGTAAACTGAAGGTTGTTGGTAGCCTTGTGCTATTTGGGTTTTTTCTAATGTGTGGACCTGTGACATTTGGGTCCTTAGCCCAAATTTAGCCCGTACAATTATTTATAAATAAATTTGTGATTTACATAATTAGTTTACACTAAGTTCACATATGATTAATTCATATAAAATTAGCTATGATCAATTTTTAAATTTTTAACCATATACATTGTTAAATTATAATCCTATTGTTTGCACTCAAAATTAATTCAAGCCTATTCAATTTAAAGATTTATTTCTCTGACATGCCAACGCAAGATAATAATATTTTTGCAACCAGCACCTATAAATAGCCCCAAAATATGACTTTAATGTGTAATTAAGTGAGTCTAATTTGTCAAGAATATGACTTAGGTTAAGAATAAAATAGCATGATTTGTGTAACACTACTTTATATATGCATGCTTTTCTTGTCAGGAATCTTTAGAAGAAAATCATGTAAACAAATATATTATATATTGACAAATCCCTCTCTCTCACTTGAAAGATGAAATGGTACCTAGAATGTTACTGCAATGAACAAATAAAATATAACACCACCAAAGTCAAGATCTTTTTTGCCTCTGTCTTCTTCAAGTGAAAAATAATTAATGGGTGGAATCAAATTGCTAATTACTTTTGAAAAATGTTTTTGTTAATCATCTTCTGTGAAATTTGACCTTCGTGAATTTTAGAATAACTCCAAATGATTCTTTAAATATTAAATAAAAGAATCACATCATTAAGATATTGATTCAAAAAAAGATACTAATTGAAATTTGTCAATTGATAAAATCCATGTCTCTTCTCCCTTCTCTCCAAAGAATAATATCTTGAGTAATTTGGTGGAGAAGATGTTTGAATGATTTAGGAAAAAAGAGCTCTTAATATTATAATTGGAAATTTTAATTGGGTTTGAATATATTATTCAGTCTTTTACTCCTGTTGGTTTTTAGTGCTTAATGTTTAATATAACTTATATTTTAGTGATTTACAAAAATTAACATTTTTTGTTCACTTAATGCAGTATGCGAGGTAAAATTGGCAGAATATGATTAAGCTAAAATTTGTAATTTGATAATTGATGCTTTAATGAATAATTTAAACATTATTTCTAAAATTATTCTTACACTATTAATTTATTTCCTACCATATAAAATCCTTTTTTTTTTTTTTTTGTTGATAAAATCAATCATCTAGGGTAAAATTTATCATCAAAGTTTAAAAGTATATCACATTTCCTACCATCAAAGAAATACATAATATATATTTAAAAGAATAATAATATATGTTTTTTTTTTTAATTTCATTCAGTCAACTCTATTTATTTTATCGAATAATGTAACTTGAAAATATACATACATATATACACACACAAAAGTTATGTAAATGTCAAATAATTAATAGTTTTCACACATTAATAATTGGATGTTAAAAATAAATTAAGGCAAACACATCATTAACACACACACACACAAAACATGAGCTAAATCTAAACACGTCAGTGGTTGGAGCTCGCAGTCGATAAAGATTCAAAGCTTCGACCAACCTAGCCATGTATTTAAAATCCTTTCACATTTGTTTTTTTGTTTTGTTTTTGTTTTTTTGTTTTGTTTTTTTTTTTTTTTGTTGTTGTTTAGAATCATTGGAAATCCCACCGTCAAACCACTCATTCCGGACTTAAGCGGTGAAGGTAAAACCCCAAACTGTCTCAGGTTCTTGCAAGAAACGAACTCCCTGGATTCTAATCCAGGACTCAAAATGAAATCATGAGCCCTACACCACCAAGTCACGCCCCTTGGAGACCCTTTTATATTTGTTATGTGAAGTAATGTATAAACTTCATATAACAAATGTAGCATAGGACAATATATATAAGTGAGCACTTGTAATTAGGGGTGGGCGCGGTTCGGTATGGTTCGGTTTTTGTTAAAAACCGAACAAACATATTTTACGGTCCGGTTTTTTTATCTCTCAAAGCAAACCATTAAATAACGGTTTGGTTCGGATTGAAATATTTTTAAACCAACGGTTTACAGATTGGTTCGGTTCGGTTTACGGATTATTCTACTTAAAATAAATTTTCATCCACTTAGGGAAACATGTATGGTGCCAATGAGCAGTGACTCTTAAAATAAACATCACACAAATATCACCTTACAACCAACCGTAAGGCATAAGTATACAAGTTAACGAAATTAAATCTCAGTAAAGTCATGAGTACAACATTGAAATTGGAAGCTAATAAAACAATAATGATAAGAACGGCTTCATCCTGAAGAGTGGCTTACGGCTCCCTCCATTTTGCTCAATATCCAAAGTTATCCAAATGTTCTTCAATTATTCTTCAAGATGAAAAGGTACACAACCACCAGAAAACCACAGGCTGAAAAAGTTATAAATGAGTTAGTTATTCAGACAAAAATATTAACAAATCAGACTTTGTGCAATAATTGTACCTTCAATATATAAATAATCTTTCCAAAAATCAAATTAAGATAATAAGTTCAATTCCAAACTTATTTGTAGAAATTTTTAAAAGAAGTCTGACATAAAAAATGATGGTTAAGAAACTTAAAAGCTAATAAAAGAACAAGTTAATATTCACCAATACTAAGTAAAAAATAAAGAACAAGTTAATATGTCAATAATTCCCGGAGTGATAGATGAGGAAAAATCTTGGAGAGATGAAAGAAGAGTGATGGCGAGAGCAAGAGAGAGAAAGTGACGGGGAGAGATGAAAGAAGAGTGATGAGCGGGAGAGAGAGAGATTGAGAGATGAGGAAAAATCTAGGGTTTTGTTTTAATTATAACGGTTCGGTTCGGTTTAACAGGTGCGGTTCGGATTCGCACCTAAACCGAACCATAAACTGTTTGGGGGGGGTCAATCCGAACCGCAAACCGAACCATTAGAAAAAAATCGTAAATTCGGTCTGGTTTGGTTCAGTTCGCGGTCTGGTTCGGTTCGGTCGGTTTTTTTGCCCACCCCTACTTGTAATGGATTATTTGATTAAAATGTTATTAAACAAATTAATTAGATGCATGTATGATAACCTTTTTAATGTGGGGTCCCTAAATTTCTAAATTAAAAGATAATAGATACAAATCAATATATTGATGTTTGTCTTTTTAATTTGGCCCTTAATTTATAGCGATCCCTATTAGAAAGTTATTATATACAACTCAAGGGTTGCCCTATTGGTAAAGGCCTTCAGTTTGAGTGATTTGCTCCCTCTCAGATTTATGGTTCGAATCTCGCTAAATGTAATTTCTTGGGGTCATGCCACTTGGTGTAAAAAATCAATGACTTACTCTGATCTGTATTGGGAAACTTCCGAGGACACGGAGCATGGGCCTCGGAGATTAGTCGAGATACGCATAAGTTGACCATGTACACCCCGATTACCCAAAAAAAAATTATTATATACACACACTTCGGTTTAAGTTACCAACCTTTAATCTTGAGTCCCTTGCAATTTTTTAATATCACATTTTATCATTCGTGTTAATACAATAGCTAAAAAAATCCATTGAAGTGTATTTGATCAAGCCATAGAAAAAGGCATGTTCTATCATCTGCAAGAAAAAAGATGAATTTCTTTCTGTTAGTGACTGGACCTCCACTTTATTCTTTAGAGCTAAATTGTTTTTTTTTTTCTGAAATCTCTGCAAATTAAAATTTATTAATCTATTTATTAAAAGATCATATTTAATTAACATGAATAGTGTATTTTTCTGTTACTATATATTAAAACACTAGGAATAAATGGAGTACTAAAATTTTATCAGAGAGTCAAGTGGTAAAACAATTTTTAAAAGAGATCAAACTATCATCATTCCTTCTTTAAATACTTGACAAACGACTACAGTTCTCACATAGTTGATAATAATGTTGGTTGGCTGGGTTTTAAAATTGAGAAATTTTTAATATTACTGTTGTTATATGGGTGAAATAGTACCATTAATTAATAATTATATAAGTATAAACAAAAATATTAATTATTTAAATTTTTTTTTATCATTTAATACACATGTGATGATAAAATTTTCATCTGGAGTTAGTGCTCAAGCATAAGACGAATTATACTCACTACAAGAATTATGGTTTTTAGCGTCCAAACATTTAGCGTCGTAATTAAAATTCGACGCCAAATATCATGATTTTAACGACGAAAATAATTTTCGACGCCAAATATTCAACTTTTGTCGTCGAAAATTGTTATCGACGCTAAAAGTACACTTATAGCTTCAAAAAATATTCGACGCTAAATTATTTTACTATTCCAATAATTTTTTGCGCTAAATGTTATACTTTTAGCGTCAAAACTACTAGTCGACGCCAAAAACAAGACATTTAGCGTCGACTAAGTGGCGTCGCTAAAGGTTTATGAAGATTCCATCCACCGACAATCCTTTAATCTTTAGCGTCTAAATTTATGTCGACGCTAAAAATCGGACATTTAGTGTCGAATAAACTATTTCGACGCTAAAAATAACAACAATTAGCGTCGAATTTATTGTTTCGACGCTAAATATAGATTAAAATGCAGAATGCCACCCACCCTTATCCCCCTCTGTTTTTTCTCTCATTCTCTTCATTTTCATCCTCTGAAATCTCAGAATCTGTCCTCTGCAACCTCACAACTCTCCTACAAATTTTCAATAAAATTGTAATCAATTTTCCATAAGGTAAGTCTTCTTTTATATTTCTTTATTAATTATTTTTCAATTTTTATGATTATGTTTATTATATACTTTTTATTAGTGGTTTATGTTCATATATGTAGATTAAATTAATTAATTAACTAAATAGAATTTTTCTGTAAACTATTTACTTTATCAACTAAATATATATGTATATGCTTAAATAAATAATTAATGAATTAGTAATGTTGATGAGTGTAATATTATATTTAATAATTATATTATTATATTTAGGTATTTCGCTTAAATTGATAGAAATTGGATGAGCTCGCTGGATAGATTGAGTGTTGAATATTGTAATGGAGTGTATGAGTTTATGGAAGTCGCAAAGCAACACATTGATGCAGAAGGTCGTGTTCGGTGTCCATGTGCAAATTGTTTGAATAGGAAAAGAAAACAGTTAGATGAAGTTCATAATCATTTATACATGCCAGGAATATCACCAACTTACTGTACGTGGATTTATCACGGTGAGCAGTATTATTCTCAGTCACGGTTTATTGATTCCGGTGAAGGGAGTCAACATGTAAACGATGAGATAACCGATGCTTTGCATAACTTACAAGGTCCACAACTTGGTCATAGTGTCAGTGGTGACATGCCAGTGTTAAGTGGAAATGATCAAAATTTATTTAGTGAACTACTTGATGAGGCAAAAAAAATTTCATTTGAAGGTGCTGGAATGTCGATCTTGAATTTCGTTGTGAAATTATTACACATTAAAGTGATCAACATAATAATCAACAAAAGTATTGATACGATGCTAGAGTTACTGGGCCAAATGTTATTAGGGCCAATGGACACCCAACTGTTGAAAATATATTTATTAATACAAAAGAGAGCCTGGTCAGAGCAATTGTTTGTTAAGTAAACTAAATTAAATTTCATTGCCCTTATATTTCATTGTCCATAAGGTTTGTCATGTACTGCCCATACCTAACAAGTAACCATTTCTCCATTGACAAATGACAATACATCAATGCTAATATGCTTTTATATGTATAATTAATATTGTATTCATTGATTGATGCTGCTGAGACAAAAGTCAATAATCTCAAGCTCTTTATTGTTCGATTTTAATACACACATATGTATATATATTTTTAAAAAAAAAATTGTTTGTTCTCCAGTAAAAAAGTTGGAAGTTGGAGCTTTGAGGAATATTTGAATATCAATCTCATCGATATCATCGATCTCATAAATATCATACCAAATCTTATCAATCGAATCAATTTTTTTTTAAAAATACGAAATATTTAAGTCATATAAGTAATAGATCTATTTATTGATAAGAAAAAAAAGGGGGGAAATATTCCTTCCAAATATTATGCAATATATATAACATTCGCCATTATCACTCATTAATTACCTTATGTCCAATGCATTTGTATTCAAAATTATTATAATTGATGTTATATTGAAATTTATAAAGCCTAACTTAATCGGAAGATAGTATTAGAATCGCACTTATATATGAATAGATCCTCACTACTTATTCATATGATACCAGAAAATCTGCAGTCTTTTCTCCATGATCGGATGTCAATGCTGTCCAACAAATACTTGAGAATTTTCAAAGAAGGCTAGGGTATTGTGTAAATTGCTCTGGCTAGTGCATTCATCAACTTGAACATATATTATTGACCACTTTTACCCTATTATTATTATTTTTGATTTTTGATTTTTTTTTCTTGATTAAACAAAGCAGACTTGTGAACCATGGAAACAAAAAGAGAAACAACTAGTATTCGAGAGAAAGATAACTTGGCAATCTCATTTAAGGATACCTAAAGCTACTTGCAAGCTAAAGGATTATATAGAGAAAAATAGTAAAACTTTTTTAATATTTGATGAAATTAAACGAAATCTACCTTATGTTTTAAAATGAAATAAAACCCTTTACTGAATTTTTACAATAAATATTTTGGTAGGATGGAAATTTAGACGTTGAATTGCCCCCATGTTATAAAATATAAATTTGAGCTACATTTTCTGTTTGGTTAAAATTTAGTGTTAATTAAATTATAGCTAGTCAGAGTAGTTTAACCTAAATGAGCTGCAAATTATAACAGTATTATAAAGAATGGCTCATTATGATAAATTTCATTAATCCATCATCTTATTTGTTGATAGTCTAATTCATATTCAAAAATGAATTATATATCTCAATTTATGTGAGATATTTTTCCTTATCTCCTGTCGATCGATCTTTTTTTGTCTTGTTTTTGTCATATGAAATTATAGTGTCATCATGTGCATCCTTGTCTTGTCATTTGGAATGATAATGTAGACCAACTCATACACGAGTTTTCTTTAATATCATATATATAAGTTTATGGAAGTAACTCATTCTCAAAACTTAACTTATAAATTAGGTTGTTAAAAAGTTACATTATTAATCGAGTAAATAATCTCAACCGATGTTAGATATTTTTCGATAGACTTAGACTATATACATTGTGTTTGAAACTAGACTTGATTAATAATATCAAGGAAAATTTATCATTTACTCGTTTTGTATTTTGTCACAGTTATGCTAATAATTAATCGATGTTAAGTAGAGACCTTTGAGATAGGCACAACGCACACGAAACATGCATGCCTTGTTGAATTAAAAAGAAGAAGAAAAGATTTGGCAGCATTGAAATTGTGGTAATTCATTCAAAGGTTGAAGTTTGGGACAAGGATCCTCACTCTCTATCTCTGTCTTTGTTAGCGGTCCAGGGGGCTCAAGGAGCCGATACAATCTGAATCGTTAAATTTTGATTCAATAATTTAGATTTCATAATAAGTTTTTGAAAATTTTTTTATTACTAAACACGTGGGGTCATCGATCCCCTTTGTTAGTACTATCATTTAATAATATATGACATGCATAAAATAAATAGATAATTAAAATTTTGGATAGTAGTATTTGGTGAGACAATGAAAGAGGAAAAAAAAAGAATCCTAATTCTTGAAAATTGATCAGAGTGAAACAAAAAGACTTGAATTTCGGTAATAAACATAAAATTATGTCGAAAAACAATTTATAAATAACTAAATATTATTATCATAAATATAAAAAAAATTCAATATAATTCAACTCATACACTATCCAAAATCGAAACAAAAAGGTTGCCATAAAAATCGGGAGGTAACGGAGAATTGGAGGATGACGTGAAAGCTCAATCAGCAACACGCGACAAACACAACACAAGTTGTGCAAGAATTAAAGCGAGCAAAGCAAACAGAAATATATCTCCCACGTGCCAGTTACGGTCAAATGACGGTGCCTAATTCTTGACACGTGTAATCCAATCCTTTAACAATGAAACCGCAAAGTTTATACATTGACGGTTTGACCCCTCTCTCTCTCTCTCTTGACCACCTGCAATCACACAAGTCAAGCCTCAATCTTGGTCTTGGCTACTCCTCCTGTCTTTTCCTTTATTGTTTTTTATTTTCTAATTATTCATATCTCTCAACTTATTAAATTAACAACACTAATTTTTTTTTTTTTTTAAAAAAAAAACCTTAATAAGTTAAATGGTCCCAGACCCTTATTAGATGGATCCTTGCTAAAAAATAAAAAAACATATATTTCAAAATATATATAATTTCAATACGAATATCCCTGTTTTATAAAATTTGAATACATTTAAAATTTTTTTAAATAAAATCTTATTTTTATTTTCTTATATAGGTTAGATTTAAGGGTAATCTGATTAGTTGTTGTGCCGATCTTTTTATAAAGTTGTGAATAATTATATAAGAATATACATGTAATTATAATTTCATCCACAAGGGACGTGACTTGGTGGTGTAGAGTTCGAGATCTGACATTCAGGTCCTGAATTCGAATCGATGAAGTGCATTTCTTGTAAGAGTCTGCGACAGCCAGTGATTTTACATGCTGCGGGGTTTCCAACGACTAAAAAAGTGTAGTTATAATTTTAATAGCACACTATATCCAAATTCTTATAACATTAATGTAATAATAAGATTAATCACACATTTTTTTATCAAATAATTAAGTATGAACCATAACCTTATAAGAAAATAATTACAAAAATTAAATCACTATTGAATTCAAATCCATATTATAAATTCACACACCACACAAAATTTCTAAAAAATCAACAAAAATCGACATTGTATCAATATTTAAAAAACACATGACAAATTATTTAAGAAAATTAATGAGTCACATAAGGTGGAGAATAGCCAAACCTTCCGTCCAAACAACTCTTAATCTTTCAATCTCTCTCTAATTAAAGTTGCACAAAAAAGTCTTAACTCAAAGCTCACTTTCAAAGAAGAATAAAAGCAAAGGTTTTAATAGTTTGTTTAACCAAATCAAACTCTCTCTCTCTCTCTCATATCTCTTTGTTCTTCTTTACTCTTTATCTTCTTAATTCTTGCCCTCATCAGTGATTCTTCATCTATGTCAAATAATAATGAGAAAAAAAGTTCATCCCATTATGATCCTTTCGATTGTAATCCCCAAGGATTCAACTTCTTTCAAGACAACAGTAATATTTATCCCTCCATGAATATGAATCCACCAACACCATTAGAATTAAACCTACAAGCACCCTTCGATCTTACCAGCTCATCATCATACATGAGCTTCACTGACTGCAGCTTGCATGGCAGCAGCTCCATGACTTACACTTGGGATCATGACACTTCAAAAAATACAACAACAACAGATCAGAATAACAAGAACCACAACCCATCAACCCCTAACTCATCTGTATCTTCTTCTTCTAACGAAGCCGGAGCCGTTGAAGATTCAGGGAGTAACAAGAAAGATAAGCAGCAGCTGCTTAAAGGGCAAGAAGATCATGGAGATTATGATGAGAAGTCAAAGAAAGTGTAGGTTTATGAAATTATTATTAGGGTTTTGCATATATATACAAATTTTTTTATGAGGGTCAATAAGACTTAAATTCAAAGTCTTTCTGTAGCTATGGTTAGATTGTGTGTGTGTGTTTTTTTTTATCTGCAGCTTACTAATATTTTAATTAACATGACTTTCTTGCTACCTCTCAATGAAACGAATCTAAGCAGATCTGTATTATAATTCCTTTAAATTAATTAATACTTCATATGAAAATTGTGAGAGTAAAGAAGAAGAGACTCTACAAAACCCTAGTATATGATCAAATAAATATTGTCATTTATATGCATATATAATATATAGTTAGTGTAAAGGAAAGTATTAGGTTGCTTGAAATTAACCTCTATATGAAGCTATATTTTTTTCCCCTTTAAATGGCAAGAGTTAAGCCAACTGAATTATATATCGATATGTAGCTATATACATATGTATATGCACTAATTTTGTTGTTAATGATTAACGCATCAGGAACAAGCCGAAAAAGGAGAAAAAGCAAAAGGAGTCGCGGTTTGCCTTCTTGACCAAGAGTGAGATTGATAATTTGGAGGATGGATACAGATGGAGAAAGTACGGACAGAAGGCTGTCAAGAATAGTCCTTATCCAAGGTTTTTTTTTTTTTAATACATATATATATTTTTTCAATTTCCTTCCAAAAAAAGTGATTGAAATTAATGATTTATATGGTTTTTTATTCACCAAAATTTTCTTAAGTTGCAAAGAACATAATGGAAAATAGATTTGAATAAGATTGGGTTTTTCAAACTTATTATTTGATGATATATGATTTAATCAATTTATGCAGTTAGAATGTGACTTTAAAACTGATCTGCTGGTGGAATTGTCACTTTATGCAACTAATAAAGATCAGATCCATCTAATCTATAGTTGCATTCACATTACTGCTTCTACAAAATCCTTACTACATCACACAATTGATTAATGTCATTGCATATTTTACATGCGTTATTAATTGGGTCCTTTTGGTTTGAAGATAGTGAAAGAAATTCTGGTAACGTTCCGTGGTGTCAACTAGTTCAATTGATAAAATCTCTTGAGTGAAAATAAAAGGTATGTGGTTTGAAACTCGGTCACATGCAAGTGAGGGGAGAAATTGAGTTGCTATCAAATTATGCAACCAAGCGATCATTAAATTTGGTGAATTAAGTTACAACCTGAATTTCATCATATGAAACCCTTTTCCCCATTGATAATCTTTTATTGATAACACTGGAAAACAATGCTATTATAATCATATATACCAAATAAAGGAAACTAATTAAAATGAACATGATCCTTCATAACAATCTTATATATGTATTTATTTGGAAACTTGGCCCTAATGCAGGAGTTACTACAGATGCACAAGTCAAAAATGCACAGTGAAGAAACGCGTAGAAAGATCATACCAAGATCCAACAGTTGTGATCACAACATATGAAGGGCAGCACAACCATGAGTATCCTGCAACAATGAGAGGCAACGCTGCTGCTGGAATGCTTTCACCTTCTTCCCTTTTGGCATCTGCGGCGATGAGGCCTAGCTTTCCTCATGAATTGATCCTCAGTAACTTGCTTCCATCCGCAAACAACCAATTACTAGGTGTTAATAATATTCCAAGCTCAATGTACTATCAGAGTCTTAATGCACAGCAGCAGCAGCAGCAATTCGGTGGCCAGGTTCCTGATGAGTACTATGGCTTATTGCAAGATTTAGTTCCCTCATTTATCAACAGACAGCAGCCATGAATTGAACTGAGTTTTTAATTAGAGCACTGAATGCAACAACTTTTTGGTCCCTTGAAGGAGTACTAGAAATTTGTTTGGGATATATATGATATGATGGAATTGATAATAGCTCGTACCTTATTGTGCATCAATTACCATATTTAGATGGCGGCTGTGATTTTGCAATATATTTGGGGATGATGAGAAGATGGATTATAATTGATGCTTAATTAAGCTTTAAGATATGTAAATGAAGAACTTGGATATGTTACTCTTGGAGTTTCTAATTATTGAGCTATGTCTTGGTCTCTATGATTATATCAATTGGCCTTTTATTATTCCTTTCCTATTTTATAAAGCCTTTGATATTTATGCATATATTGTTAACTTAATACATCAGCTTAAATTTGAATGCATTTTTTTTTTTTTTTTGTATAGTGGCTTTTACATACTTCTAAATTTGAATGCATTTAATAGAAATATAATAGGGGCCCATTTTAAGATCTCATGGTAGAGCCTTATAAAATTCATGGTAACTAAGGGCCACCCCTAAAATGAACAAGATTAATTATATGAAGAAATTAAAAAAAATTATTCATATATAGCACTATTATAGAAAAGGGTTTTATATGTATTCTAAAAAAAAAACACACGTCTTTGGAAAAAGTCATTTTTATAATTATATATTTTTAACAAGAGTTTATAAAATGGGTTGAATTTTGAAAAGTTCACCTCCGATTCAAGTGTTATTTATTAATGTCTTCAAGATTTTAGAAAAAACATTGTTTCTTAAATTTTGAATTGATACTTTTATTATATTTTATTAAGTTCAAACTTAAATAAATAAATTTAAAAATATGGAGGATTTTTTAAAATGCTGACCATTTAGTTTACCCTAAAAGACAGTAAATAAGGTTTCATAAACACTTGTCTTTTAATTTATTCGTATTCAATTATTTGCTTATATAAACTTTTTCTTCTTAATTTTCTTATGAATATAACAAAACCTGGATTGCATTTTTTAAAATACATGGATATATTATGTATATAGCACAACTAGCAAAATAAAAATGCACAAAGTATTCATTTCAAAAATTCATCGAAATTACATCATTGATATAAATCAAAAGTACAATAAAATGTCTATCTTTATATATATAGTATCCAAAATATAAGTGCATTTGCAGCTCAATATGCAAGTATGAAGTTGACTGTCCACCTAAAAAATACACACATAATGGTACCGTATCCTGAATATTTAAACGATAAATCATTTCACATGCTTGTACATATTGCACTATCGATCATCAATTGAAATGTTATCTTCATTCTTTTGAAATATTTTCATCCTCCTCATACTCCTCTTCCTCAACCTCATCACCATAATATATGATGTATAAAAGAAGAAAAACTTTTAATCATATGTTGACGGCTGATTTTCATTTCAGAGGTAATTTGGGAAAAACCACTTATGAAACAAATCTCCCTCAACTGTGTATTTGTTTGGTTTGGAGACCAAATACAAACTTAGCAAAAGATGTAAAACACACAGACAACACATAGGATTTAATGTGGTTCGGCGGAATGGATTCAACTTACGTCCACATGCACAAGGAAAATGGTATTCTTTATTAGGACCTCGGGTCAGACCGACCTGCCTTTAACTCTAGCTCGGCTGACCGATCTCTTACTAGCTCTCACTTACAATAAGCTTTTTGATCTCTCTTACAAGTGAAGTATGAAGATAACTAACCAATCCAAAGAGAGAACCCTTTACAATGAATTATCAACCCCTTTATATACTAGGAAAAATTAATCTGTTACAACTGCTCATGACATCAGCCACGTTTCCTTGTCATTATTGCCCATTACTCGAATGTTACTGCTCATTACTCGGACGTTATTGTCCATTACTTGGACGTTATTGCTTATTGCTCGTACGTTATACCCATCCAACCGTCTGGCAGCTCTAGGTTTCATGTAGGGCTTACGTCATCCATACATGTGCATAAGATTCAGCAGCCCCGACCTAGGTAGGTCGATATACCAAGGTGATCAGTGTTGGATCATCATCCTCTCTTCTTACCCAGGTTGCCTTGAAAGGTAACATGACTTCTTCAGGTTGGTCGGGTTGGTCTTCATGTGTGTTATAATGATGTTTGAATCTGACAACCCTTCATCAGGTCAGGCCAGTCTTCATCTATAAAAATATTGTCGAATCTGATCTCTAACATCGGGTCAGTCTTAGCAGATGTTCGTGTGCTATCGAATCATTTGGTTTTGCCCTCGGGTTGCCTTCCTGCACCTCGGGCTCGGATCCATCTGTCCGACCTCTCATACTTGCAATGACTTTGACATTTTCTCTGTTAACTGCAATCCACATTCTATCAATCCTAGGGATTCTGACTTCTTGAGAGTTGAAAACCACCAATAACCTCTTCCCTATAGTTCTCGGTATCAACGAGTTAATAACTTGATGCCGGGAGCTATAAAAAAATGATGGTGCATGGGCCTGGAAGTCGATCTGGTGTCCTCGGGCTGGTACTCAATCCTGATCCAGTCTAAAATCTCATATGTGCTCCATCTCTCGCCAAGTACCATAACTTCGAGCTTCAATACTTTTTGTGCAAATCCACATCGGGTTTAGAAACTTGATCCTGCATCTCAACTTCTGAATCATAGCTGGTCATCTCTTCCACGGCTTTCTCGGACGAAAGAAGTCAACTTGCACTAACTCTAGTTGGTCCATCCTTGTGGCTTTGCTCAAAGAAGCCCATCTTATGCTACCTCGGGCTGATGCATGCTATTGATATGTTGCGATCCTGGAAGAAAATGACCTGCAAAGACCTGTAAAATTTAACATAGGTCACAAGGAAAAGAACATAGGCCATGACGGAAAGCTCACCTCGCTATCACACATGAAAAGGGCATCGACAGGACGTAACCCAGCCCCGAGCTGATAGTGACGTATCGGTCACAAGGGAATGTTCCCTCCTTGTGCCATCAACATTCGGCTATGGGGGAGATTTGGACAGTTATGACCTATAGCGTCACTATTTGTAAAAGACATTGTGTTTTTGTACAAATTAATTATGTAGCAAAGGAAATTGCCTTTTATCATTTCGTAATTAAATTACTTAAATGTGTGAATGATGAAAGTCCTTATGATTAGTTCCGGATTGAGATGATATGATGAACAGTATCAATCCACGACGGTTTAATCATTTATTATCCCTAGTCGTAGTATTATCGAGACTGGACATCGATAATGCGGAATAGACTAGTATCACACTTGTGCGTGTTATGGAAGCGTAACAACATAGTTCTCATATATTTAAGTATTGGATACTTATGCAAGTGTGGTAGGATGTTGTGTTTACCGATGGTACGGAAATAGCTTCGCTCTAGATAGACCCCTCGGAATCCCATTGGTAGTATGACTATGTGTCTATGGGAGTCCGCATCAAAGTAGGTGTATTTGGTCTTAACCTGAGACTTGCATCGCTAGTACTTGCGACAATCAATACGCTTTGGTTTTGGTCGTCCAGGACTTTAACAGTTCTGTGTACGCTCTTCTGGGTTTATTGAGAATCATAGTGTATTGGGTGTGATGTCAAGACGGAAGTATCACTTCAATCATATGGAGATGATGGTCACGTAGGGATACATAACTAGTTCTCTAAAGGGTTACAACCATCGGGATAATAAGACTAGGTCATGATTATCCGATAATAAAGAGACTAGTTGCTAGTAATCTGATATATGCTTCGTACGGGGCAGACACTATTCCAGCCACAGGCCTTGCATGTGACATCCGATACTGGATCGCTATACGCAATACTACGTATACTACCCGACATAGATTATATATTCCATTAAGATATTTCTGGAGAATTGGGTAGGCATGACGCTTTGCTAGAAGCCAACCTTGTCTCATAAATCAGTAAGAAGTAGTACTAGGTACGTACGTTTTCGGATAGTCCGATGACCGGATTTACTACCAACATATCCAGGGATCTCTGGGTCGCTTCCGAAGATTCACCGATGACGTATGATTCAACTTTATTAATCTGTGATTAATAGCGGAGAGACTTTATCTGGGATAAAATACTATTTGAAGAGAGAGAACGATTAATTTGGAATTAATCGATAAAATAATATATTTAAATATATTATACGAAATTGGATTTCGACGCGGAATTAAAATTGGATTTTAATTCGGGCTAACGAATTGATTTAGAATTAATTCGCAAGTGACATGAATAGTAATTTTGCTAGGCATAATTATTTAATTGAATTTGATTTAATTATGTCGCAACGGAAAATTCGTTAATTCGGAATTAACGAACCCGAGCCCGGAATGTGTTTGCGGGCCCACTTCGATTTTGAATTAAAGTGGTGCCCACAAGTCGCATCGTGAGTCACATCACTTGTCACTTTAGTGATAGATGTCAAGTCACATTTTTGGTGAGTGACATGCAGTCACTATTCATGATAGAAGTTGGTGTGGACATTTAATGCTATTTTGGAGCCAAAATTTTGTTGACTTTTGAAAATGATATACAAAATTTTTGGTAATTGATTTTCATTATTGTTTTTTGGAAAAACAAATACCAAAACAAATGAAACTCTCTCTCTCCCTTTGAAGCTCCAAAACCGTGAGCCTCCTCCATTGAAAGAAGAATTGTTTTTCTTTCAAATCTTGCTAGCACACTTCAAGGATCAATACAAGGTGATAGGTAAACCGAACTTAGAGCTTGGAATCCTTTGGAAGCTTGGAGCTTGTTCATATTCTTCAAAAAAACAAGCCTTGGCCGAATACATCAACCAAGGAGGAAATTTTTGTTGATCTTCGCATCCAAAAGCCGATCTTTGTAAGTATGATTCCGCCATACTTCTTAGTTGTATTCATTTATTTCATTGCTTTTATTGATCTTGGGACCACCTTAGAACCAACAATGGTATCAGAGCAAGGTTTAAGCATGAAAAATATTAGGGTAAAATTTGGGTAAAAATGATTTGAGCATGATTTGATAAAATTGATTGATTGAGTATGCTTGAATGATGATAACATAGTGTTATGCATGATCAATTTCATGAATAATGAATTGGATTAATTTTTCCCCTTAATCTTGGCTTGGCCGAGAGTTTGGTACCCTTATATGTCATGGTAATTTTATTTTTTGATCATTGGATGAGTTGAAAAACATGGGTAATGTTGATTTGAAATTCAATCTGATTGAAAACGAAATCGGACAAATAAAACCCTAGAATGTCGTGAGTTGATAAACATGTAATGAGATGATTTTTTGATTCAAAAATGTTGGACATGAGTTGAACAAATTAATACATGATTAATTGATTAAATTTGTATTTTGGAAATATTAATTTAAATAATCAATTAATGTATTACACTTGAATTAATTGAATTTTGAAATTTGGAATATTGAAATTTAATTAATTGGGCTTGATTTTGAATTGGGCTTATAATTGTTGTATTTGGGTATAATGGGCTTGGTTGGGCCAAGTTGGTTTAGGCCAATTGGATTGGATCCAAATTGGGCCTAAATCATTCCATTAAGTCCAAATATAACAAATGGGCTTTAAAAGTTTAATTGGGCCTAAATTGGTTTCTTGGCAAATAAGGGTGATTCCTTAATTGGGTTTTGGTATTTGGGTTTGACCCATATTGACCAAAGCCATGCCTTATGAAATCAATTGAAAGCCCATTGGACTTTAATTAAACACATTGGATGTTAATTGGGCTTTGAGACCCGTTTAGATTAGATTTGGAATCTAAGTCGTTAAAGCGCATTAAAAAGTGTAAATATTTAATTTGGAATTAAATAAATGAATTAGTAGTGAATACGAATTAAATTAGATTTAAAGAGTAGTTCGATATAATTCAAGAATTCGTACTTTGAGTACTTATTCTAAAACGAGTTGGACTCGCGCAAATCAAATCATTATTTGAACATTGGATGATCACTAATATTCAGAGATTAATTAATTTGATTAGATTGATTGAATAACATGCTTGAATGAATACATGAATGTGATGAATGAATAGCGTATATCGGATGGATATTAGAAGGGAAATGGCAATTTTGGAAATTGTTGTAAATTTAGAATTTATTAAATTGGACCTGCGTGTCCAGCCTTCTCTCTTTATTGATTCTTTGTATTCTCTTCTCACATAATTCCCCTCAATGTTAATGAGGTTTCTTTTATTGTATTATGTAATTGGGTAGAAGTTGGAATAGTGCTAGCCGGGGAGAGGAAAGTGAGTGATTTGTTTTAGGAACAATTTGTTAAATATCCATCCGTATATCGTTATTAATTTACTTTCCGCACCTTATTATGCTTTTAGAATGCATGTTTAAGGGTGTATGATGAGACCTGACAAAGATAATAAATTGGTTGCCAATTTACGCGAAAAACCCCCTCAAAACATATTAAGTTTTTCCTTCCATTGAGTGATTCTTACTCAAGATCCAAGATTGGCACTGGTTTGTTGGCCAAAGTCAAGACCTTTGTCAATTGCGGATGTGTTTGAATCATGAAAGCTTTGTTCCATATCGGTGTCTTGTCCAAGTTGTGATTTGTTGGCCAAAGTCAAGATCACTTCTTGTCCATCGACATTGATTACGAAGCTTTCCAAGGTCAATGAGTCCCGCTTAACTGGAATCATTAAGCTTGTTGTGCCAAAGCCAAGGCTTAGTTGATTCAGAGGAAAAGGTTAGGAAAATTATTGGATATATTGGCATATATATTGTATATATGTTTCGGACTTGGAGGTCCACCTACCGGATCTATGAATTGGATGAGATCCAATTGATCTTCGAGATCTACCTAGTTAAATATCATACAGCTTGTTGGCCAAGTCAAGGTTGTGTGTTATTTAACGGGATCCTAGCCCACTAGGAAACTAGGTTTCCCGAGTACTCCACAGAGGGTTAGAGGCTAGCCGAAAATAGTGGGAGGCTAGTATTGAATTTGCAATTTCGTTCAAATACTTAGCTTTATGCGCTTTCAAATTATTTCGTCAAAATTATTTTATTAGTTGGACTAATATTGTGTTATTTTTCTTGTAACAGTTAGACTGTACCCTTACATTGTTAATTGGATAGTTGGACTATCGCAATTAAAATGACTGGAAAGAACAATGTCCGGGACATCATCATGGGCGATAATGTCTTTAACGGCACTAACTTTTCCGATTGGGAAATGAATCTAAGGATAGTTATTGGATTCGAGAGGCTGATATATACCATAGAGAGACCTCTTGGGCCTACCGAGATCCGATCAGTTGCTCGAGCTAGAGCTTTGGAAGACTCATAGCGATGACAACACAACTGCTCAATCTATTATGCTTGCTGCTATGACTCAGCAATTCCGTCGACAGAACAAGGGATTGGATCCCTATAACATGTTGGCGAAGTTGAATGATCTACACTGATCTAATCTTAGATCACAAAGATATGAGTTACAGAAGAAGCTCTTCCGCGGCTCGGATGTGTCGGATGGTACATCTGTTGAACATCATGTGACACAGATGATTGACCGATATCGAGCAGCTGGACAAATGAGGATTGTCTTGAGATAGAGAACTCTATAGATTTGATCTTACAGTTTCCCCTCCCGACACTTGGAGTGGGTTCCTCATGAACTATAATATGATGAACCAAGAGCAGACTCTTGGAGAGTTGATGTCCACGCTGCGTGAGGCAGAAAATGAGCTTCTTAAGGGCAATAAGCGTGAGGCGAACTTCGCTTCTACATCTCGGACTCCGAGGGCTAGGCCCAATGCGACTGGAGGTGTCAAGAAGAAGAAGAAGAAGGGCAATGCCAAATCGTCAAAGGCTTCTGGGAAGCCCAAGGATAAATCCAAAGTGTTTGTCTTCAGTGCGGACAGTGGGGTCACTGGAAGCGTGACTGCCGCGAGTACAAGGCACTCAGGAAGGAAATTAAGGCGGGCAAGGCACCAGCCTCATGTATGTTTGTTATAGAAATAAACATGACTACTTCTAGTTTTAAAAATTGTATTTTTGATTCTGGTTGTGGTACTCACATTTGTACTGATATGCAAGATCTGCGGATTAGCAGGAGACTGGCTTCAGGAGAGATTGACCTCCGTGTTGGAAATGAACACCAGTCGCCGTTTTGGTCGTTGGCACTTTTGTTTTAGAACTGCCCTCGGGGCATGTTCTTGAACTTACAGACTGTTATTATGTACCTAGTTTGACTAGGAATATTATTTCTGTATCTATGTTAGGCCAATGTGGGTACACTTGTATTTAGAAACACTGGGTGTTTATGTATAAAAATGATATAGAAATTTGCATTGCTATTGTAAATAATGGTCTTTATATTTTGAATATAAACCAATCTCAAAATATAACAAACAAAAGGCTTAAAGTAAGTCATAAAGATGAAACTTATATGTGGCATTGTCGTCCGGGACACATAAACAAGACTCACATATCCACACTTTCGAAGAATGGGTACTTGGACGGATTTGATCCAAATTCATATAACGTCTGCGAATCTTGCTTATTACGTAAAATGCCTAAATAATCTTTTAGCGGTAAAGGTGTACGTGCCACCGAACTGTTAGCCATTGTTCATAGTGACGTTTGTGGGCCCATGTCTAGCCAGGCTAGAGGTGGATATGAATACTTCGTAACCTTTACGGAGGATGCATCACGTTATGGTTATGTGTATCTTATGAGACACAAGTCGGAAACTTTTGAGAAATTCAAAGAGTTTCGACACGAAGTTGAAAAACAGACTGGTAAAAGTATTAAGACATTACGGTCGGACCGTGGTGGCGAATACTTGAGCAATGAGTTTCTTGACTACTTGAAAGAATATGGTATTCTTTCACAGTGGACTCCTCCCGGAACACCGCAATTAAACGGTGTGTCCGAACGGAGAAACCGAACCTTGTTAGACATGGTAAGGTCTATGATGAGTCGCACTGAGCTACTTATTTCCTTATGGGGATATGCATTAAACAGTGCAATACTTATTTTGTATAAGGTTCCGTCAAAGTCTGTTCAACAGACACCATATGAGATATGGACAGGAAAGAAACCGGGTTTCTCATTCCTGAAGATTTGGGGTTGCTGAGCATACGCCAAACGTTTGGAAGGTACCAAACTAGAACCCAAATAGGATAAATGCCTATTTGTAGGATATCCTAGGGAAACCAAAGGATATTACTTCTATCACCCACGAGAGTGATACTGTTCCAAACATAGAATCCTCAACGGAACATGAACAGTCCATCAGGGATGAGACTGAACCACAATCTTCGAATACACAAGGACCGCGTCGGTCGGAGAGAGTCAGAAAACAACCTGAGAGGTATGGGTTTCTGATCTCACCTCATGTAGATATCAATCTCATTGAGGAAGACGAGCTGGCTACGTATGAGGAAGCGATACAAGATATCGATTCCGCTTTATGGCAAGATGCCATGAAGTCCGAAATGGATTCCATGTATACCAACCAAGTTTGGACACTGGTTGATGCACCAGAAGGCGTAAAACCTATTGGTTGCAAATGGATCTTCAAGAGGAAGACCGACATGGATGGCAACGTACAAACGTACAAAGCTAGGCTTGTAGCGAAGGGGTATCGTCGACGAAATGGTGTCGATTACGATGAAACTTTCTCACCCGTTGCCATGATTAAATCCATTCGGATAATGCTTGTCATTGCTGCATATTTCGATTACGAGATATGGCAGATGGACGTCAAAATCGATTTCCTTAACGAAAACCTGTTGGAGGATGTTTATATGCAACAACCTGACGGTTTTGTCGTGCCTAAACATGCAAATAAGGTTTACAAGTTAAATCGGTCCATTTATGGACTGAAGAAAACGTCGCGTTCTTGGAACCAACGTTTTGATGAGATCATAAAAGAATATGATTTCGTTCAAAACGAAGATGATCATTGTGTATACAAGAAGGTTAGTGGGAGCGCACTGACTTTCATTGTCCTTTATGTTGACGATGTATTACTTATTGGCAATGACATTCCCATGTTAACATCGGTGAAAGCTTGGCTTTCATTAAAATTCTCCATGAAAGATCTGGGAGAAGCATCATTTATTCTGGGAATAAAGATCTACCGGGATAGATCTAGAAAGTTGCTTGGACTCTCCCAGAGCACGTACATTGACAAAGTGTTGAAAAGATTCAACATGGATCAGTCCAAGATGGGACTGTTGCCAGTGTCACATGGCGTCACTCTATCTAAGGACATGTGTCCTAAAACTCAATATGAGAGAGACAACATGAGTCGGATACCGTTCGCCTCAGCAGTCGGATCGATCATGTATGCCATGATATGTACGCGACCTGATGTCTCCTATGCTTTGAGCATGTGTAGCCGCTATCAGGCCGATCCAGGTGAAGGTCACTGGATAGCGGTTAAGAATATCCTTAAGTATCTTAGATGAACTAAGGATGCTTTCTTAATCTATGGAGATGGAGAACTTGAGGTAATTGGGTATACCGATGCAAGTTTCCAAACCGATAAAGATGACTGTAAGTCGCAATATAAGTATGTGTTTTGTTTGAATAACGGAGCAGTGAGCTGGATATCTTCCAAGCAATAGACTGTTACCGATTTAACAACAGAAGCGGAGTATATCGTTGCAGCTGAAGCAGTAAATGAGGCAGTTTGGATCCAAAAATTCCTAATTGGATTATGAGTAGTTCCGTTAGTAGCTGAGCCTGTTCCATTGTATTGTGACAATAACGGGGCTATAGCGCGGGCTAAGGAACCGCGGTCTCATCAACGATCCAAGCATGTTCTTCGACGTTTCCATCTGATTCGTGAGATCATACATCGTGGCGATGTGAAGATCGAGAAGGTCGCATCAGATGACAACATCGCAGATCCGGTGACGAAAGCTATTCCTCAGTAAAAGTTTGAGCGACATGTACATAGTTCAGGTGTTAGATGCTTGAGTTACTGGCTATAGGCCAAGTGGGAGATTGTTGGACAATTATGACCTATAGCGTCACTATTTGTAAAAGACATTGTGTTTTTGTACAAATTAATTATGTAGCAAAGGAAATTGCCTTTTATCATTTCGTAATTAGATTAATTAAATGTGTGAATGATGAAAGTCCTTATGATTAGTTTCGGATTGAGATGATATGAGACAGTATCAATCCTCGACGGTTTAATCATTTAATATCTCTAGTCGTAGTATTATCGAGACTGGACATCGATAATGCGGAATAGACTAGTATCGCACTTGTGCGTGTTATTGAAGCGTAACAACATAGTTCTCATATATTTAAGTATTGGATACTTATGCAAGTGTGGTAGGAGGTTGTGTTTACCGATGGTACGGAAATAGCTTCGCTCTGGATAGACCCCTCGGAATCCCATTGGTAGTATGACTATGTGTCTATGGGAGTCCGCATCAGGGTAGGTGTATTTGGTCTTAACCTGAGACTTGCATCGCTAGTACTTGCGACAATCAATACGCTTTGGTTTTGGTCGTCCAGGACTTTAACAGATTCTATGTACGCCTCTTCTGGGTTTATTGAGAATCGTAGTGTATTGGGTGTGATGTTAAGACGGAAGTATCACTTCAGTCATTTGGAGATGATGGTCACGCATGGATACAGAACTGGTTCTCTAAAGGGTTGCAACCATCGGGATAATATGACTAGGTCATGATTATCCGATAATAAAGAGACTAGTTGCTAGTGATCCGATATATGCTTCGTTCGGGGTAGACACTATTCCAGCCCCAGGCCTTGCATGTGACATCTGATACTGGATCGCTATACGCAATACTACGTATACTACGCCTGACATAGATTATATATTCCATTAAGAATATTTCTGGATAATTGGGTAGGCATGGACGTAACCCGACCCCGAGCCATTATAAGCACGCGGCCACAAAGGAATTCTCCCTCATTGTGCCACTCAACAAGAATAAGACCTCAGCGGGACGTAACCTAGCCCTGCGCCAACAAATCAGTACGGCCTCGGGTGTATGAAAGTAGACCCGATCAAACAAATCGCTACAGCCTCGGCAATACTAAAGCAGACCCAAGTCAACAAATCACACCGTGGACTCGGTGAAACGAATACAGACCCGAGCCTTCAAATAACATATGGCATCGGCAGAACGAATGCAGACCCGAGCCAACATATCATACCATGGCCTCGGCGGAACGAATGCAGACCCGAGCCATCAAACTTTTTTCCAGGACTTAACTATGCGGGAAAATTTTCAACCTCCGAAAATATCCATGGAGACCAGAAATGATGTCTCACTTCAAGTCATCCACAAAAAAAAACAGAATCAAGATGAAAACAAGACAAACAAAACGAGGGTGACTTAGCACATATCTCGCAGTGACCCAAAAAGAAACATCAATGGAGTCTGAGATAGCGTCATGTCCCATGCCACCCAAAATAATAATTTTGAAACAGTTCAACGTCCCAAAAAACTGAGCTACGGATCGAAGGGGGCAGCCGTCGCCATGAGATCTTTTTCCCATGCTAGGCTGGGGCCGAGTCTGCAAATGACACAGAGACCCTTAAGCCTTCCCTTTGCTATGCTTATACGGATCGAAATGGGATAGCCATGGTCACGGAGGAATTCTCCCTCCCCGTACTTGACATACCTGAGGCTACGAAATGAGATGGCTAGTGCTACGAGGGCGATCTCCCACCCCGAGCTCGACATACCCGAGGTTACCAAATGAGATGGCCAGTATTACGGAGGCGATCTCCCTCCCCGAGCTCGGTATACCCGAGGTTACAAAATAGGATGGCCAGTGCTACAGGGGCGATCTCCCTCCCCGAGCTCGACATACTTGAGGCTACAAAATGGGTGACTAGTACTACGTGGGCGATCTCCCTCCTCGAGATCGGGATACCCGAGGCTACAAAATGGGATGACTAGTACTACGGGGGAGATCTCCCTCCCCGAGCTCGGCATACCCAAGGCTATAAACGAAACGAAGGCCCGAGAGTTTGATAATGACATAAGGGATTGGCGTGCCACGGGTTTTGCACCTTTCCCACATGTCATTCGCCCCTTCATATATTCCGACCACGAGTATCTCACAAGAAACAAGCATAAATGAACAAGTTTTTATGTGAAAAAGGAAAGACCTATTTATATTTCTAGGATCTACTGCCTATTTTACAATTCTTTGAGGGTCATTTTTAGGAGAGACTCAATTGAAAATATCCTCTTAGCATCTGAGGACTCAAGGGCTTCTTGGGCCGAGTATCGTCCAACTGCTCTAGATGACAGGTTCCCGGCCTGATGACTATCTCTATCAGTGTTGTTCGGCCTTCCTAGCCGTTTGGTCTATGCACTTGTTCAGATATTCGTTCCTTACCAAGTCTTCCACCTGCTCCCGCAGGTCTATACATCGTTCTGTGGTGTGTCTCCTTGCATTATGGTGTATATAATATGCTATGTTGTTTCTCTTCTCATTTGGAAACTTCATCGGGTCGGGCTCAGTCAATAGACCTTTATCCTGGATTTCCTGAGCTATCTGAGCTAGAGGTCTATTTAGAGGGGTGTACATGTTGGGATATATGCCCAAAAGCATAATGTAATATGTAAACGAGATTATATTTTAAGTAATAAACGATGTGGTTATTCATTTATTAAAATGTTGATTCTAAAGTTGCATATTATAAATTATCATGTATGGCCTTGGATACTAAATATATTTTCAGATTTAGTGTATAGTGTTATACACAAGAGGATTTAAATCTGAAATCAGTAATACTAAATAGTCCGTAGAGAGCAAACAAAGACGGGCATTTTTTTTGTGGTTTATCTACAGTTGCGATCCATTCCATATTGTATGACGACTTTGATCCGGGTTTGTTCATGTGGTTACATGAGAATAGAAGCACCTTATATGATGTAATCATATAGGACTGGACCAAGACATAAATGAATTTCTTTTAATATCCGTTAAACAAAGAAATTTGTATCAGTCTAATAGATGATCATATATAGGTTGATCTTAATTCTGAGTGTACTACGAACTCCTGCATGATAGGCTATGTCCTTTGATTTACAAAGTTAAGGTTGGCGAAGCAATCCTGACCAATAGCTACGTATTTTAGAGACATGGTTTGGTGTGTAGCTGAGGACGTTTTACATAAATATGGAATCCACTCATTCTTGCGAGAAGTAGATGAGTATATTCCTTAAGGGTTGATTCAGTATTTGAACGGTTAGAGCGCTCAAGTCTTTCTATTGAGAATAGAAAGATTAATATTCATAATAGTTAATTTTTGAATTGACCCTATCCTTTCTAAGATAAATTGGTCTGACAATAATCGTGGTAAGAAGCGTCGGATAAATCTGGATCTTAACCTTTAATTTTCATTAAGATGTAGAATTTCAGCTAACCAGGTACTGTTTCTAAACTATTCTTCTACATTTTAAGATATTGGGGACAATGTCTCATTTAGGTTTGGGGGAGGAGAATAGTTGACTAGTGTCTTGTTTTTATTATGTTGTTTTTATTTAATTTTTAGTCGAAATTTTTCAAAAATAATAAATTTTTTTGTACATTTTAAATGTTTTATGTTTTTGTGTTTTTAACTTGTTTAATCAGGTGAAATTGGTATGAGATAGCTGTGTAAGGAATTTTCACTCTTGAGACGTATCTCAACCTATTTCGTAACAAGTTAATTTTTGTTTATTTCCTTTTGAATTATTTAATTTGTGAATTCTCCATAAAATTGACTAAAATGGTTCTTCATATGCTCAGTTGAGAGATATTATCAACTTGCATGGTAACATAAGGACATGAGCTGTAATTGAAAAGTTTGTAATATTAAGTGCTCTAGTTTAATTGGAGGAAGCATCTAAAAAAAGAGATGGGATAAAAACAACGTCTGAGATCCGAGTTATTAAGTCTGTAGGTGTGTTTTAACACCTAGTGCCCTAAAACCAACTGGTTTGGCAGCCACTGGCCCAAAGTTTGCTACATGGATCAAAGATGTTGCAAAATATATATATATCTGAAGTTTGAGTAAATAAGTCCGTAGAGGTGTCTTAACACCTGATGCCCTAATGCCAACTGGTTTGGGAGTCACTAGCCTAAAGCTCGTTACATGGATGGAAGATATTGTATATAAATAAAAAAAAAATCAGAAAAATCAGAAAAAAAAATGTTCCATTGCTAAAAAAGGTGTGAATTCTGATATAAATTTAGGACAAAAATATTACTCTCTTTTCAACTACTCTTGTGAATATTGTGGGCACAATGACTTGATTAATACTTTGTTGACTGTGTGTATGGAGAATGATAAAAATAATCGGAGAATTTACTTATTCAGTAATTTAGAAAGAAAGTAAACAACTCTTAACTTGGATAAGGAGTTTCACATGTTTAGTCACTAACTTCTTTATTCTCTTTTCTCTTGTCTTTTTGTTTTTGTGTGCATTAGTTTTATTATCTTTTTGCTTTTGTGTACGTTAGTTTGACGTTTGTGGGTATCGTCGCTGTAAGCCCTCACGAGACTACAGCTCGTCCACTAGGGACACCTAGGTGTTTAAAGGCTTGTTGCATACGCTAAATGCAACTGTGATCCCTACGAAAGTGGCTTAGTTTAATTTTATTTTAAAGATGTTTATGTTATTTTATTTTGTTGTTTTGCTCGAGGACTAGCAAAATGTTAGGTTTGGGGGTGTGATGAGTGGTAAATAAATCATTATTTCCCACTCATTTTACTTAATATTTTGTATAGTTTCTTGATTTTTGTGAATATTTTGATGTATTTTGTGTTATTTTGTAGATAAATAAAGTTTCAGGACTCTGAAATCAAATCAGGGCCAAAACAGTGAAAAACATACAAAAAGGGCAAAACTATCATTTGCGCGTCGCGACGGCTAACGTGCGTCGGGTATTGCTAACGTGCGTCGGACACGTGTCATCATCAGAGAAGTTTGCCTTACTAACATGTGTCTGCCACGTGTCAACATCACAACAAATCATGCTAACGTGCGCCGGACACGTGTCATCATCACATACTGCCGACAATCATCATCGCCACGTCATCAATGACATCAGCATAATAATTCAGTGGTCGCCACGTCAGCGCCACGTTAGCACAATTAACGAGATAATCATTCAGTCTGCCATGTGTCACTATCTCCGGAAGCCGCGCAACACGTGTCCTTCATCAACGGCGCGTCGCGACGCAAGAACAATCTTGCACTTCGCGACTCGTGAAAGAGGCTGAATTTCAGATTTCATTTCATACTTTCTTCTATGTAATTCCTTAAGAATACTAAGAAGATTGTATCTTGTTTGTTTATTTACAGCTTTCAGTAATTAATTTTCGCATTTGCACTTTCTTTTCTTTACTTTTCAGTCTTTACTTTCTGCAATTTACTTTTACGCAATAGTACTTTCCTTTCTTTACTTTTAGTCTTTACTTTTCAGTAATGAGGAGGTAACTCCCCCTTGCTGGGGTAAAAGGTAAAGCTTTTATTACTAATATTTAGATTAATCTCCCTTAATTATAATATATAAACTAGTTAAAACCTGACTAAATGAGGATACCGCCTGATTGGTCGGTTGGTAATTATTGAAATTGGTTTTAACCTGACTAAACTGGATACCGCCTGATTGGTCGGTTGGTAATTAAATATAAATTTGACTTAATCAGGATACCGCCTATATGGCAGGTTGGTAATATCACGCAAAGTTAATATATTATATTAAGGGAGATATCTAAAATAGTAGTGATAAAAGTGAATCCTTTAACCCCCAACATTTTCTTTTATTGTACTTTTACATTTTTAATTTACAGCATTTACTTTCCAGCATTTACTTTCCAATATTTACTTTATTTAATTTCAACATTTACTTTATGTCTTTTATTTTATTTAAGCTTTTACTAGCCTTAGATATGTGTCGTAACTAAGTCCGTTATCTGGGGTTGTGATGAATTCCAATATCACCGGTTTATAAGGGGTTATTTTATAGTTTGGGTAATATAAAGGTTTACTTATTAAGTCTTAAGCTTAATGCTTCTTGTCAACTGGCCACTAATAAGATTGATCTGGTAAACTTAAAATAAACTTGACAAAGGATTTTTAGGTTTCAGCCTTAGACTTAATAGCTCATGATCTTCCTTGATGATAGATAACCCTTTAATAGATTTCCTTACAGGATAGACATATACCTGTCGGGCGGGGGTAACCACAATTGGAACTTAATCTTAATGAATTCAGGTAACTTGGTTGACATAGATATATGATTAATTGGGTTACACTGGGTATTTGCATCTGACCATCGACAGAGGCTTTTGCAGAATTTCGTGTTCCAGGTTAGTAAACTAATATATTACACAATCGTAAAACAACCACTTCATCTTTAAAATATATTGGAAAGATTCACAACCCTGGATAGTTTAATAATATTGAATTTTCCTCAATCTACTTTCACGTCATTTTATTTACTTGTTTTAAGTTTGAAGTCACTATCCACTCAAACAATCAATCCATTAGATACTCGTAAAAATTTGACTTCATAAATTAATAGCTTAGGTATTAAGTCCTCATGGGATCGATACTTTTTATACTAATTGAACGATACGTGCGCTTGCGTTATACGCGTGTGATTGCACCGACCAAGTTTTTGGCGCCGTTGCCGGGGATGGTGACACGTGGCAGACTGAATGATTATCTCAATAATTATGCTGACATGGCGCTGATGTGGCGACCACTGAATTATTATGCTGACGTCATTGATGATGTGGCGATCATGATTTTCGGCAGCATATGATGATGACACGTGTCCGGCGCACGTTAACATGATTTGCTGTGATATTGACACGTGGCAGACGCATGTTAGCAAGGCAAACTTCTCTGATGATGACACGTGTCCGGCGCACGTTAGCCGTCGTGATGTAGAGCTGCGCGTCGCGACACACAAATGACAGTTTTGCCCTTTTTGTCCGTTTTTCATTGTTTTAGCCCTGATTTGATTCCAAAGAGTCCTGAAACTTTATTTATCTACAAAATAACACAAAATACATCAAAATATTCACAAAACTCAATAAACTATACAAAATATTAAGTAAAAATAGTGGAAAATAGTGATCTATATGCAAATGACAATGATGTTAGTGATTTTACTGTAGGTATAGTTTTGGGACAACATAAAGCAAAAATTTTCCATACCATTTACTACTCCAGCAGAACTCTGAATGAAGCTCAACTCAACTACACAACCACTGAAAAAGAGTTGGTTGCAGTTGTGTTCGCTTTTGATAAATTCTGCTCCTATCTTCTGGGTCCCAAAGTGGTGGTCTACACAGATCATTCAACAATCAAATACCTAATCGTGAAGAAAGATGCCAAACCTATATTGATCCGTTGGATACTTCTACTGCAAGAATTTGACTTAGAGATCAGAGACAGGAAAGGAACAGAAAACCAAGTGGCAGATCACTTATCGAGGCTTGAGAATGGATAAATAGCTGGCAAAGAACTGACAATCGAAGAAACTTTTCCAGATGAACAGTTATTTGCCATGAAACGGCACGATGCCTCTTGGTATGTTGACTATGTCAACTACATAGTATCGGGAAAATGGCCGTTGGAATAGACACATCAGCAATGAAAGAAGTTCTTCAAAGAAGTCAAACACTATATCTGGGATGAGTCGTACCTGTTCAAATGATGTGTTGATCAATTACTAAGACGTTTTGTTCCACAAGAGGAGGTCAATAGTGTCCTGCAGCATTTTCATTCATCAGCATACAGCGGACACTTCAGCGGGAATAAAATTACAGCCAAAGTCCTATAGTCAAGTTTGTTCTAGCCCACTTTTTTTAAAAATGCTTACCTATTTGCTCTTCAATGTGACAGGTGCCAGAGAACGAGAAATATTTCAAGGAGAAATGAAGGACCTCTGTAAAACATTCTGGAAGTGGAGATATTTAATGTATGAGGTATTGATTTTATGGGACCCTTTGTTCCATCATTCGGTTGTACATACTAGTTGCAATAGACTACGTCTCCAAATGGGTTGAAGCAATTGCACTGCCATCAAATGATTCAAAAGTGGTGATTAAATTCCTTAAAAAGAATATTTTCATTCGCTTTGGAACACCTCGGGCGATTATCAGTGATGGTGGCACACATTTCTGCAATAAATACTTCGATGCACTCCTATCCAAAAATGTAGTTACTCATAAAGTTTCCACTGCCTACCATCCACAGTCAAATGGGCAGGTTGAAGTTTCCAACATGGAGATCAAAAGAATCTTGGAAAGAACCATTGGATCAACAAGGAGTGACTGATCTACAAAATTAGATGACGCATTATGGGCCTACCGGACAGCTTACAAGACACCCATTGGTATGTCCCCATATCGAATGGTGTTTGGGAAAACGTGTCATCTACCAGTGGAGCTTGAACACAAGGCGTACTGGGCACTGAAAAAGTTAAATCTGAACTACAAGCAGCAGGAGAAAATCGACTCCACCAACTCAACGAATTGGAGGAATTTCACCTACAGGCTTATGAGAATGCCAGATTATACAAAGAAAAGACCAAGAAATGGCATGATCGAAAAATAGTGCGCAGACAACGGGAACCAAAGCAGCAAGTGTTATTATACAATTCAAGGTTGAAACTTTTCCGTGAAAAGTTGAAATCAATGTGGTCAGGTCCATTTGTGATCACTCAGGTTTTACCATATGGAGCTGTTGAATTACTTGATCCCAACACCAACAAAACATTCAAGGTTAACAGTCAGCGTGTCAAGCACTACTGGGGAGAATCATTTGAGCGACAAAAAGAAAGTGTCACACTTTCAGATCCAGCCTAACGTTCGGGCAGTCATGTCTAGCTGACGACTTTAAAATTGGCGCTAGCTGGGAGGCAACCCATGCAATTTGTGTATATATTGTGATTTGGTGTGTTTTATTCTTGTGTGTTTAATTTGTGTAGGTAAAGTCACATTTCAGGATGGAAGAAGTTCTCGTAAATCTTCAAAAGTAATTTCCTTCTCTCCCTCAAAACTCTCTGAGGAAAGTCTACAAAGCTCGCTTGGAACGAATGAGACTACTGATGATCAAAGGTATTCCTAATGACATTCGTTAGATTATTGAAGCACGAATCCAATTGGCAGGTGAGTCCTCTGACTCTTTTATTTCATATCTGCGTGGTTTAGGAAGAAGCACCTATGCTAAAAAGAGAAGAGCTAAAAGAATGGGTGTTTGTTACAAATGTGCTCGCATGAGATGTAATACTCGTTGTCGTTCTTTAGGAATGGTGTCTGATAACCGTAAAGATAATATTAAATTCATTAGGAATGGCTTGAGTAATGAGTCTTTGGATGACATATCTAAGACTCTTGAGACGCATTCTAGTGGATATGTGCATCACGCAATTCACATGTTATATACAATTCCATAAAGAAAGACAACAGTACAGTCTTGGGAATCTGACTTCAAAAGACCATGTTTGCCAATTTATAAGAAAATTGGATGGGAAGCTTGTCCCTGACGCATAGACGTCATTCAAGCCGTTATTTACTGTAAAGATTATTTTCTCTTTGTATATATCTAATAATTGTGATTTGTTTTGTTATTTTCTTTTATTTTCTCCGACAGGATCCAGACCTTTTTGACTTTCATGATATATTTTACTGTTTAACTAATAATTATCATTTGGCAGATACTAGTGCTATTATTACTCACCCTTTTTCAGGTGTTATAAATTCAACGCATCATTGCACTCTTGAAGGCATCCAGATTTGACAAAGAAATATATAAAAATGGAAGCTACTTCAAGAAGATGAGTTGTAAACATCTGTGTGTTTTGCGGTACTAGTGTTGGTTCTAAACCAGAATTTGTAGCAGCAGCACATGAATTGGGCCGAGTCATAGCTGAAAGGAATATGCACTTAGTATATGGCGGTGGCAATCTTGGACTAACGGGGATCGTTTCAAGGGTTGTATAGGAAGGAGGCAGTCAAGTCTTGGGAATCATCCCAAAACCTTTGGCGGTGGCGAATCTTATAGGACCATCAAACGGAGAAGAACTAATCGTACCAGGTATATCTGAACGACTTGTAGAAATAATTAACCGTGCTGATGTTTTTATTGCTTTGCCAGGTGGTTTAGGCACGATGGAGGAAATATTTACAGTACTATCTTGGGCGAACTTGAACATACACCAGAAACCGATTGGACTGTTTAATGCTGATGGATTTTATGATTTTCTTTGTGTATTTCTTGATGATGCCTGTAGAAATGGATTCGTGTCAAAACCTGTAAAAGATCTTCTCTTTACTGCCAGAACTGCTCCAGATTTAATTGACCAAATCTTAACATTTGAACCACAAATTGACCCTATCTTTTCTAAGATAAATTGGTCCGATAATGATTGTGGTAAGAAGCGTCGGATAAATCTAGATCTTAACCTTTAATTTTCATTTTAGATGTAGAATTCCAGCTAACTAGGTACTGTTTCTAAACTATTCTTCTACATTTTAAGACATTGGGGACAATGTCTCATTTAGGTTTGGGGGAGGGGAATAGTTGACTAGTGTCTTGTTTTTATTATGTTGTTTTTTTTTACAAAAATTAAAAAAAAAATTGTTTTGTGTTTTAGTGTTTTTAACTTGATTAATAATGTGAAATTGGTATGAGATAGCTGTGAAAGGAATTTTCACTCCTGAGACGTATCTCAACCTATTTCGTAACAAGTTAATTTTTATTTATTTCCTTTTGAATTATTTAATTTGTGAATTCTCCATAAAACTGACTAAAATGGTTCTTCATATGTTCAGTTGACAAATATTATCAACTTGCATGGTAACATACGAACATGAGATATAATTGAAAAGTTTGTAATATTAAGTGCTCTAGTTTAATTGGAGGAAGAATCTAAAAAAAGCGATGGGATAAAAAAAACGTATGAGATCCGAGTTATTAAGTCCGTAGGGGTGTTTTAACACCTAGTTCCCTAAAACCAACTAGTTTGGGAGACACTGGCCCAAAGTTTGCTACATGGATTAAAGATGTTGCAAATATATATATATATATATATATATATATATATATATATATATATATATATATATATATATGAAGTTTGAGTAATTAAGTCTGTAGGGGTGTCTTAACACCTAGTGCCCTAGAGCCAACTGGTTTGATAGTCACTGGCCTAAAGCTCGTTACATGGATGGAAGATATTGTATATAAATAAAAAAAATCAGAAAAAAATGTTCCATTGCTATAAAGGTGTGAATTCTTATATAACTTTAGGACAAAAATATTACTCTCTTTTCAACTACACTTGTGAATATTGTGGGCACAATGACTTGATTAATACTTTGTTGACTGTGTGTATGGAGAATGATAAAAATAATCGGAGAATTTACTTATTTAGTAATTTAGAAAGAAAGAAAACAACTCTTAACTTGGATAATGAGTTTTACTTGTTTAGTCACTAACTTCTTTATTCTTTTTTTCTCTTGTCTTTTTGCTTTTGTGTGCATTAGTTTTATTATCTTTTTGCTTTTGTGTGCATTAGTTTGATGTTTGTGGGTATCGTCGCTGTAATCCCTCACGAGACTACAACTCGTCCACTAGGGACACCTAGGCGTTTAAAGGCTTGTTGCATACGCTAAATGCAACTGTGATCCTTACGAAAGTGACTTAGTTTAATTTTATTTTAAAGATGTTTATGTTATTTTATTTTGTTGTTTTGCTCGAGGACTAGCAAAATGTTAGGTTTGGGGGTGTGATGAGTGGTAAATAGATCACTATTTCCCACTCATTTTACTTAATATTTTGTATAATTTCTTGATTTTTGTGAATATTTTGATGTGTTTTGTGTTATTTTGTAGATATAAAGTTTCAGGAGTCTCTGAAATCAAATCAGGGCCAAAACAGTGAAAAACATACAAAAAGGGCAAAGCTATCATTTGCGCGTCGCGACGGCTAATGTGCGCCGGACACTGTCATCATCAGAGAAGATTATATCCTCTTCTATGTAATTCCTTAAGACTAATTAAGAAGATTATATATTCTGTTTGTTTATTTACAGCTTTCAGTAATTAATTTTCGCATTTGCCCTTTCTTTTCTTTACTTTTCAGTCTTTACTTTCTGTAATTTACTTTTATGCAGAGATTGTAAAGGAGAGAAAAGAGGAGGAAAACAATGGTAATGAAATTTTCTCAAGAAAAAAATTCATGGAAGTGAGTTAATCCGAGCCCACTCTCACGGATTTCTAGTGGTGAGTCATAATACGGAAGATCGAGTGGTTGACCCGATCGTTGACAAAACACATGGATCACGGCAGCAACATTCAGAAGTTGTATCAGCTCACGTACATCAACTGATCATCACCAATTGCATGTTTGATCATTCAATCGCATGGTCCAATTTGTTTGCGCACTGGATACCAAAAGGGATAACATGCAGCTCAGGAATCTGATCAATGTATGCGCATGTATTGTTATCATGATGATGGGCGTGCGTGATAAAAGTTGATCAATATGTGTGCATGGATTAACCAAAGTGAGCGAAACATATGTATGGTCGGTGATGATAATTAATGGTAGATCAACAGTCACAAAGCATCACTGGAAATGCGGTTTTGATGGTAAATGATCCATAACGTGTGAATGGCTTCATATGATGTTGGAAGACGAACAGTCACAGCACTTCACAACTACGTGCGTGAGTGGTTCTGACTCCATGGCTGTGCGCGTGACTGGTTCTGAGTTTAAGGCTTGAGCATTCGGCAGTGAATTAAATACGGGACTGTTCGGATCTGAATTTTTAGCAGAAAAATTCTGGATTAATATGAGGCGAGCACAAAAAATTTTCAAGGCCGATCACGGGTAGACCCGGCCAAGGTTCCTGTTTGGAACCGGAACCGAACCGGTTGGAACGGAAGGTTCCGGTTCCGGTTCCGGACTGAACCGGAAGGGGACCGGTTCGGTTGGGGTTCCACCCCAACTCAAACCGTCCGAACCGGTGGAACCGTACGGTTCAACCGGTTCGGACGGTTCCAAGCGAAACCGAACGGTTCCGGTTGGAACAGGAACCTCGCCCCCAACGGCTACTTCGGCTCCTGCCCAAATAAAAAAATAAATAAAAAAAATTATATTTATTATATAAAATATAAATTACTAATGTACCCCTAATAACGGTAATAAAACGGTTATATTTAGGGGCATTCTTGGTATCAAAAAAATTCTAAAATTCTATAAATAGGATTCATTTTTCATAATTTCATCACACCAAATTCTCAACTCTCTCATTTTCTATAAATCTCTTATTCTCAATCTTACTTCAATACAATTCTCTTATAATCTTATATTCTTATTCTCAATCTCAATTCATTTAGTTGTTAATTGTTATCATTCGCATCGCAATTATTCAATTTTCTTATTTTCTTCCTAATTTCTCAAACGAAAAATGGCAAGCTCATCTGAGAACATTATGTCAAATATGCCAACCCAACAGAGCGGCCCTAGTGTCAGTGCACAATCACGGAGAAGAGAAGTTAAGGCTCGGTCCTCGGATATTTTCAAAATTCATTTTACTTTGGAACGCCTAGAAGATGGTTCACAACGAGCAATTTGCAACTATTGTGGGGTTATCTATAAATTTTCTGGTGGATACGGCAATATGATCAAGCACATGGAAAAATATCATCCGGTTGAATTTGGCATTGATACGACGCAAACTCAAATGGCCAGGTACGCATCATCTAGTAGAGGTACGAGTAAGTAGATTTATTTAAATATTCTGATGCAAAAAATAGAGAAGAATTTGCGAAATTAACATGTATGACACATCTTTCTTTAAGCTTTGGTGAAAAACTCAATTTACTAATTACGTGCATAATGCTTTAAACCCTGCTGCATGTAGAATGACTCGAAACACAACAAAACGTCATTTTTCAAATTATATAAAGATGGTAAAATTATTTTAAATGAAATATTTAAAGAGATGAAAGGTCGTATTTCTATATGTTCTGATATTTGGAGTGACCATTGGCAAACACACTCATACATGGGTGTGACTTGTCATTGGATTGATGCATCATTTACCATGCAAAAAAGACTTATTGCATTTAGAGTTTTGATGACCCACATACTGCACATAATATTTATAGAATGATGAAGGTAATTTTTGATGAATATGGTTTAGTAGAAAAAATTTTAACAATTGGATTGATAATTCATCTGCAAATACTGCATCCATTCATGATTTAAAATCCTTATGTGAACCAAATTTAGGGGGTCGATTTTTTCATATTCGTTGTACATGTCATGTCCTTAACATATGTGTGCAAGACGGACTAAAATTATTATCACCTTTCCTTGATCCAATTAAAACGGCACTTAACTGTATTTGGTCATATTTTCAAGTTAGGAGAGAATGGACCAAGTTTTGTAAAATAAATGGTATTTAACCAATTAAATTTTCAAGAGATGTTCCAACACGTTGGAATTCTACTTATTTTCTTTTATGTCAAGCATTTCAATACAAAGATGCATTATGTAGTTTTTTTTCTCAACATGTTCAAAATATCACACTTTATCCTTGTCAATGAGATATTTGTGAAATTTTTTTAGATATTTTAAGAGTTTTTAATGATGCTACTTTAGTTTTTAGCGGTGTTTATTATCCGACAACACATTTATTTCTTCTTGAGAGTTTGAATATTATTGGCACTCTCGATGAACATGTTGACAGTGACGACCCTAATGATATTATTTTGCTCGAAGCCATTACTGCTATGAAGGTAAAATGGTTGAATTATTTTAGAGAAATTCCTTTACTTTATCTTATTGCTGCTGTTTTTGATCCTAGATTTAAATTAGAAGGTTTGAATGGTGGTTTACAAGCTTACTATGGTTATTTAGGAATATTAGATGATGTTGATATTACGAGCATAATGACGAAATTAAGAAGTGATTTAATTATTTATTTAATGATTATATTGTAAGATATAACTTAGGAACATTAGGTCAATCTAGTAGTAGCGAACCGGTAATTCAAACAAGACTTAGCGCAGGGGATCGTTGGTTATTGCAACGAAATAAAAAATCTAGGGATACGACAACAACTAATAACCCTGAATTAGATAATTATTTATCTACAAATTTTGAGTTTTCTAATGAAAGTTTATGCAGTAAAAATTTTAAAATCCTTGAATGGTGGAACCGGCATCAAAATATATATCTTGTTTTATCTTTATTTGCTAAAGAGATCTTGGCAGCACCTATTTCCACCGTTGCGGTTGAGCAAGCCTTCAGCTTGGGAGGTAATATATTGGAAGCTAGGCGATCTTCATTACATCCAAGCACTCTAGAAGCAACAACTTGTGTGGATGATTGGACTTGAGCTGATCTGAGACAACAAGAAGATGCCCCCGATGATTTTGAAGATTTGTTCGATAATGCTTCTGCAACAAGTGCAAGCGGAACCGGAGCTGAAGGATCAACTGATAATGATGATTGATAATTGTAAAATTATAATTTACAAAGGGGATATGTCTAAAAGACTAAAACTTGTAATAGAACTACGTGAGCTTTGATTCCTCTCACCCTTGGAGGATACGTAGGCAACTTAAATTTTTAAAAATTTAAGCTCAAGCTCGTCAATGTAATAAATTTTTTTTATTTATAAAATTCATTTCATTTATTTTTATTAATTTTCATAAAAAAAAAAATCTTTGAACCGAACCGAACTGGAACCGAATCGTTCGGTTTCGGTTCGGTTCGGTTCGGTGTTTCGGTTCCACACTTGTGGAACCGGAAACCGGCCGGTTCGGTTCGGTTTCGAACCGGAACCGAACCGCCGGCCGGGTCTAATCACGGGTGCCTAAGCCGCTTCTGCTGCGCGAGGGAAATCGTTCCCTACAGTACATCGTCCCTCTGGCGACATGGCTGACCAGGAGTGGCGGTCTTCTCTCATGTACTTGATTATTTGGGGGCATCGGCCTGAACTCCTTTTGCCTCGGGATCGGTCTTCTCATGTCTCTATCCACATCCCGCTTATTTTCCGGCTTGATTATCTTCATTCTTTGAGCAGCCCGTCCTCGAGCAACCTTATCCTCTTCCTTCATTAGCAAAAACTTCCTTGTCTGCTCGAAAGCAGCGGTATAGTCTGATATTTCCTGGATCCTCAAGTGTGACCATAATCTCCCGACCTTGAGAGCCACTTTGAAACTTTTCATGGCCTTCGAGGACTCATACGCCCCGACCTCTAAAACCAGGCCGTGGTACCTATCATAAAGCTTTTCAAAGAGTCGTCTCTCTACTTCAACGACCCAATCGTATTCCTTGGCACGCAAGCCTGCTTGAAGTGTCGCACAAGTGATCTTCTAAACTTCGTAAAACTGCCGATACTCCCCGGGGTCAAGTTCTTGAACCATCCCGCCCAAGGTTAAAAGGAACACCTTGCAGATGGCCTCTCCGACCACTCTTTAAACTTCCATCAACAAAATAAACTTCTCAATATAGGACTTAGGGTCCGAGCTGCCTTTGTGAATGGCATGGTGAACTTCCTCGGGAACTTCATCGTCGGTATTTCCTTCGAGAACAAGGACATTGTCCCCACGTCCTTATCATCTCGAGCTATTCCATACGTTCTATCCTCCCATTTCCTCATCTCTCTCCGGAACCAATCCTTCATATGGCTTTCGGAGCCGTGATGCTTTTTCCTATGGCCCTCTTCATATCCTCCATTTTGAGTATGGTATCCTTTATGGCCGGGAACATCACGCCCCCTGTCTTACTTTACGGATCTTCTTCTTCTAGTGATTCTCTTTCTTTTTCACGGTCTTCATCTGCTCCGGCAATCATCTTTCCTCTTGCTATTTCTTCCCTCTTTCTGCTAGGTCATATTCCGCCAGGTTCTTCGACCTTCTCTAGTTTCTTAATATTTTCCATCATAGTCTTCATAGGGGTCCGAGTTGTTTCCCTCCCCTTTCGTGCATCCTTCATTTCATTTCACAGAGTTTCCTCCATCCTCTTCATCCATCCTATCGTCAATCCCTCTACAGTTCTATGGCTTTCGTCCCTTGCCATCGTCTTAACGTGTTTGTTACTTTTCGTACTTTCCCCACATACGGCGCCAATTATTGACGGCTGATTTTCGTTCCAGGGGTAATTCGGGAAAAAACACTTCTCGAACAAATCTCTCTCAACTGTGAATTTGTTTGGTTTGGGGACCAAATGCAAACTTAGCAAAAGATGGAAAACATAGAGACAACACATAGGATTTAACGTGGTTTGGATGAATGGATCCAACCTACGTCCATGGGCACACGGAAAATTGCATTCTTTATTAGTAGCTCGGGTCAGACCGACTTGTCTTTAACTCTAGCTCGGCTGACCGACCTCTTATTAGCTCTCACTTACAATAAGCTTTTTGCTCTCTTTTACAAGTGAAGTATGAAAATAACTAGCCAACCCAAAGAGAACTTTTGACAATGAATTCTCAACCCCTTTATATACTAGGACAAATTCCACTGTTACAACTTCTCATAACATCAGCCACGATTTCTTGTCATTATTTCCTATTACATGGGACGTTATTGCTCATTACTCGTACGTTACACTCATCCAACCGTCTGGCAGCTCTAGGTTTCATGTAGGGCTTACGTCATCCACACATGTGGATACGGTTCAGCAGCCCCGACCTAGGTAGGTCAGCATACTGATGAACACTAAAAAATGCATATTTATTATACAAAAAATCAATTGTTTTACACTTGTAGTTTCACTAATCCCCTTAATTTAGCACGTCTGTGAAATAATATTCTAAGTTATGTTTTGTATATTTTTATTGTGTATTTTTGTTATTTGGTAGGTAAAACACTGCTCGGAAGCTCGACAGGAAAAACTAGACTTTGAGAAGGGGAAAAACAGAATTTTAGCAGGTGCGTCGTGACACGCAAGGTCTCAGCGTTGGGACGCTCCCATAAGGACAACAACACCGCGGACACCGCCTCTCGCGTCGCGACACGCAAGGCCTCAATGTCGCGACACCCTAATCTTTCAACACGTGTCTCCCAGCTGGCATACGCGTTGCGACGCGCACAGCCTTCGCGTCGCGACGCGATGACCTTTCTCAGACTATAAATGAAGCTTCCTGTAGAAGAAATTTTCATGATTTCTTTCCGATTTCTCCATAGATTTTGGAAGAGAAATTATGAGTATTTTATTTATTTAATGCTTTCTGTAATGTCTTTTTCTTTCAATATTAAAATTATGAGTATTTTTTTATTATAAAATGAGTAGCTAATTTCTTTCCGCTGGGGTAATGGGTGAAGCTTTTATAATGAAAACTTAGATCAATCTCGCCTACATTATAATAAATAAATTGTAATCTAATGATTAAAACTTGATTTAGATTTATATTAATTATTGATAAAATTGGCTACCGCCTATATGAGTGGTTTTATCTTGCTACCACATATATAGCTGGTTTTATACAATTTTGGCATAATTGAGTACCTTGGCAGGACTTATTATAGACATGTGGTATCACCACCTTTATGGCTGGTTTTATATATTTTTGGCATATTTAGTACCGTGGCAGGACTAGTTATCGACAGAAATGACTACCGTCTTTATGGCCGGTTCTATATATTGGCATAATTAATTCCTGAGATAAATTAATTGGGTAACAAGGATAATTTATATATTATAATTAAACAAGATTTCTAGATTTGAAATATTAAAAGTGGATCCCCTAACTCAACATTTCATTTTATTATTGTATTTTAACTTAAAAGTTTCCAACAACTTCAATAAATCAAATATTTTTCTTTTCGCTCAACTTATCATTTTATTTTACTAAATCTATTCTTTGTGGATCGACCCCGGACTTACCGGGTTATTTTATTACTTTGACACTCTTATACTTGGGAGTAAAAAACCATTTTTTGAGCGTGTCAAGTTCTTGGCGCCGTTGCCGGGGAAAATTATTTAGTAGATAGAATAGTTTTCTTTTTCTTTATTTTATTTTAATATTTTTTATCTTGTCATTTATTTCCTTTTTGCAAATATTGTATTTATTTTTGTTTTATTTTTTATTTAGGTTGCATAAGACACTAGTCTCGATCATCCAGAGGAAGACTAAACGGAGAATCTCCATCACATTTATTATTTGTCAAAATGGTCGAGAACCAAATTGAAAATCCAGTTGAAAATCCACCTGCCTGAGTTGAAAACCCAATTAATCAGAAAGAAAATGAGTCTCAGCACGGAGATCCTAATCATCATAGGACACTCAAAAAATTTATGAATCTCACTCGGACATGATCACCATCATGCATTGTTTTTCCTCCAGATGCAACACATTTCAATTTTAAATCAGGTATCATCAATCTTTTACCCACATTCTACAGTCTAGAATTAGAGAATCCTTATCAACACTTAAGGGAGTTTGAAGAGGTATGTAACACTTACACACACCAAAATTGTAGCATGAATATAATTCATTTAAAGTTTTTTCCTTTTTCTTTAAAGGATAAAGCTAAATTTGGATACAAAATCTTAGGTCGGGATCTATTAGAACATGGGATGATTTACAAGAACAGTTTCTTAAAAATTTCTTTCCCCTTCATAGAACAAAGTTCTTTAAGAGAAGAATCACTGCCTTCACACAAGAGTCAGGGGAAATACTTTACCAATGTTGGGAAAGGTTTAAAGAGATATTAAATATTTATCCACATCACGGGTTTGAAACATGGATGCTAGTTGCCTATTTCTACGAGGGGTTAACACCTCAAGGTAGACAAGTAGTGGAGATGATGTGTAACAATGAGTTTAGGGACAAAGATAACGAAGATGCACTAGATTACCTAGAACACATAGTAGAGAATGCACAACAATGGGACACAGTAGGCACCTATGAGTCGCCTGTAAAACCACAGCCATCTAGTAGAGGTATGTTTAATCTTAGGGAGGACCATGATCTTGCTGCCAAGTATGCCTATCTATCTAAAAAAATTGAGGCTTTAGAAGCAGAAAAGAGTGATCATGTCAAGTCAGTTCAGGAAATCTTATGTCAAATTTTTAATTCGAATGAACATGTCACACAAAATTGCCCATCCTTACTAGCTTTGCAAGAATGTCTCCATGACCAAGTCAGTTCCGTAAACACATTCAATAGACCAAATCCAAACCCATACTCACAAATCTATAATTCTGGTTGGAGACACCATCCAAACTTCAATTAGAGGAATGATAACCAAGCACAATCCTCATAACAACCTCCCCAAGTCAACCAGAATTTCCGAAATTCCCAGAATTTTGCACCATATGTCCCACCACCTAGGAAATCATTGAGGATACCGTGAATGCATTCATGAAAAAAATAGGAAGCCATCAATAACCAAAATGCACAAATGATGAATGATTTGAGAGAAACTTTTGCTAAAATCACATATGCCTTAACCATTTATGAGAAAGGAAAGTTTCCTGCACAACCACAGTCAAATCCCAAGAGTTATTTAAATCCTCAAGTGGGTAGTTCTGGAAATCAACAATTAGACTAAGTCAAATCTGTTATTACTCTTTGTATTAGTAAGGACATCCACAGACCTATTCTTGAACCTTGCAAAGCTAGGAATAAAACATATTCAGAGGGTAAGGAAAGGAATGATGAACCATTACACGTCGTTGATAATAATAATTTTTCACATGCACCTCCATTTCCTCAAGCAATAAAAATAAAGAAATTGAACCATTCCCCAGAAATTTATGAAATATTCAAACAGGTAAAGGTTAATATTCCTTTGTTAGATGCCATCAAACAGATACCATCTTATGCCAAATTTCTGAAAGATATGTGCACCGTTAAAAGAAAACATCAGGTAAGAAAGAAATTTTTTCTAGTTGAACATGTAGGTTCCATTCTCTCAACTAATAATGCAATAAAATATAATGACCCTGGTTGTCCGACCATTTCTTGTATTATTGGAAATCAAAACATTGAACATGTTTAGCTTGATCTTGGAGCTAGTGTAAATTTACTTCCATTTTCGGTTACCAACAACTTAATATTGGCGAGATAAAATCAACCTCAACTACTCTTTTGCTTGCCGATAGATCAATTAAGGTACCAAAATGACTTGTGGAAGATGTGTTATTGCAAGTCAATAGATTCATATATCTGACCGGTGCGTAATCATACGCGTATAACGCAAGCGCATGTATCGTTCAAGTAGTATAAAATGTATCGATCCCACGAGGACTTAATATCTAAGCTATTAATTTATGAAGCCAAATTATTACAAGTATCTAATGGATTGGTTGTTTATTTGGATGGTGACTTTAAACTTAAAACAAGTAGATAAAATTGCACGAAAGTAGGTTTAGGAAAATTCAATATTAAGAAACTATCTAAGGTTGTGAATCTTTACAATATCTTTTAAAAAAATGAAGTGGTTATTTCATGTTTGTGTAATATATTGGTTTAATAACCTGGAACACGAAACTATGCAAAAGCCTCTGTCGATGGTCAGCTGCACATACCCAGTGTAACCAATTAAACCATATGTCTATGTCAATCAAATTACCTGGATTCATTAAGATTAAATTCCAATTGCGGCTACCCCCGCCCGATAGGTATATGTCTATCCTGTAAGGAAATTTATTAAAGGATTATCTATCCTCAAGGAAGATCGTGGGCTATTAACTCTAAGGTTGAAACCTAAAATTCCTTTGTCAAGTTTATTTTACGTTTACCAGATCAATCTTATTAGTGGCCAGTTAACAAGACGCATTAAGCTTAAGACTTAATAAGTAAACCTTTATATTACCCAAACTATAAAATAACCACTTATAACCCAGTGATATTGGAATTCATCACAACCCCATATAACAGACTTAGTTACGACACATATCTAAGGCTAATAAAAGCTTAAATAAAATAAAAGACATAAAGTAAATGCTGGAAATTAAAAAATGTAAAAGTACAATAAAAGAAAATGATGGGGGTTAGAGGATCCACTTTTAATATTTCAAAATTAGAAATCTCCTTTATTGTCAATATTTTTCGATTAATTATATTTAAACCGACCATATAGGCGGAAATATCATTTTTCCAAAGTCCAACCAACCATATAGGCGGTAACAAAATCATATAAACCGACCATATATGCGGTAACAAGGTTAGCACATAAACCGACCATATAGGCGGAAACTAAGTCCATTAATGTAAAACCAACCATATAGGCGGTAAATAAGGTTGTCACATAAACCGGCCATATAGGCGGAAACTAATTAATCCAAATTTTAATTAAAATAAGGGAGATTAATCTAATTTATTATATTAAAAGTCTTACATTTTCACCCCAGCAGAATGAGATTACCTGCTCATGCTGTAAATGAAAACACACAAAATTTTATTAATTAGATAAAAAGAAAATATAAGAAAACTTAAAGTAATACACAAGACACTTTCCTTTAGGTTTACATGGAGAAATTCCTCCAAAGAAAGTATGGAAAATTTACAAAGTTAAGCTTGGTATTTATAGGAAAATCTAAAGGCTTCCACCAATTTCTCCATCAATTGCTCTACCAATTGCTCCACCAAACATGGCACCAAACATGGCATCAAACATGGCACTAAAAATGGCACCAAACATGGAAGCATGTTTGGTGGAAGTTTGACAATTTTATTTTTATATTTTATTTATTTTATTTTATATTTTGAAAAAGACTATAGTAATTACACAAAATACACTGGATTGTTCATAAATTTCGGTCTTGCAAACTTCGGAATTCGAAAATATTTAAATCTTCAAAATTGTAGATCTCTGTGTCTTCTTTAATCTGCAACTTGAATCGGCTCAATCAGATATCGGATGAAAAAGTTATGGTCAAAATACAAAACTTGCGCAAAACTAGAATCTAGGACTGCACTTCGTGACGCGTATAGTAAATTTCCGTTTTCGCCATTTCTTTGCTCCAGATCTCATCGTTTTAGCCCCGAGTTGTTTTCATTAAGTCCCGATACTTTATTTATCTACAAAAAACATCAAAATGTTAATCAAACCCGAGAAAACTAAACAAAATATTAGGTAAAAGAGGCGGTAAATATTGATATATTTTCCGCTCATCACACCCCCAAACCTAACATTTTGCTAGTCCTCGAGTAAAACAGCAAAATAAAATGTAAAAAATAATTAAAATTAAACTAAGCCACTTTCGTAGGGATCACAGTTGTATTTAGCGTATGCAACAAGCCTTTAAATCGCTAGGTGTCCCTAGTGGACGAGTTGTAGTCTCATCAGGGTTTACAGCGACGATACCCACAAACGTTTGATAAAAGTAAAAAGATAGTGAAACTAATGCACACAGAAGCAAAAAGACAAGAGAAAAGAGAATAAAAAAGTTAGTGACTAAACATGTGAAACTTCTTATCCAAGTCAATAATTGTTTTGTTTCTTTCTAAATTACCGAATAAGTAAATTCTCCGATTATTTTTACCATTCTCCATATACACAGCCAACAAAATATTAATCAACTCATTTTGCCCACAATAGTCACAAGTGTAGTTGAAAAAAGAGTAATATTTTTGTCCTAAAGTTATATCAGAATTCACACTTTTTTTAAGCAATGGAATAATTTTCTGATTTTTTTTCCTTTTTCATTGATTTTTTTATTTATTTATATACAATATCTTTCATCTATGTAGCGAGCTTTGGGTCAGTGACTCCCAAACCAGTTGGCTTTAGGGCACTATGTGTTAAGACACCCCTACAGACTTAATTACTCAGACTTCAGATATATATATATATATATATTTGGCAACATCTTCGATCCATGTAACAAGCTTTGGGTCAGTGACTCCCAAGCCAGTTGGCTTTAGGGCACTAGGTGTTAAGACACCCTTATAGACTTAATAACTCGCATCTCAGACGTTTTTTTTCACTTTTTTTTCTTTTTTTTTTAATCCCATTGCTTTTTTTAGATGCTTCCTCCAATTAAACTAGAGCACTGAATATTACAAACTCGTCAATTACTTCTCATGTCCGTATGTTACCATGCATGTTGATAATACCTGTCAAATGAGCATATGAAGATCCATTTTAGTCAATTTTATGGAGAATTCACAAATTAAATAATTCAAAAGGAAATAAACAAAAATTAACTTGTTCCAAAATAGGTTGAGATACGTCTCAGGAGTAGAAATTCCTTACACAGCTATCTCACACCAATTTCATCTGATTAATCAAATTAAAAACACAAAAACACTAATATATTTTATTTTTATTTTTTTTGTAAAATTTTTCAATTTTTTTTTTGTATTTTTCGAAAAAATTTGGAATAAAAAATAAAACATCATACAAAATAAAAATAAAATACTAGTCAACTAATTCCCTCCCCCAAACCTAAATGAGACATTGTCCCCAATGTCTTAAACAGTAGAAGAAGAGTTTAGAAGATAGTACCTGGTTAGCTGAAATTCTACATCTAAATGAAAAGTTAAAAGTTAAGATCCAGATTAATCCGACGCCTCTTACCACGATCATTCTCAGACCAATTTATCTTTGAAATGATAGGGTCAATTTGTGGTTCAAAGGCTAAGATTTGGTCAATTAAATCTGGGGCTGTTCTGGCAGTGAAGAGGAGTTCTTTTACAGGTTTTGACACGAACCCATTTCTCCGGGCATCATCAAGAAACACACAAAGAAAATCATAAAATCCATCAATGTTGTATAGTCCAAGCGGTTTCTGGTGTATGTTTAGGTTTGCCCAAGATAACACTGTAAAGATTTCCTCCATAGAGCCCAAGCCACCTGGCAAAGCAATAAAAGCATCAGCACAGTTAACCATTTCTATCAGTCGTTCAGACATACCTGGCACGATTAGTTCCTCTCCGTTTGATGGTCCAATAAGATTCGCCTCCGCTAAAGGTTTTGGGATGATTCCCAAAACTTGACTGCTCCTTCCTGTACAGCTTTTGAAACGATCCCCATTAGTCTAAGATTGCCACCGCCATATACTAAATGCATATTCCTTGCAGCTAAGACTCGGCCCAATTCATGTGCTGCTGCTACGTATTATGGTTTAGCACCAACACTAGTACTACAAAACACACATATGTTTTCAACTCGTCTTCTTGATGTGGCTTCCATGTTTTACTCTGGATGTCTTCAAAAGTGCAATGATGAGTTGAATTTATAATACCTGAAAAGGGTGAGTAAAAATAATAGCACTAGTACCTGCCAAATGACAATTATTAGTTAAACAGTAAAATAAATCGTGATAGTCAAAAAGATCTGGATCCTGTCAGAGAAAATAACAAAACAAATCACAATTATTAGGAAAAGATAAAGAGATATAATATTTACAATAATTTACGGATTGATTGACGTCTATGCGTCAGGGACAAGCTTCCCATCCAATTTTCTTATAAATTGGCAAACAAGGTCTTTTTGAGTTAGATTCCGGAGACTTAACTGTTGTCTTTCCTTTTGGAATTGTGCATATAACACGCGAATTTCTTGATACACATATCCACTGGGATGCGTCTCAAGAGTTTTAGATATGTCATCTAAGGACTCCTTACTCAAGCCATCCCTATTAAAATTAATCTTATCTTCACGGTTATCAGACACCATTCCTAAAGAACGACAACGAGTATCACAAAACATACGAGCACATTTATAACAAACACACATTCTTTTGGCTCTTCTCTTTTTAGCATATATGCTTCTTCCTAAACCAGACAGATGTGAAATAAAAGAGTCAGAAAACTCACCTATCAATCGGACCCGTGCTTCAATAATCCAATGAATGTCAGTAGGAATACCTTTGATTATCAGTAGTCTCATCCGATCCAAGCGAGCTTTGTAAACTTTCATCAGAGATTTTTGAGGGAGAGAAGGAAATTGCTTGTGAAGATTTACGAGAGCTTCTTACATCCTGAAATGACTTAACCTGCGAAAACTAAACATATAAAATGAAATCACACCAAATCACAATATATACACAAATTTCATGGGTTGCCTCACAGCTAGCGCTAAGTTTAACGTCGTCAGCTAGACGTGTCTGTTCGAACGTTATGCTGGATCTGAAAGTGTGACACTTTTTTTTGTCGCTCAATTGATTCTCCCAAATAGTGCTTGACACGCTGACTGTTAACCTTGAATGTTTCATTGGTTTTGGGATCCAGTAACTCAACAGCTCCATATGGTAAAACCTGAGTGATCACAAATGGACCTGACCACCTTGAGTAACTCCATATTTTAATTTCCCTGTTTGAAACTTCAACATGTCCATTTGCAAAGGTCCTTCATTTCTCCTTGAAATATTCCCCGTTCTTTGGCACCTGTCACATTGCAGAGCAAAAAGATAAGCATCTTTAAAAAGAGTGGGCCAGAACAAACCTGATTGAAGGACTTTGGCTGCAGTTTTATTTCTGCTAAAGTGTCCGCCATATGGTGATGAATGACAATGTTGCAGAACACTGTTGACCTCCTCATGTGGAACACATCGCCTCAGTAATTGATCAGTACATCATTTGAACATATACGGCTCATCCCAAATATAGTGCTTCACTTCTTTGAAGAACTTCTTCTGTTGCTGAGTTGTCCATTCCAACAGCCATTTTCTTGACACTATATAGTTGACATAGTCAGCATACCAAGGGATTTCCTGTTGTTTCATGGCAAACAACTGTTCATCTGGAAAAGTTTCTTTGATTGTCAATTCTTTGCCAGCTGTTTCTCCATTTTCGAGCCTCGGTAAATGATCTGCCACTTGATTTTCTGTCTCTTTCCTATCTCGAATCTCCACATCGAATTCTTGGAGAAGAAGTATCCAACGGATCAATCTGGGTTTGGCATCATTCTTCGCGATCAGATATTTGATTGCTGAATGATATGTGTAGACCATCACTTTGGGACCCAGCAAATAAGAGCGAAATTTATCAAAAATGAACACAACTGCAAGCAACTCATTTTCAGCGGTTGTATAGTTGAGTTGAGCTTCATTTAGAGTTCTGCTGGAGTAATAAATGGTGTGGAAAATCTTTGCTTTCCGTTGTCCCAAAACTGCACATACATCAAAATCACTAGCATCGCACATCACCTCATCAAATGGAGGTCCAGTCTGGTGCTACAATGATAGGAGCATAAACCAATTTATGTTTTAGGATCTCAAAATATTCCTGGCATTCTTTAGTGAAGTTGAAAGGCACATCCTTCTCCAGAAGATTGCACAGAGGTTTAGCAATCTTGGAAAAGTCTTTGATAAATCTCCTGTACAAGCCTACATGTCCAAGAAAACTCTGAATCTATTTGACAGATGTTGGTGGAGGTAGTTTTTCAATTGTCTCGATCTTTGCTTTGTCTACCTTGATCCTCTTTTGTGAGATCCGATGTCCAAGAACAATGCCTTCATGCACCATGAAGTGGCATTTCTCTCAGTTGAGTACCAGGTTGGTATCTTCACATCTTTGTAACACTTGTTCCAAATTTTACAAGTAGTGGTCGAAAGAGTCTCCGAACACAGAGAAATCATCCATGAAAACCTCCATACTCTGTTCCAGCATATCTGAGAAGATGGCCATCATGCAACGTTGAAATGTGGCAGGGGCATTACATAGTCCAAATGGCATCCTGCGGAAAGCAAAAGTACCATACGTACATATAAATGTGGTTTTCTCCTGATCTTATCGGGCGATGGAAATATGATTGTATCCTGAATATCCATCCAGAAAGCAATAGAACTCATGTCCCGCCAGTCTGTCTAGCATCTGATCAATGAATGGCAGCGGAAAATGGTCTTTCCTCGTTGCTTTGTTCAGCTTTCGGTAGTCCACATATACTCTCCATCCAGTAATTGTTCTTGTTGGAATCAGCTCGTTCTTTTCATTTGTGACTACAATAATTCCTCATTTCTTCGACACACACTGCATAAGACTCACCCAACTACTGTCTGAGATGGGGTAGATGATGCCAGCATCCAACCATTTGATGATTTCTTTCTTCACGACTTCCTTCATGATTGGATTGAGTCTCCATTGATGCTCCACTGTGGGTTTATACTCATCATTCATCAGAATCTTGTGCATGCAAAATGATGGACTAATGCCTCGAATGTCTGCTATAGTCCAGCCAACGGCTCTCTTATGCTCTCGTAACACTCTCAACAACTTTTCTTCCTGCTCCAATGTTAGCGAAGAAGAAATAATCACAGGTAATTCAGAAGAGTTTCCAAGAAATGCATACTTGAGATGGCTCAGAAGTAACTTCAACTCCAGCTGTGGTGGTTCTTCAATTGAGGGCTTGATTCGATCTTTCTTCGGGAGTTCCAGACTTTCAACTGGTGGTGTTGATTTGAAACGAAATGGCTTGTCAAGATAGTTGACACATTCAAAAATTTCAGCATCTAGCTCACTGTCAGTCACGTTGGTGATGCAAGCTTCAAGTTTGTCCGAGGGAATTGTATCAGTTTCCTGGATGATACTACCAACAACATCAATTCTGAAACATTCTTCCTCATTTTCATCACTCAGAAATTTCACGGCTTTGAAAACATTGAAGGTAACTTATTGGTCTTGAACTTTCATGGTTAATTCTTTTTTTTGTACATCCATAACAGTTCGACCTGTAGCCAAGAATGGTCTCCCAATAATGATAGGTACTAGACCCGGCCAAGGTTCCGGTTCGGAACCGGAACCGAACCAGAACTGAACCGGTTGGAACCGGAAGGTTCCGGTTCCAACCGGTTCCGGAACCGAACCGGAGGGGACCGGTTCGGTTGGGGTTCCACCCCAACTCGAACCGGTCCGAACCGGTGGAACCATACGGTTCCACCGGTTCGGACGGTTCCAACCGGAACCGAACGATTCCGGTTGGAACCGTAGGGTTCAAACAGGAACCCTACGCCCCCAACGGCTAGTAGCCATGGGGGGGCAGGGAGCCGTTTGGCTCCCTGCCCAAATAAAAAAAAATAAAAAATAAAAAATAATTATATTTATATATATAAAATATAAATTACTAATGTACCCCTAATAACGGTAATAAAACGGTTATATTTATAGGCATTTTTGGTATCAATAAAATTCTAAAATTCTATAAATAGGATTCATTTTTCATAATTTCATCACACCAAATTCTCAACTCTCTCATTTTCTATAAATCTTTTATTCTCAATCTTACCTCAATACAATTCTCTTATAATCTTATATTCTTATTCTCAATCTCAATTCATTTAGTTGTTAATTTGTTATCATTCGCATCGCAATTATTCAATTTTCTTATTTTCTTCCTAATTTCTCAAACGAAAAATGGCAAGCTCATCTGAGAACATTATGTCAAATATGCCAACCCAAGAGAGCGGCCTAGTGTCAGTGCACAATCACGGAGAAGAGAAGTTAAGGCTCGGTCCTCGGATATTTTCAAAATTCATTTTACTTTGGAACGCCTAGAAGATGGTTCACAACGAGCAATTTACAACTATTATGGGGTTATCTATAAATTTTCTGGTGGATACGGCAATATGATCAAGCACATGGAAAAACATCATCCGGTTGAATTTGGCATTGATACGACGCAGACTCAAATGGCCAGGTACGCATCATCTAGTAGAGGTACGAGTAGTGTAGATTTATTTAAATATTCTGATGCAAAAAATAGAGAAGAATTTGCGAAATTAACATGTATGGCACATCTTTCTTTAAGCTTTGGTGAAAAACTCCATTTTACTAATTACGTGCATAATGCTTTAAACCCTGCTGCATGTAGAATGACACGAACACAACAAAACGTCATATTTTCAAATTATATAAAGATTGTAAAATTATTTTAAATGAAATCTTTAAAGAGATGAAATGTCGTATTTCTATATGTTCTGATATTTGGAGTGACCATTGGCAAACACACTCATACATGGGTGTGACTTGTCATTGGATTGATGCATCATTTACCATGCAAAAAAGACTTATTGCATTTAGAGTTTTTGATGACCCACATACTGCACATAATATTTATAGAATGATGAAGGTTTTTGATGAATTGATTTAGTAGAAAAAATTTAACAATTGGATTTGATAATGCATCTGCAAATACTACTTCCATTCATGATTTAAAATCCTTATGTGAACCAAATTTAGGGGGTCTATTTTTTCATATTCGTTGTACATGTCATGTCCTTAACATATGTGTGCAAGACAGACTAAAATTATTATCACCTTTCCTTGATCCAATAAAACGGCACTTAACTGTAATTGTTCATATTCTCAAGTTAGGAGAGAATGAACCAAGTTTTGTAAAATAAATGGTATTAAACCGATTAAATTTTGAAGAGATGTTCCAACACGTTGGAATTCTACTTATTTTCTTTTATGTCAAGCATTTCAATACAAAGATGCATTATGTAGTTTTTTTTCTCAACATGTTCAAAATATCACACTTTATCCTAGTCAATGGGAGATTTGTGAATTTTTATAGATATTTTAAGAGTTTTTAATGATGCTACTTTAGTTTTTAGCGGTGTTTATTATCCTACAACACATTTATTTCTTCTTGAGAGTTTGAATATTGTTGGCACTCTCGATGAACATGTTGACAGTGACGACCCTAATGATATTGTTTTGCTCGAAGCCATTACTGTTATGAAGGTAAAATTGTTGAATTATTTTAGAGAAATTCCTTTACTTTATCTTATTGCTGCTGTTTTTATCCTAGATTAAATTAGAAGGTTTGAATGGTGGTTTACAAGCTTACTATGGTTATTTAGGAATATTAGATTATGTTGATATTACGAGCATAATGACGAAATTAAGAAGTGATTTAATTATTTTATTTAATGATTATATTGTAAGATATAACTTAGGAACATTAGGTCAATCTAGTAGTAGCGAACCGGTAATTCAAACAAGACTTAGCGCAGAGGATCGTTGGTTATTGCAACGAAATAAAAATCTAGGGATACGACAACAACTAATAACCCTGAATTAGATAATTATTTATCTACAAATTTTGAGTTTTCTAATGAAAGTTTATGCAGTAAAAATTTTAAAATCCTTGAATGGTGGAACCGGCATCAAAATATATATCCTGTTTTATCTATTATTGCTAAAGAGATCTTGGCAGCACCTATTTCCACCGTTGCGGTTGAGCAAGCCTTCAGCTTGGGAGGTAATATATTGGAAGCTAGGTGATCTTCATTACATCCAAGCACTCTAGAAGCAACAGCTTGTGTGGATGATTGGACTTGAGCTGATCTGAGACAACAAGAAGATGCCCCCGATGATTTTGAAGATTTGTTCGATAATGCTTCTGCAACAAGTGCAAGCGGAACCGGAGCCGAAGGATCAACTGATAATGATGATTGATAATTGTAAAATTATAATTTACAAAGGGGATATGTCTAAAAGACTAAAACTTGTAATGGAACTACGTGAGCTTTGATTCCTCTCACCATTGGAGGATACGTATGCAACTTAAATTTTTAAAAATTTAAGCTCAAGCTCTTCAATGTAATAAATTTTTTTAATTTATAAAATTCATTTCATTTATTTTTATTAATTTTCAAAAAAGAAAAAAAATCTTGAACCGAACCGAACCGGAACCGAACCGTTCGGTTCCGATTCGGTTCGGTGTTTCGGTTCCACTTAAGTGTGGAACCAGAACTGAACCGGATTTAACCGGTTTGGTTCCGGTTCCACACTTATGGAACGGAAACCGGCCGGTTCGGTTCGGTTCCGAACCGGAACCGAACCGCCGGTCGGGTCTAATAGGTACATCTTTGTCTTCTTCCATGTTAAGGATGATGAAATCTGCTGGGAGAATGAGTTTGTCAACTTTGATAAGCACATCTTCAATGACTCCTCTCGGAAATGCGAGCGTTCTATCAGCAAGTTGCAAAGAGACTGAGGTGGGCATTGCTTCGCCAATTTACAGTTTCCTGTAAATAGAAAAAGACATTAAGTTAACACTAGCACCTAAGTCACATAAAGCCTTACCAATATAATGTTCTCCAATGGTGCATGGGACAGTGAAACTGTCATGATCTTTCAACTTCGGGGGAAGTTTCCTCTGAATGATGGCACTGCATTCTTCTGTCAATGCAACTGTCTCTTAATCTCTCAATCTTCATTTTCGTGAAAGAATGTATTTCATGAATTTAACATAATTGGTATTTCTTCCAACGCTCATGCGAATGGGATGTTGATGTGCACCTTTTTGAAGACTTCCAGGAATCGAGCAAACTGTTTGTTTAGCTTGTTTTTTTGTAGTCGCTGTGGAAAATGTGGAGGTGGAGTGATTTGATCTTTTTCCTTTGCTTCTTTTTCCTCCATTTGTGGAACTGTTTCTTTTTGAACTTCTTCAATAGATGCTTTGATTCCAACATCTTTGTTGATTTCAGTACCGCTTTTCAAAGTAATGGCTTGACATTGCTCATTCCCTCTGTTCCTTGGCTTTGGCTCTGTGTTGCTGGGAAGATTTCCAGGCGGTCTGTAACTCTGAGCATTGGCAAGTTGTCCAATTTGATTCTCCAGTGCTTTGATAGAGGCAGATTGGCTCTGAAACATAGCATCATATTTTTTTAACCGGGATAATACTTCTACTATTCCTGGTTCATTTTCCTGCTCCTAGCCTTTGTTCTGTTGTTGGAAACCAGGTGGTGGATAATTCTTTTGCCCTGAATTGTTGCTCCATGAGAAATTGGGATGATTCCCCCACCCTGGGTTGTAGGTGTTGGAATATGGATTGTTCCACTGTCTGATGAAATTGTTGACAAAATTCACCGTTTCTTCAAGTTGGTTTGGTTCTGGTGCTCCTCTATATGGTGAACTTGTGGATCCAGTGGTAAGAGTCTCCATGAATTTGCATATCTGATCCAGCTTGGCATTGACTGTTGTATTGGCTCCAACTTCATAAATTCCAGCAATTCTTTGGATCATGTTCCTTTCTGTTGGCCACAAGGAATTATTATTTGCCATTTCTTCGATTAGGTCTCAGGCTTGATCTTCTCATTTTGCCATCAAAGCTCCTCCAGCAGCAGCGTCAATTGTGGTTCTCATTAGTTCAGAAAGTTCATTATAGAATGTTTGGACTTGAAGCCATTTTGGAATCTCATGGTGATGACATTTTCAGAGTAAATCTTTGTACATTTCCCAAGCTTCGTAGAGAGTTTCCGAGTCATGTTGCACAAAGGATGTGATGTCATTCCTCAGCTTTCCAGTTCTGGCTGGTGGAAAGTACTTTACAAGAAATTTGGTGGCTAGAGTGTTCCAAATTGTGATGGAACTTGCTGGTAGTGAATGTAGCCAAGCTTTAGCTCTGTCTTTCAAGGAGTATGGAAAAGCTCGCAGTCTCATTGCTTCTTCAGTTGCTCGGTTGTAATTGAAAGTGCCACAAACTTCCAGGAAGTTGCTGATGTGGGTATTAGGATCTTCAGTTGCACTTCCCCCAAACTGAACTGACTGCTGAATCATCTGAATGCATGTTTTAATGTCACATGTATTTGCTGGTAAGGGAGGAAGTACAATACAGGAAATGAAGCCGTCAACCACCGGAATGGTTCTGTCTCGAATGAGAATTGGTGGTGCAACCTCCAAAGGTTCAGGTTCCATGTTAATGATTGCTTCTTGGCCTTCTCGCCTTTCCCTTCTCAACTGTCTGATAGTTCTTTCAATCTCTGGGTCAAGCGGTCGGATTTCAAAGCTTCTGGTTCATATCATGTAGTGTCTGAGAACCTGAAACACAAGAAAACAAAAACAATAAGTAAAAAGAAATTAGTAAAGGTATCTAACCTCAAAACTGATAGTGAAAGATAAATAAGTCCCCGGCAACGGTGCCAAAAACTTAACCGGTGTGTAATCACACGCGTATAACGCAAGCGCATGTATCGTTCAAGTAGTATAAAATATATCGATCCCACGAGGACTTAATACCTAAGCTATTAATTTATGAAGCCAAATTATTACAAGTATCTAATGGATTGTTGTTTTTTTGGATGGTGACTTTAAACTTAAAACAAGTAGATAAAATTGCACGAAAGTAGGTTTAGGAAAATTCAATATTAAGAAACTATCTAGTGTTGTGAATCTTTCCAATATCTTTTAAAAAAATGAAGTGGTTATTTCATGTTTGTGTAATATATTGGTTTACTAACCTGGAACACGAAACTATGCAAAAGCCTCTGTCGATGGTCACCTGCACATACACAATGTAACCCAATTAAACCACATGTCTATGTTGTTGGGTTTCTAGGTTAATCCCAAGATCATATTAAGCATAGAAATAGAATGAATACACAAAGAAGAGTGGCGGAAACACACTTACATTGACTGGCTTTGGATGTGATGATCAACAAAAATATTTCCTCATTGTAGAAGCTCACGGCCAAGGTTGATTTTTTTGATGATGTTGAACAAGCTCCAAGATTTAAATGGATCCCAAGCTCTTAGATTGGTTTCTCTAACACCTTGTATCGATTCCTTGTGTGTGCTAGCAAAAGATAAAAGAAAATCAAGCTTCCTTTCCTCTTTGGAGAGTCAAGGCAATGGCAAGGATTTGGGAGAGAGAGTGTTTTCTTTTGTTTGCAATTTATTTTCTAAAAACATAATGAAAAACAATTACCAAAAATTGGTATATCCTTTCCAAAAAGTCAAAGACAATTTGGGCTCCAAAATGGCATTAAATGCCCACACCAACCAACATCATGAATAGTGACTGCATGTCACTCACCAAAAAGGTGACTTGACATCTATCACTAAAGTGACGAGTGATGTGACTCGCGATGTGACTTGCGGCCGCACTTGATTCAAAATCGGAGTGGCGTCGCAAACACATTCCGGGCTCGGTTTCGTTAATTCTGAATTAAGAGTTTTCCGTTGCGTCGTAATTAAATCAAATTTAATTAAATAATCATGCCTAGCAAAATTACTATTCACGTCACTTGCGAATTAATTCTAAATCAATTCGTTAGCCCGAATTAAAATCCAATTTTAATTCTGCGTCGAAATCCAATTTCGTATAATATATCGAATATATTATTTTGTCGATTAATTCCAAATTAATCGTTCTCTCTCTTCAAATAGTACTTTATCCCGGATAAAGTCTCTCCGCTATTAATCCCAGATTAATAAAGTTCGAATCATACGTCATCGGTGAATCTTCGGGAAGTGACCCAAGAGATCCCTAGATATGTTGGCAGTAAATCCGGTCGTCGGACTATCCGAACACGTACGTACCTTGTACTACGTTCTTATCGATTTACGAGACAAGGTTGGCTTCTAGCAAAGCGTTATGCCTACCCAATTCTCCAGAAATATTCTTAATGGAATATATAATCTATGTCAGGCGTAGTATACGTAGTATTGTGTATCTTGTGATCCAGTATCGGATGTCACATGCAAGGCCTGAGGCTGGAATAGTGTCTGCCTCGTACGAAGCATATATTGGATCAGTAGCAACTAGTCTCTTTATTATCGGATAATCATGACCTAGTCATATTATCCCGATGGTCGCAACCTTTTAGAGAACCAGTTCTGTATCCCTGCGTGAGCATCATCTCCATATGACTGAAGTGATACTTCCGTCTTGACATCACACCCAATACACTACGATTCTCAATAAACCCAGAAGAGGCGTACACAGAACCTGTTAAAGTCCTGGACGACCAAAACCAAAGCGTATTGATTGTCGCAAGTACTTGCGATGCAAGTCTCAGGTTCAGACCAAATACACCTACCCTGATACGGACTCCCATAGACACATAGTCATACTACCAATGGGATTCCGTGGGGTCTATCTAGAGCGAAGCTATTTTCGTACCATCGGTAAAACACAACCTCCTACCACACTTGCATAAGTATACAATACTTAAATATATGAGAACTATGCTGTTACGCTTCCATAACACGCACAAGTGCGATACTAGTCTATTCCACATTATCGATGTCCAGTCTCGATAATACTACGACTAGGGATATTTAATGATTAAACTGTAGTGGATTGATACTGTCTCATATCATCTCAATCCGGAACTAATCATAAAGACTTTCATCATTCACACATTTAAGTAATCTAATTCGAAATGATAAAAGGCAATTTCCATTGCTACATAATTAATTTTTACAAAAACACAATGTCTTTTACAAATAGTGACACTATGGGTCATAATTGTCCAACAATATCCCACTTGGCCTATAACCAGTCACTCAAGCATCTAACACCTGAACTATGTACATGTCGCTCAAACTTTTACTGAGGAATGGCTTTCGTCAGCGGTTCTGCAATGTTGTCCTCTGATGCGACCTTCTCGATCTTCACATCACCACGATGTATGATCTCACGAATCAGATGGAAACGTCGAAGAACATGCTTGGATCGTTGATGAGACAACGGTTCCTTAGCCTGCGCTATAGCCCCATTATTGTCACAATACAATGGAACGGGCTCAGCTACTAACGGAACTACTCCTAATCTAATTAGGAATTTTCGGATCCAAACTGCCTCCTTTGTTGCTTCAACTACAGTGATATACTCTGCTTCTATTGTTGAATCGGCAACAGTCTCTTGCTTGGAAGATTTCCAGCTCACTGCTCCGTTATTCAAACAAAACACGTACCCAGATTGCAACTTGCAGTCGTCTTTATAGGTTTGGAAACTTGCATCGGTATACCCAGTTACCTCAAGTTCTCCATCTCCATAGATTAAAAAAGCATCATTAGTTCGTCTAAGATACTTAAGGACATTCTTAACCGCTATCCAGTGACCTTCACCTAGATCGGTCTGATAGCGACTACACATGCTTAAAACATATGAGACATCAGGTCGCGTACATATCATGGCATACATGATCGATCCGACTTCCGAGGCGAACGATATCCGACTCATGTTGTCTCTCTCATCTTGAGTTTTAGGACACATGTCCTTAGATAGAGTGACGCCATGTGACACTGGCAACAGTCCCCTCTTGGACTGATCCATGTTGAATCTCTTCAACACTTTGTCAATGTACGTGCTCTGGGAGAGTCCAAGCAGCTTTCTAGATCTATCCCGGTAGATCTTTATTCCCAGAATAAAGGCTGCTTCTGTCAGATCTTTCATGGAGAATTTTAATGAAAGCCAAGCTTTCACCGATGTTAACATGGGAATGTCATTGCCCATAAGTAATACATCGTCAACATAAAGGACAATGAAAGTCAATGCGCTCCCACTAACCTTCTTGTATACACAAGGATCATCTTCGTTTTGAACGAAATCATATTCTTTTATGATCTCATCAAAACTTGGTTCCAAGAACGCGACGCTTGCTTCAGTCCATAAATGGACCGATTTCACTTGCAAACCTTGTTTGTATGTTTAGGCACGACAAAACCGTCAGGCTGTTGCATATAAACATCCTCCAACAGGTTTCCGTTAAGGAAAGTGGTTTTGACGTCCATCTGTCATATCTCGTAATCGAAATATGCAGTAATAGCAAGCATTATCCGAATGGATTTAATCATGGCAACGGGTGAGAAAGTTTCATCGTAATCGACACCATGTCGTTGACGATACCTCTTCGCTACAAGCCTAGCTTTGTACGTTTGTACGTTGCCATCCATGTCAGTCTTCCTCTTGAAGATCCATTTGCAACCAATAGGCTTTACGCCTTCTGGTGCATCAACCAGTGTCCAAACTTGGTTGGTATACATGGAATCCATTTCGGAATTCATGGCATCTTGTCATAAACCGGAGTCGATACCTTGTATCACTTCCTCATACGTAGTCGGCTCGTCTTCCTCAATGAGATTGATATCTACATGAGGTGAGATCAGAAACCCATACCTCTCAGGTTGTTTTCTGACTCTCTCCGACCTACGTGGTCCTTATGTATTCGAAGATTATGGTACAGCTTCATCCATGATGAACTGTTCATGTTCCGTTGAGGATTCTATGCCAGGAACAATATCACTTCGATTTTCACCGAGTTCTACTATCCTCCCACTTATCACTGCATTTAGGAATTCCTTCTCAAGGAAAACCGCATGTAGAGCAACAAAAACTTTGTTCTCTCGTGGGTGATAGAAGTAATATCCTTTGGTTTCCCTAGGATATCCCACAAAAAGGCATTTATACGATTTGGGTTCAAGTTTGGTACATTCCAAACGTTTGACGTATGCCCAGCAACCCCAAATCTTTAGGAATGAGAAACCCGGTTTCTTTCCTGTCCATATCTCATACGGAGTTTGTTGAACAGACTTTGACGGAACCTTATTCAAAATAAGTATTGCACTGTTTAATGCATATCCCCATAAGGAAATAGGTAGCTCAGTGCGACTCATCATAGACCTTACCATGTCTAACAAGGTTCGGTTTCTCCGTTCGGACACACCGTTTAATTGCGGTGTTCCGGGAGGAGTCCACTGTGAAAGAATACCATATTCTTTCAAGTAGTCAAGAAACTCATTGCTCAAGTATTCGCCACCACGGTCCGACCGTAATGTCTTAATACTTTTACCGGTCTGTTTTTCAACTTCGTGTCGAAACTCTTTGAATTTCTCAAAAGTCTCCGACTTGTGTCTCATAAGATACACATAACCATAACGTGATGCATCATCCGTAAAGGTTACGAAGTATTCATATCCACCTCTAGCATGGCTAGACATGGGCCTACATACGTCACTATGAACAAGGGCTAACAGTTCGATGGCGCGAACACTTTTACCGCTAAAAGGTGATTTAGGCATTTTGCCTAATAAGCAAAATTCGCAGACGTCATATGAATTTGGATCAAATCCGTCCAAGTACCCACTCTTCGAAAGTGTGGATATGCGAGTCTTGTTTATGTGTCCCAGACGACAATGCCACATATAAGTTTCATCTTTATGACTTACTTTAAGCCTTTTGTTTGTTACATTTTGAGATTGGTTTATATTCAAAATATAAAGACCATTATTTACAATAGCAATGTAAATTTCTATATCATTTTTATACATAAAACACCCAGTGTTTCTAAATACAAAAGTGTACCCACATTGGGCTAACATAGATACATAAATAATATTCCTAGTCAAACTAGGTATATAATAACAGTCTGTAAGTTTAAGTACATGCCCCGAGGGCAGTTCTAAAACAAAAGTGCCAACAGCCAAAACGGCGACTGGTGTCCCATTTCCAACACGGAAGTCAATCTCTCCTGAAGCCAGTCTCCTGCTAATCCGCAGATCCTGCACATCAGTACAAATGTGAGTACCACAACCAGAATCAAAAATCCAAATTTTAAAATTAGAAGTAGTCATGTTTATTTCTATAACAAACATACCTGAGGCCGGGGCCTTGCCCGCCTTTATCTCCTTCTAGAATGCCTTGTACTCACGGCAGTCACGCTTCTAGTGACCCCGCTTCCCGCACTGGAGGCATACATCCTGAGACTTGTCCTTAGGCTTCCCAGAAGCCTTTGACGTTTTGCCTTTGCCCTTCTTTTTCTTCTTCTTCTTGATACCTCCAGTTGACTTGGGCCCAGCCCTCAGAGTCCGAGATGTAGAAGCGAAGTGCGCCTCGCGCTTCTTGCCCTTAAGAAGTTCTTTTTCTGCCTCTCGCAGCGTGGACATCAGCTCTCCAAGAGTCTGCTCTTAGTTCATCATATTGTAGTTCATGATGAACCCACTCCAAGTGTCGGGGAGAGACTGCAAGATCAAATCTATAGAGGTCTCTATCTCAAAGACAATCCCCATTTGTCCAAGCTGCTCGATATCGGTAATCATCTGTGTCACATGATGTTCAACAGATGTACCCTCCAACATCCGAGCGCGGAAGAGCTTCTTCTGTAACTCATATCTTTGCGATCTAAGATTAGATCGCTGTAGATCATTCAACTTCGCCAACATGGTATAGGGATCCAATCCCTTGTTCTGTCGACGGAATTACTGAGTCATATCAGCAAGCATGATAGATTGAGCAGTTGCGTTGTCATCACTATGTGTCTTCCAAAGATCTAGCTCGAGCAACTGATCAGATCTGGGCTTAGGCCCAAGAGGTCTCTCTATAGTATATAGAAGCCTCTCGGATCCAGGGACTATCCTTAGATTCATATCCCAATCAGAAAAGTTAGTGCCGTTGAAGACATTATCGCCCATGATGATGTCTCAGAAAATGTTCTTTCCAGTCATTTTAATTGCGATAGTCTAATGACCGGCGTAAACACACACGTATAACGCAAGCGTACGTATCGTTCAAGTAGTATAAAAATATCGATCCCATGAGGACTTAATTTCTACTATTGTTATTAATTATTGATACTATTTATTTACATATATCTAATTATAGGGAGAAGAGAATGATTTCTTTTGATTGTTTGAATGTGGTTTTGCAGAATAAAATAAAAACAGACTCAAAAGAAAATACTAAGGAAAATAATAAAAAAAGATTCAAGGATCTAGGGTCGTGACTCCACACAATATTATTAAAAAGATGAATTGACTCTCTTATTTATGTGTAATAAATTAATTTGTTAACCTGGAACCCGATGATATGTAAAAGCCTCTTCTGATGGTCAGACGCAAATACCCTGTATAACCCAATTGAACCATATTCTTATGTCAACCAAATTACCTGGATTCATTAAGACCAAGTTCCACTTATGGCTACCCCTGCCCGACAGGTATACTCCTATCCTGTAAGGAAATCTATTAAAGGGTTATCTATCCTCAAGGAAGATCGTGAGCTATTGAATCTAAGGTTGAAACCTAAAATCTCTATGTCTAGTTCATTTTAAGTTTACCACATCAATCTTATTGGTGATCAGACAACAAGAAGCATTAAGCTTAAGACTCAATAAACAAACTAAAGAATTACCTATAATAAAGAAAATCAATTAAAAAATATGTGGATATTATGTTTCATCACTTCCCTAAAATAAAATAAACTGCTGGGGATAGAGGATCTACTTTTAAAAATCTCAAATTATTATAATATGGAAATTGCCAGTATTATCTAATTAAGTTGAATCAGCCATAAAGGCGGTGTTATTATTTATCCATAAACCAGCCATATAGGCGGTAATTATCTGTCACCTAAAGACCAGCCATATAGGCGGTGTCACATTATGTTACATAATTAAAACCAGCCATTAAGGCGGAATCAACTTTTAATCCATATTATTAAATCACAATTTCCATATTATAATTAAAGTGAGATTAATCTACCTTTACTATTTATAATTTAGAAATCTCCCTTATTATAATATATAAATATGTGTGATATTTACCAACAAGCCATATAGGCGGTATCCTGATTAAGTCAAATTAATAATTAAATACCAACCGACCAACCAGACGGTATCCTCATTAAGTCAGGTTAAAACCAGTTTAAAAATAATTATCAACCGACCAATATAGCGGTATCCTTTATTAAGTCAGGTTTTAAATAATTAATATATTATAACTAAGGGAGATTAATCTAAATTATAAAAGTAAAAAGCTTCACCTTTACCCTAGCAGAAATTTAACTACAAAACATAAAAGAAAAGAGAAGAATAAGAATAAGAATAACTATTATAATTACTGAAAATTAAAATACATAAATTAAATATTATTTATTTTTACAAAAACTAGATGCAATCCTTTAAAAACAGGGAAAAACTCCCAAGGAAAGCACACGAAATGAAGTGGTGAAGGCCTGAATTTATAGGCATTTTCTGGATCCAGCGTCGCAACGCCAAAGGTCCCAGCGTAGCGACGCTGGCACGCGTTTTTGGTCAACACGGGTTGACCACGCGTGTTCTGTCGGCAAAATCTGGTGATGACACGTGTCACGCGGTGAAGGTGGTCCAATGAGAAGATGACACATGGCACACGGTGATTGGCTGAGCTTTCGGTCCAATGAAAAGTTGACACGTGGCACGCGCTTAGGATCGGTCAAATGAGAGGTCGACACGTGGCAACATGTGATTTGTCCAATATTCGGTCCAATGAGAGATTGACACGTGGCACGCGCTTGCTTTGGTCCAATGAGATTTCGACACGTGGCAGCTGGTGCATTTTAGCATATCTTATGTGATGATGACACGTGGCACGGCGCACGTTAGCAAGGTCGGCGCACGTTAGCAAGTCCAATTTCTCAGATTCTGACACGTGTCCCTCGGCGTACGTTAGCATGGCCGGTGCACTTTAGGCGTCGCGACGTGAAGGTCTTGGCGTCGCGACGCGGCCAAATTATTGAATTGCCCTTTTTGCCAATTTTCACTGTTTTGCTCCAAATTACCTCCAGAATGTCCTGAAACTTTATTTATGTACAAAATAACACAAAACACATCAAAATATTAGGTTAAATGAGTGGGAAATAGTGATAGATTTACCTCTCATCACACCCCCAAACCTAACATTTTGCTAGTCCTCGAGCAAAACATAAAATAAAATAACATAATAAAATTTAACTAAGCCACTTTCGTAGGGATCACGGTTGCATTTAGCATATCCAACAAGCCTTTAAACCCCTAGGTGTCCCTAGTGGACGAGTTGTAGTCTCGTGAGGGTTTACAGCAATGATACCCACAAACATTTTACAAAAGTAAAAAGAAAGTAAAACTAATGCACACAAAAGCAAAAGGACAAGCGAAAAGAGATAAAGAAGTTAGTGACTAATCAGGTGAAACTTCTACTCCAAGTTACTAGATGTTTTCTTTCTTTCTAAATTACCGAATAAGTAAATTCTCCAATTATAATTACCATTCTCCATATACACAACCAACAAAATATTAAACAACTCATTTTTGCCCACAACAGTCACAAGTGCAGTTGATAAGAGAGTAATATTTTTGTCCTAAAGTTCTATCAGATTTCACACCTTGTTGTAGCAATGGAATAATTTTTCTGATTTTTTTGATTTTTTCTCTATTTTTGATTTATATACAATATCTTCCATCTATGTAGTGAGCTTTGGGTCGGTGGCTCCCAAACCAGTTGGCTTTTGGGCACCAGGTGTTAAGACACCCCTACAGACTTAATTACTCAGAATTCAGATATATATATTTTTGTAGCATCTTTGATCCATGTAGCGAGCTTTGGGCCAGTGACTCCCAAACCAGTTGGCTTTAGGGCACTAGGTGTTAAAACACCTTTACAGACTTAATAACTCGGACCTCCGATTTTTTTTTTACTCCATTGCTTTTTGAGATGCTTCCTCCAATTAAACTAAAGCACTGAATATTACAAACTTTTCAATTTTAACTCATGTCCGTATGTTTCTATGCATGTTGATAATACCTGTCAACTGAGCATAAGAAGATTCATTTTAGTCAGTGTTATGGAGAATTCACAAATTAAATAATTCAAAAGGAAATAAACAAAAATTAACTTGTTTCAAAAATGGTTTGAGATACGTCTCAGGAGTGGAAACTCATTACTCAGCTATCTCTCACCAATTTCACCATTTTAGTCAAAATAAAAAATACAAAAACACAAAATATTTTTTGTAATTTTTGAAAATTTTTCAATTTTTTTGTATATTTCGAAAAATTTTGGACTAAAAATAAAAACAACACACAAACTAAAAACAAGATACTAATCAACTAATTTCCTCCCCCAAACCTAAATGAGACATTGTCCCCAATGTCTTAAATAATAGAAGAAGAATTTAGAAGGTCGTACCTGGTTAGCTGAAATTCTACAGGAAATTAAAGGTTAAGATCCAGATTAATCCGATGCCTCTTACCACGATCGTCCTCAGACTAATTTATCTTTGAAAGGATATGGTCAACTTGTGGGTCATAGGCTAAAAGTTGATCTATTAGATCTGGAGCAGTTATGGCAGTGAAGATGAGTTCTTTCATAGGTTTTGACACGAACCCATTTCTACGGGCATCATCAAGAAACACACAAAGAAAATCATAAAATCCATCAACGTTGTACAGTCCAAGCGGTTTATGGTGTATGTTCAGGTTCGCCCAAGATAACACTATAAAAATTTCCTCCAATGTGCCCAAGCCACCTGGAAAAAAGATAAAAGCATTAGCACGATTAATCATTTCTACCAATCGTTTAGACATACCTGGCACGATCAGTTCCTCTCCGTTTGATGGTTCAATAAGATTTGCCTCTGCCAAGGGTTTTGGGATGATTCCCAAAACGTGACTGCCTCATTCCTGTACAGCCTTTGAAACGATCCCCATAAGTCCATGATTGCCTCCGCCATATATTAAGTGCATATTCCTTGCAGCTAAGACTCGACCCAAATCATGTGCTGCCTCTACGTATTGTGGTTTAGTACCAACACTACTACCGCAAAACACACAGATGTTTTCAACTCGTCTTCTTGAAGTGGCTTCCATTTTTTATGTATTTCTTTCTCAAATCAGGTTCCCTTACAAAGTGCAATGACGAGCTGAATTTATAGTACCTGAAACGGGTGAGTAATAATAGCACTAGTATCTTCCAGAGGACGTTTGTTAGCTAAACAACAAAAGAAATCGTGAAAGGTCAAATAGTCTGGATCCTGTCTACGAAAATAAAGGTAATTACAACAGAAAAGCAAATCAAAGCAATAATTAAGGCAAAGGAATTGTGTACGCAATACGCCACTCGCTTAGTATAAATTCATTAGGATGCGTATTAAGAATTCATTCTTTACTCAGCCATCACAAATGAATTAGCTCTCTTCTTTCTGATTGCCAAACACCATTCTTTATGTCTTAAACTTTATTTATCTACAAAATAACACAAAACACATCAAAATATTAGGTTAAATGAGTGGGAAATAGTGATAGATTTACCTCTCATCACACCCCCAAACCTAACATTTTGCTAGTCCTCGAGCAAAACATAAAATAAAATAACATAATAAAATTTAACTAAGCCACTTTCGTAGGGATGACGGTTGCATTTAGCATATCCAACAAGCCTTTAAACCCCTAGGTGTCCCTAGTGGACGAGTTGTAGTCTCGTGAGGGTTTACAGCAATGATACCCACAAACATTTTACAAAAGTAAAAAGAAAGTAAAACTAATGCACACAAAAGCAAAAGGACAAGTGAAAAGAGATAAAGAAGTTAGTGACTAATCAGGTGAAACTTCTACTCCAAGTTACTAGATGTTTTCTTTCTTTCTAAATTACCGAATAAGTAAATTCTCCAATTATAATTACCATTCTCCATATACACAACCAACAAAATATTAAACAACTCATTTTTGCCCACAACAGTCACAAGTGCAGTTGATAAGAGAGTAATATTTTTGTCCTAAATTTCTATCAGATTTCACACCTTGTTGTAGCAATGGAATAATTTTTCTGATTTTCTGATTTTTTCTCTATTTTTTATTTATATACAATATCTTCCATCTATGTAGTGAGCTTTGGGTCGGTGGCTCCCAAACCAGTTGGCTTTTGGGCACCAGGTGTTAAGACACCCCTACAGACTTAATTACTCAGAATTCAGATATATATATATTTTTGCAGCATCTTTGATCCATGTAGCGAGCTTTGGGCCAGTGACTCCCAAACCAGTTGGCTTTAGGGCACTAGGTGTTAAAACACCCTTACAGACTTAATAACTCGGACCTCCGATTTTTTTTTTACTCCATTGCTTTTTGAGATGCTTCCTCCAATTAAACTAGAGCACTGAATATTACAAACTCTTCAATTTTAACTCATGTCCGTATGTTTCTATGCATGTTGATAATAGCTGCCAACTGAGCATAAGAAGATTCATTTTAGTCAGTGTTATGGAGAATTCACAAATTAAATAATTCAAAAGGAAATAAACAAAAATTAACTTGTTTCAAAAATGGTTTGAGATACGTCTCAGGAGTGGAAACTCATTACTCAGCTATCTCTCACCAATTTCACCATTTTAGTCAAAATAAAAAATACAAAAACACAAAATATTTTTTGTAATTTTTGAAATTTTTTAATTTTTTTTGTATTTTTCGAAAAATTTTGGACTAAAAATAAAAACAACACACAAACTAAAAATAAGATACTAATCAACTAATTTCCTCCCCCAAACCTAAATGAGACATTGTCCCCAATGTCTTAAACAGTAGAAGAAGAATTTAGAAGGACGTACCTGGTTAGCTAAAATTCTACAGGAAATTAAAGGTTAAGATCCAGATTAATCCGACGCCTCTTACCACGATCTTCCTCGGACCAATTTATCTTTGAAAGGATAGGGTCAACTTGTGGTTCATAGGCTAAAAGTTGATCTATTAGATCTGGAGCAGTTCTGGCAGTGAAGAGGAGTTCTTTCATAGGTTTTGACACGAACCAATTTCTACAGGCATCATCAAGAAATACACAAAGAAAATCATAAAATCCATCAACGTTGTACAGTCCAAGCGGTTTCTGGTGTATGTTCAGGTTCGCCCAAGATAGCACTATAAAAATTTCCTCCAATGTGCCCAAGCCACCAGGCAAAGCAATAAAAGCATCAGCACAATTAATCATTTCTACCAATCGTTCAGACATACCTGGCACGATCAGTTCCTCTCCGTTTGATGGTTCAATAAGATTTGTCTCTGCTAATGATTTTGGGATGATTCTCAAAACGTGACTGCCTCCTCCTTGTACAGCCTTTGAAATGATCCCCATAAGTCCAAGATTGCCTCTGCCATATATTAAGTGCATATTCGTTGCAGCTAAGACTCGACCCAATTCATGTGCTGCCTCTACGTATTGTGGTTTAGTACCAACACTACTACCGCAAAACACACAGATGTTTTCAACTCGTCTTCTTGAAGTGGCTTCCATTTTTTATGTATTTCTTTCTCAAATCAGGATGCCTTCCAAAGTGCAATGACGAGCTGAATTTATAGTACCTGAAATGGGTGAGTAATAATAGCACTAGTATCTTCCAGAGGATGTTTGTTAGCTAAACAACAAAAGAAATCGTGAAAGGTCAAAAAGTCAGGATCCTGTCTACGAAAATAAAGGTAATTACAACAGAAAAGCAAATCAAAGCAATAATTAAGGCAAAGGAATTGTGTACGCAATACGACACTTGCTTAGTATAAATTCATTAGGATGCGTATTAAGAATTCATTCTTTACTCAGCCATCGCAAATGAATTAGCTCTCTTCTTTCTGATTGCCAAACACCCTACTTTCTGTCTTAAAATGCTCCGTTTGTGCTTTTCCCTACAAAGAATAACACACAAAATTAAAAACTCAACGACATTTATACACAAAATATGAAAACAAAAATTACAACAAATTTCATGGGTTACCTCCCTGCTAGCGCTAAATTTTTCGTCTCTAGCCAGACGTTACTGAAATCTATCTGTCAATGAGGTTTCAGCGTCGTTTTGGATGTCCGATTAAAGACAATCCCATGAGAGTTGCTTTTGAAGGGTCTCTTCCAACGGTAAAGTGGCGAAAAGAGTTTTGTCTCATTCAATGCTTGTGCCACCATTTTATTCTTTATCGCTCCAGTGGTTTCTGAAAAGAAAGAAAGAAAATCATGAGGTCTTGTATGGTGCTTGACTTGGAATGGAAGTAAAAAATTATTTTTACTTTGTTGTTATTTTATGTGTAAGAATATATATCCATATATATACACACAAACTAACAACAAATTTTTTTCTAAACCAAGTGGAATTATTGTTCGGAGGTGGTTGTGTAAGGAGTTTTCGCTCCTGAGACGCATCTCAAAATAATTCGTAACAAGTTATTTGTTGTTACTTTCTTTTTGAATCATTTAAATTTGTGAATTCTCCTTAATATTGATTAAATTTGATCTTTTATGCTCATTTGACAGATATTATCAGAGACATGGTAACATATGCTCATAGGTAGTAAATGGGAATTTTGTAATATTCAGTTCTCTAATTTGTTGGAGTAACACCTAAATGCAGTGAAATTTGTGTTTATATATATATATATATATATATATATATATATATATATATATATATATATATATATATATATATATATATATAAATCATGCTTTTACTTAATACCGGACATCTTGTCTCATCAAGCATCGATTGTTCGTGTAAAACGGTAGAGCTTGATTTAGTTTAATAAAAAAAATATAATAAAGATTTTACTCAGTAACCAAACATCTTGTCTCAGCAAGTAGTGATTGTTCACGTAAAACGATAGAGCTTGTTATAAAAAATATATTGGAGTTTGAATAAGTTCGTTTTCGTAGCCTTTTTAACTCGAGCAATCAAGTCCGTTGGGGTGTCTTAACACTTAGTGCTCTAAGGCCAATTGGTCTGGGAGTCATTGGCCCAAAGCTCTTTACAAGGTTAAAAAGAAAGCTTAATGAAATCAGACACCTTTTTTTTATCTGAGATCCAAGCAGTTAAGTCCATATGGGTTTCTTAACACCAAGTGCCCTAAGGCCAACTGATTTGGGAGTCACTGGCCCAAAGCTCAATACATGGATTGAAGATGTATTTGTAAATAAATTTTAATTGCCAATAGATGCGAACTCTAACGTAATTTTAGGACAAAAATATTACTCTCTTCAAAAAATACATGTGAATATTGTGGGCACAATCAAATAATTAATACATTGTTTTATGAGTGTATAGAAGAATGGTAAAATGGTAAAAAGTACGGGAGAATTTATTCATTTGATCATTTTGGAAGAAAAAACAATTATTAACTTGGATAAAAAAATTTGCTTTTAGATTTCGCTTGAATTACTAGGGACTAGTAATAAACTGGTTGGGGGTGTGATGAAAACTAAAGAGTGCATATTTATTATACGTAAAATCAATCATTTTACAGTTGTAGTTTCATTAATCCCCTTAATTTAGCACGTCTGTGAAATAATATTCTAAGTTATATTTTGTATATTTTTATTATGTATTTTTGTTATTTGGTAGGTAAAACACTGCTCGGAAGCTCGATAGGAAAAACATGTAACATCTTCAATCCAGGAGATGTTACCAGCAGGGAACAGGCCGTACCATTCCTCTGAGCCTCTAACTCTTCAACCAAAAACAATTACTAATACTCTTTTCCTATTAAAATACTATAAGTATGGGACCGTAGCCAAGCTTAATAACATAACATACAACTCAACATCTATAACTGGAAACTTAATATCACACTTTTACAATGACTACTTCAACATAAAAGACTAATACATAACTTCTACTTGACTCTGACTGGACCATTACTCTCTATGACTTGAACTGGTGGACTCCATACCCTAGTGACTGCATCGGTATCCGTTCTTCCAAGCTCGTCCTCCGAGAATACCTACAAAACAAGGAAACTGGGAGTGAGGGATTAGATCTTTGTACGATCTAAGTGAGTGGACGAAAACTGAAATGCTGATGTTAAAACATTTGATTCTAAAACTAAAGTTCCAGAAATAGCTTTATATAAAAACTCTTTTATAAAACTTGTCTTTCTGAAAACTGCTTTTGAAAGTCTGGTTTTGTAAACTTGCATCTGAGAGATCTATTCTGAAAACTATTTCTAAAATTTCTATTTTTCTAAAAACTACTTTCTAAAATCTGATCTAAGAAAACCGATCTGTTTATGAAAAACTTGACATATGGGGGCGTTACGTATCGTTGTCCCCCTATACGCCTAACTAAAGCCAGTAGTGCAAATCCATGTCTTTGGGACGTTACGTATCGTCGTCCCCCAGAGCATGCCACTACTGTCCCTGAAACTGGTGGTCTTGAGGCGTTACATATCGCTTTCCCCTAAGCCACTGAACTAGAACTGAGGGTGCGGATCTATGCTACACTCCAATCTCTGAAACTATGATCTAAGGGCATCTGTTATCTCTAGTCCTGAACTAGGATCTGGGGGCGTTACGTATCGTCGTCCCCCAGTCATCTACATATGCACATGTTCTCTGTCCGTCAATTCCATGTCTGTACAACTTACATACTGAGGTGGGTTTTTCCCCCATACCTCGAAAACCATAAATCATATGTCTTAAAATATTTCTTTTCTCAAAACATACTAAGTAAAATATAACTGATAATAAAATTGTCTATCGCCTTAAAAGCGAAAAATAAGTCTGATTTTAATAACAACATAGTAAAAGAAATAAAATTTTAAAGAAAAAGTCCACTCACTGTTTTGGAGTTCCGCTAGTCTTTCTTCACTTCGCTGGTGAAACTTATGGTTCATGCGATGATCTATCATCGATAGTTTTGATTAGAAAATGGACTAAGAACAAATGGATCGGAATCAAGATAAATTTTTCTATTCAAATAAAGGCTATCACTCGGAGGCATATCGTACGTATATCATGACGTAATATATTCATACGAGTTGCTACGAGACTCTTAGGGTGGCCTCTAACACGCTGGGGTGACTGACCGGCGTAAACACACACGTATAACGCAAGCACACGTATCGTTCAAGTAGTATAAAAATATCGATCCACGAGGACTTAATTTCTACTGTTGTTATTAATTATTGATACTATTTATTTACAAATATCTAATTGAGGGAGAAGAGAATGATTGCTTGATTGATTTGGTTGATTGTAGATTTGCTAAATAAATAAATAAATAAAAAGACAAAAGAAAATACTAAAGAAAATAACAAAAGACACAAAGATCTAGGGTTGTGAATCATTCTAATATCTTTTAAAAGATGAAGTGATTATTTTATGTTTGTGTAATAAATCAGTTTACTAACCTGGAACACTAAAAATGCAAAAGCCTTTGTCGATGGTCAGATGCAAATACCCAGTTTAACCCAATTGAACCATATGTCTATGTCAACCAAATTATCTGGATTCATTAAGTTTAAGTTCCAATTATAGCTACCCCCGCCCGACAGGTATATGTCTATCCTGTAAGGAAATCTATTAAAGGGTTATCTATCCTCAAGGAAGATCGTGGGCTATTAAGTCTAAGGCTGAAACCTAAAATCCCTATGTCTAGTTCATTTTAGATTTACCACATCAATCTTATTGGTGATCAGACAACAAGAAGCATTAGCTTAAGACTTAATAAGTAAACCTTTAAATTACCCAAACTATAAAATAACCTCTTATAAACCGGTGATATTAGAATTCATCACAACCCCAGATAACTAACACATAACTAGGGCTAGTAAATACTTAAAAGTAAAAGACATAAAGTAAAAATACTGAAAAGTAAAAGACATAAAGTAAAAGCTGAAAAATAAATTAAAATAAAATAAAATGGTAAGGTAAAAGGAATTACTTTTACTATTTACTATTTTAGATATCTCCCATAAAATAATATATAAACTTGTGATAATATTACCATCTGGACCACCATCTGGCGGTATCATTTATTAGTCAGGTTTAACCAGATTAAAATGAATTACCAACCGACCAATCTGGCGGTATCCTTTTCAAGTCAATATTTTAAATAGTGAATATATTATTTTTAAGGGAGATTAATCTAAATAGTAATAGTAAAAGAATTACCTTTCACCCTAGCTGGGGAAGTTACCTCCTCATGGTGAATAGTAAAATCTGTAAAAAGTAAAAAAGTAAATTATTATATTAACAAAACGTAATTAAAATTATTTACAAAACTAAAAACTAAAAAAAAAAACTAAAAACTAAAAGAAACTAAAGAGAGAAACTCTCTCTTTACATCAAAGAGATGAGAGAGAGTGGTACAACAAATTCTAAAATTTGAAGCTGAATTTATAGGCGCGGGTAGGCTTCTAGCGTCGCGACGCCAAGGCCTTTGGCGTCGCTACGCCATATTTTGTCGATGTGGCACGCTCTGGTTCGTCGGTTTGCAGATTCTGGATAAGCTGATAAGGTGACACGTGGCGAGGTGGTTGGGCTTCTATTATTGTGACACGTGGCGGCTTCTGATTGGTCGATTAGATTCTTATCTGCCACGTGTCAGATAAGGATTAGATACTCAATGATTGATGCTGACGTGGCGGTGACGTGGCGGTGATGTGGCGGTGACGTGGCGACACGTGGGAAAGAGACTGTCGGCACCGTAGGATTGCGACACGTGGCACTTCCTGATTAGCTGATGATGACGTGGCGGTGAGGTGGCAGTTTGACTTGGTCAACCTGGTGATGTGGCTGATGACGTGACAATGACATGGAGTGACACGTGGCACACGTGGCGATGATGACTGTCGGCACCGTAGGATGCTGACATGTGGCACGGCGCATGTTAGCAGATCGGCTGTGATGGTGACACGTGGCACGACGCACGTTAGCAAAGTCAAACTTTTCTCAGATTCTGATTTGGGGACCCGGCGCACGTTAGCACTGTTCAGCGCACGTTAGGCGTCGCGACGCTGAAGGTCTTGGCATCGCGACGCGGGAATTTACCAAAATGCCATTTTCGTCCAATTTTCAATGTTTTGGCCCAAATCACCTCCAGAATGTCCTGAAACTTTATTTATCTAGAAAATAACGCAAAACACATCAAAACGTTCACAAAACTCAAGAAACTATACAAAATATTAGGTTAAATGAGTGGGAAATAGTGATATAAATACCACTCATCAGTGATATTGGAATGAATTAAAAACTATTTGGGGAAATTTTGTATCTTACGTCGTGACGTAAAGTGTTACGCTTCACGACGCAAATGTTCTAGAACGGCTCAAATTTTTCCAGTACACGTCGCGACGCGAAACCCTTTTGCGTCGCGACGCGAACCTGATTTTCCAGGTTCCTGCATTTGCTTTCTCACACCTATTTTTCCCAAATTCATTCCCATAACTTCTATATCATTTTTATTGCAATAAGCATTCCATTTGGCCCCAACTAACATCCATAACATTACCAATTTCTCACTCAATATTAACTTATATCCTTTCTATTAACTTCACTTAATTTTCCCCAAAATTGCACAAGTTGGGGTTTTTCCCCCAATCACCATTTTTAGTACAACAAATACTCATCTATCATCACATCCAAGTAAATCATCCTACTATAATCATCAAAACATAAAAACTCAAAATATAACAGTTTGGGTCAAGTCTCATTACCTTCATTTATTGGATTCTTCTTCATCTTCCTAGCTTGCCCATGGTTGTCAATCCCCTTTTTCTTTGTTTCTTTTTTCTTCTTCTTTTCTTCCTTTATTCTTGTTTGACCAATTTACAACATTTTTTATTTGAAAAAAAAAATCATAATTTTCAAGAAAGATGGGGAATTTTCTAGATAAGTCCCGAGTTACTATTCTTATGAATTTTTTATCTGTATTTTCAACTTGTTTCTTCTTCGAATTTTGAAACGTGTACAACGCGGAAGTTGTAGGTCTCGATCTCAGCTTTCTGGTGACATAAAATTCATAAATATCGAAGTTCATACGAGAAAGTTGTGGCCCAAACACCATGGGCTGTCCGGAATGGAACATTGTACCTTCTTGTATCAGGTTCTCGACGAATTTACCAATTGTCTCATAGATCGTTTCATGAGTATATAAGTATTCAAACATAATTTATATAATATAATATAATATTTGTCCCAGAATGAAACGGTAGTCGAGATTATTGGTCGAAGAGGTTACCGGTCGTTACAAAACCAGACTTGGAAAATGGCAAAAATGGAATTTCAGCAGGCGAGTCGCGACACGCAAGGTCTCAGTGTCGCGACGCGGCCAAAAGGACAACAACACCGTGGGCACTTCCTCTCACATCGCGACACACAAGGCCTCAGCGTCGCGACACCCTAATCTTTTAACATGTGTCTCCCAACTGTCATACGCGTCGCGACGCGCATACCCTTGTCGTCGCGACGCGATGACCTTTCTCAGCCTATAAATTGAAGCTTCCAGCAGAAGAAATTCTCATGCTTTCTTTTCGATTTCTCTATAGATTTTGGAAGAGAGTATCTTGTGTGTTTATTTATTTAAAGCTTTCTGTAATGTCTTTTTCTTTCAGTAATAAAATTACAAGTATTTTTAATTACAAAATGAGTGACTAATTTCTTTCCGCTGGGGTAATGAGTGAAGCTTTTATAATGAAAACTTAGATCAATCTCGCATATATTATAATAAATAAATTGTAATCTAATGATTAAAACTTGATTTAGATCTAGATTAATTATTAACAAAATTGGCTACCGCCTAAATGGCTAGTTTTATCTTGCTACCACCTATATGGCTGGTTTTATACGATTTTGGTATAATTGAGTACCTTGGCAGGACTTGTTATAGACAAACGGTATTACCGACTTTATGGCTGGTTTTATATATTTTTGGCATATTTAGTACCTTGGCATGACTAGTTATCGACAGAAATGACTACCGCCTTTATAGCCGGTTCTATATATTGGCATAATTAATTCCTGAGATAAATTAATTGGGTAACAATGGTAATTTATATATTATAATTAAGCAATATTTCTAGATTTGAAATATTAAAAGTGGATCCCCTAACTCCAGTATTTCATTTTATTATTGCATTTTAACTTAAAAGATTCCATTACTTCAACAAATCAAACATTTTTCTTTTCACTCAACTTATCATTTTATTTTACTAAATTTATTCCATGTAGATCAACCTCAGACTTACCGGGTTATTTTATTACTTTGACACACTTATACTTCGGAGTAAAAGACCACTTTTTGAGCATGTCACATACCGGTGATCAGTGTTGGATCATCTTCCTCTCTTCTTAACCAGGTCAGCGTGAAAGGTAATATGACTTCGTCAGGTTGGTCGGGTCGGTCTTCACGTGTGTTATAATTATGTTTAAATATGGCAACCCCTCACCAGATCGGGTCAGTCTTCATCTATAAAAATATTGCCGAATTTGATTCCTAACATCGAGTCGGTCTTAGCAGATGTTCTTGTACTGTCGAATCTTTTGGTTCTGCCATCGGGTTTCCTTCTTACACCTCAGGCTCGGATTCCTCTGTCTGACCTCTCATCCTTGCAATGACTTTGACCTTTTGTCTGTCAACTGTAATCCTCATTCTACCGTTCCTATGAATTCTAACTTCTTATGAGCTGAAAACCATGGTATGGTTTCTCATTGTAATCTCATGATTTGAAAACCATTAATTTTGGAGAGTTTCTTAAACTACGAATTTGTTGGTTTGCCATGATTTTATAATTTTGTTTTCCTAAAATATATTTAATAAAATTTTAAAATGCTAATTCTATCCTATTAAATATGTTATATTCATAAACAAAAATAGTTAAACTATTAAATATATATTATATTAATAAACAATAATGTCAATTCTACCCTATTAAATATATTATACTAATAAACAACAATAATATATTATATTAAAAATGTGATTTTTCATATTTATTATCCATTTTGTACATTAATTTTTATTATAATTTATTGATTTTAGATTAATGGGTAATTATTTGATATGCATCTGGTGATATTTTAATAAGAATTTTTTATGTCTTTCATTAAATCTAATTTATGAACAACAAAAATCGGATTTATATGATTTTAAATGAATTTATGTGTTTGAGAGCATTTTAGTCATGTTATCATTTTTGAAACCATACCTTATCATCATACCAAACAAAAACATATTATTTAATCATTTCATACTATATCATTTTCCCAAACATGGTAACGGTAATTACAGTACAATACCATATCATAACATATATTACTAAACCATGATGCACTTCATCCAAATAAGGTGTAAGTAAAGGTTATGTCATCTTAAGATGTTATTAAATGGAAGGATCTTATCAACATCCATGAATAATAAAGAATATATCAAAATTTGAAATAACAGAAATTGGGTGCTATTATATTCATATAATTTTCTATCGGCTAAGTTCACAAATTGGAGATGAGCAGACTCGAACCACTAACATCCACTACAGATTAAACCATTTCTGTATAAAAGTGAATCTTTTGTTACAACAAAAGCAGAAGCGACATAGATTTCTTAAGTTTTTTTTGTTGTTAAAAAAATTTCCTTTGTCCAAAAATCTATGTAAAAAATTTTCTTTTGTCCAAAATCTCAACACTAAGATGTGCCAATCTCTTCAAAATCTTCTACACTGTGTGGTTTAATAACAATACAAGGTTAAAATTTACTGTGCTAATTTTTTCATAATCTTTTGTCGCACTTATTTTAATTATAATATTTATTATCCAATAACTACTAATAATAATTTACAAAAATCTTGTAAGTCCCAAAATTCTACCTTGTACTCCATTATTACTGGATTCTATTTGCTTCAAGTCAATTTATCTACTCGATGATCAATGGTCAATTAATGCAACACTCAGATTTTGGGCATAGAAAATGATACAGACACATACAAATACACAAATCCAACCACAGATGCCTAGGTGGCTGGATCTATGTGGTTGAGCTCACACACATTTCTTTGTTGATGATCTAACTCAGCCACACAGATCCAGCTACCTAAGCATCTGGGGTTGGATATGTATCATTTTTCTGTGTCTGTATCATTTTCCTTTTGGGCATACTATGTGTCTTAGGAGACCCAATGAGCCTTGCAACCCAAATTCAATAGGGTGAAGTAGTTTATGTCTTAAAGAGCAAGAGCCCAAGTCATATCAATTATGTATAAAAGTTTATTACTTGGATTCATTTGTAATTTTGTATTGAAGTTTTCAGCATCAGGAAAGCATCTTTGGCAGTATGTAGAGCAACCTGACCTGAGGGGTATGAATTTTGAGAGAGCTATGGCTATATGAAGTTTTCAGAGGGTAACAGCCTGATGACGTTGGGTCAGTCTGCACCACCATCTTTTATAAAGCTCCAGACATCAACTCACCAACTCGTTGATATTGAGAACTATGGGACAGATGTTGATGGTGGTTTTTTATCTTGAGAAGGTTCGAATAACGAGGAGGGGGAGAATGAGTATTGTATGATGGACACTAAAAAATGTACATTTAATAAAGAGAAAGTAATCATTTTACATTTATAGTTTCATTAATCCTCTTAATTTAGCATATTTGTAAAATAATAATTAAATTTATTTTTTATATATTTTTATTGTGATTTTTATTTCTTATGTAGGTGAAATAATATTTTGGATGCATAACTAGAAAAATTGATGTGACATTTGGATTTTGGAGCCATAAACTTAAAAAGGCGTTCTAACATAGTACAATTTCGAAAATTCCAACTTTGCGTAATTTTTGTATTTTGACCATAACCTTTTACTCTGATATCGGATTGAGGCGATTTCAGTTCCAGATGAAAGAAGACTCAAATATCTATAATTTTCTGTTTACATGATTTTCTAATTATGAAATTTTCAAAGTCTAAATTGATGACAAATCTATATGTAATTATTAAAGGAAAAACAAGAAGAAAAAACAAATATATATATATATATAAAAGTGGGAAATGACATTCCACCGATGCAATTTTTAAATTTATAAATTGCATGATACATGAAGGGTGAGGGTGCCGAGTCCTCTACTATAAATAGAGGTGTTCATCACCTTAGAAAATCAGCTCGGATTCCATAATTTTCTCTGAAAATTTATAGAGTTTCAGCTCTTATGTGTTTTATTTTTCAAGCTTTGTTGTAATTTTTTTTTTCTTTCAATAATAAAATTATGCATGTTTTTATTCAAATCATAAGTAACTAATTTCATCCTGCTGGGGTAAAGGGTGAAGCTTTTAATATGAGAATATAGATTAATCTTACTTATATTAAAATATATGATTTGTAATCTAAAAACTAATTTTTAATTTAAATTTAGATTAATTATTGATAAATTTTGTTACCGCTTATATAGTTGGTTTTATTTATTTGGCATAATTGAGTACCTAACTAGACTTGTTATAGACAAATATTATCACCGTCTTTATAGCTGGTTTTATATGTTTTGACATAATTAATTCCTGAAATAAATTAATTAGGTAATAATGACAATTTATATAGTTTAAAAAGTAAGATTTCTAAATTTGAATTATTAAAAGTGGATCCCCTAGCCCATCATTTTATTTTATTGTTGCAGTCCAATTTAAAAATTATCAATGACTTCAAATAATTCAGTCTTTTTATTTTCACTCAAATTATTATTTTATTTTACTAAATCTATTCCATGTGGATCGACCTCGGACTTACCAGGTTATTTTATTACTTCGACACTCTTATAATTGGGAGTAAAGAACCACTTTGTGAGTGTGTCAAGTTTTTGGCATCATTACTGGGGAACATAATTTAATAGATATAATAATTTAACATCCTTGTATTTTTTCTTTCTTTTTAATTTTATTTTTTTTTTCACTTGTTTATTTGATTTCTTCTTTTTATAAGTATTGCTTTTTTTAAATTTTAGCATATAGTCTGTATTTAGGTTGCATGAGATATTGGTCTCGATTATCCAGCAGTAGATTAAATAGAGAGTCTCCATCACCGTTATCGTCATTCAAAATGACCGAGAACCAAAATGAAAACTCACATGCCCGAGATGAAAATCCAATTGATCAGGTAGAACATGAGTCTCAGCATAGCGATATTAATCATCCTAAGACACTCAGAGAATTCATTAATCCCACTAGAACATGATCATCATCTTGCATTGCTTTCCCCCCAGATGTATCACGTTTCAATTTTAAACCGGGTATCATCCAACTTTTACCCACATTTCATGGTCTAGAATAAGAAAATCTTTATCAGCAGTTAAGAGAATTTGAAAAGGTATGTAACACTTGCACATACCAAATTTACAGCATGAATATAATTCGAATTAAGTTTTTTTTTTTTTTTCTTTAAAGGATAAAGCTAAAATTTGGCTGCAGAACCTTAGGTCATGATCCATCAGAACATGGGATGATTTGCAAGAGCAATATCTGAAAAAAAATTATTTCCCTCTCACAGGACAAACTCCTTAAGAAGAGAATCATAATTTTCACACAAGAGTTGGCGGAACACTTTACCAATATTGGGAGAGATTTAAAGAGATTTTGAATGTTTGTCCACATCACGAATTTGAAACATGGAGGCTGGTTTCCTACTTCTATGAGGGTTTAACACCCCAAGGTAGACCAGTTGTGGAAATGATGTGTAATGGTGAGTTTAGGCATAAAAAATCCGAAGATGCACTAGATTACCTAGAACAGATAACAGAGAATGCACAACAATGAGACACAGTTGGAACTTATGAGTTGTCTGTAAAACCATAATCATCTGATAGAGGTTGCTTAACCTTAGGGAATATCATGACCTTTCTACTGAATATGCATCTCCAGCTAAAAAAGTTGAGGCATTATAATTGAGGAAGAGTGATCATGTCAAGAAGTCACATGTCATATATGTAATTCAAATGAACGTGTCACAAGAGTTTTCCCAACCTTATCAGCCATGTAAGAATGTCTCCATGACCAAGTCAATTCCATAAACACCTTTAAGAGACTAAATCCAAACTCATACTCCCAAACCTATAATTTTGGTTGGAGAAACCTTCCAAACTTCAATTGGAGGAATGATAACCCATCACAACCATCGCGACAACCTCCATAAATACACTAGAATTTCCAAAATTCCCTGAATACGCACCATATGTCCCACCGCCCTTAAGGATACTTTGCATGTATTTATTGAGAAACAATAAGCCATCAACAATCAAAATGTGTAAACATTGATTGATCTTAAAGATACTTTTGTCAAAATCACATCTGCATTGATGATGAGTGGTAAATCTATCACTATTTCCCACTCATTTAACCTAATATTTTGTATAGTTTCTTGAGTTTTGTGAATATTTTGATGTGTTTTGTGTTATATTGTAGATAAATAAAGTTTCAGGACATTCTGGAGGTGATTTGGAGCAAAACAGTGAAAATTGGAAAAAAGGCATTTTTGTAATTTGTCCACGTCGCGACGCGCAAGCCCTTGGCATCGCGACGCCTAACGTGCGCCGAACAGTGCTAACGTGTGCTGGGTCCACAAATCAGAATCTGAGAAAATTTGACTTTGCTAACGTGCGCCGTGCCATGTGTCACCATCACAGCCGATCTGCTAACATACGCCGTGCCACGTGTCATCATCCTACGGTGCCGACAGTCACCATCACCACGTGTCGCCACGTCTCACTCCACGTGTCTGCCACGTCATCGTCCACATCACCGGTTGACCGAGTCAAACTGCCACGTCATCACCACATCATCATCAACCAATCACAGCATGCCACGTGTCGCAATTTTATGGCACCGACAGTCAAATTGCCACATGTCGCCACGTCAGTGCCATGTCAGCATCAATTATTGACTGACTTATCCTTATCTGACACGTGGCGGATAAAAATCTGAATCAGCCAATCACGAGCCGCCACGTGTCACAATAATTGAACTTCAACCAACATGCCACGTGTCACCTTATCACCTTATCCGGAATCTGAAGTCGACGAACCAGAGCGTGCCACATCGACAAAATGCGCGTCACGATGCGCGACCCTTACTGACGCCTATAAATAGAGTTCAGTTTTCTGATTTCAGATGTACCATTCTCTCTAAATTCTCTCATGTAAATAGGGATTTTTCTATCTAGTTTCTTTTAAATTTTAGTTTTGTAATTAATTTTAATTACTTTTTATAATAATAGTGTTTTACTTTCTTTATTTTTTTTTTATAGTTTTTACTATTTTCCATGAGGAGGTAACTTCCCCCTGCTAGGGTGAAAGGTAATTCTTTTACTATTGTTATTTAGATTAATCTCCCTTAAATATAATATATTCACTATTTAAAATTTGACTTAAAAAGGATACCGCTATATTGGTCGGTTGGTAATTCATTTTAATCTGGTTTAAACCTGACTAATCAATGATACCGCCAGATTGGTCGGTTGGTAATTAAACCTTCTTACCGCCTATATGGCAGGTTCATGGACAAATCTTTTTACCGCCTTAATGGATGGTTGGACTTAATTTGACTTAATCAGGTTACCGCCTATATGGCTGGTTGGTAATGTTATCACAAGTTTATATATTATATTATGGGAGATATCTAAATTAGTAGTAGTAAAAATAATTCCTTTTACCTTAACATTTTATTTTATTGGAATTTACTTTTCAGCTTTTACTTTACCGTAATTACTTTTCAGCATTTTTACTTTATGTCTTTTACTTTTAAGTTTTTATTAGCCCTAGTTATGTGTCGTAACTAAGTTAGATATCTGGGGCTGTGATGAATTCCAATATCACCGGTTTATAATGGGTTAAATTATAGTTTGGGTAATATAAAGATTTATCTATTGAGTCTTAATCTTAATGTTTTTTCATTAACTGGCCATTAATAAAGTTGAACTGGTAAACTTAAAATGAACTTGGAAAATGGATTTTAGGTTTAAGACCTTAGACTCAATAGCCCACGATCTTCCTTGAGGATAGATAACCATTTAATAGATTTCCTTACAGGATAGGAATATACCTGTCGGGCGGGGGTAGCCATAATTGGAACTTAATCTTAATGAATCCATGTAATTTGGTTGACATAGACATATGGTTCAATTGGGTTATACTGGATATTTGTAGTTGACCATCGGAAGAGGCTTTTAACATAATTTAGTGTTCCAGGTTAATAAATCAATATTTTACCCAACTATAAGATAACCACTTCATCTTTAAAATGATATTGGAAGATTCACAAGCCTAGATAGTTTTTAATATTGAATTTTTTTAAAACCTACTTTCGAACAATTTTATTTACTTGTTTTTAAATTTAGAATCGTCACCATTTCAAATCAATCAAACAACCTGTTAGATACTAGTAATCATTTGACCTCATAAAATTAATAGCTTAGGTATTAAGTCCTCGTAGGATCGATACTTTTTATATTACTTGAACGATACGTGCGCTTGCGTTATACGCGTGTGTAAGCACCGGTCAATTGACCATTAATGAGAAATGAAAGTTTCCTACACAACTACATTCAAACCTTAAGAGTCGTCAAAACTTTCACGATGGTAGTTCTGGTAGTTAACACATAGACCAAATCAAATTTGTTATTACTCTTCGCAGTGGTAAGGTCATCCACAGACCTATTCTTGAACCACGTGAAGTTGAAAATAAATCAGATTCATAGGGTAAAGAAATTGTTGATGAACTATTATCTATCGTTGATGATAATAATTTTTCTCATGCACCTCAATTTCCTCAAGCATTAAAAATAAAGAAATTAAACCATTCCCCAGATATATATGAAATATTCAAACAGGTGAATGTCAATATTTATTTGTTAGATGCCATCAAACATATACCATTTTATGCCAAATTTCTGAAAGTCTTGTGCACCGTTAAAAGAAAACATCATGTAAGAAATAAAAATTTTCTAGCTGAACAAGTAAGTTCCATTCTCTCAACAAATAATGCATAAAATACAAATACCATGGTTAGGTACAACCTCTTTGTGATCAATCAATCTATAGAGTTCTTAGAAATGGGTGTCCCTTCCTTTGGGTGATTATAGCTGTCTTATACGAAACATTGTCCAATTATTTCATATATTATTGGAAATCATAAAATTGAAAATGCATTGCTTGATCTTGGAGACACTGTCAATTTGCTTCCATTTTTGGTTTACCAACAACTTAATATTGGCAAGTTAAAACCAACTTCAACTACTCTTTTACTTGTCGATGGATCAGTCAAGGTACCGAAAGGAATTATGGAAGACGTGTTATTATAAGTTGATAAATTCATATATCATGTGGATTTTATTATCTTGGAAACACAACTTGTAGCAGACAGTTATAAGTCAATTCATGTAATATTTGGTCGTCCATTTTTAGCAACGGCTTATGCTTTAATTAATTGTAGGAATGGAATCATGAATTTTTCATTTGGTAATATGATGTTGGAGCTTAATGTTTTTAACATATGAAAACAATCATACGATAAGGACAGTGAAAACGAGAGCATGGAACTAATTGAACCAATTTTTAAGGAACATATTCAGGGGATTTTATATGACCCTATGGAAATTTGTACTGTTAATTTTTTTAAATCAAGTACGCAATTATATTCAGATATTTCTAATAATTTTTCTTTACTTGATTTTACACATGTACTGAAAGACGATGGATAGATAATGTTTTGAGGAACTAGGAACATTGAAAGAAGAAAAACAAGAGGGAGCACCCAAATTGGAATTAAAGACTTTGCTAGAAAGATTGAAGTATGTATTTCTTGGAGATGAACAAACTTATTCTGTGGTAATTTCTTCTTCCCTCACAAGCGATGAAGAATAGTTGTTAAACGTGTTGAGAGTGTTAGTCTCTAAGAAATGCCACAAGATCCTAAACATGATTTTATGTGTGAAAATTACAAGAAAAGTGGTGGAATCACTTACAGTGTAATTTGGAGAAATTTGAAATTTTCACTTTGGATGAAGCTCCAAGCTTGTTGTTTGTGTTGTTTGTTCCTTGGGTGAGTTTCTCTATCACCTCAAATGACTCCTCCAAGTGCTAGCTTTGATGGAATTTTGAAGCAAAAACTTCACCATGAAAGGGAGAAGGTTTCGGCCATGTGAGGGAGAAGAGTGGAGAGTGCGTGTTGCTTTCCAAAAACTTGGTAGTTGTGTGATTAAAGGAATGCTTTAATTAAAGCCAACTACTTCCATCAATTTATGACCATTGATGCAAGTCATGTGGTCCCACTACATTTAAATTCAAAATTTGTGTTGGTTTCCTCAACACACAACTAAACTTGGGCCCGGGTTCGTTTAATTTCGATTAAACGAATTTGTCGTCGCAACATAATTAAATCCAATTTAATTAAATAATTAGTCCTCGTAAAATTATTACGATAGTCGTTTTCGAATGAATTCTAAATTAATTCGTTCGCCCGAATTAAAATCCAATTTTAATTTCGTATTGAAATCCAATTTTAATTAATATATCTGATATATTATTTTAGCCCCAAATAAATAAATTAAATAGAAAAATTCAATTTAACTATTAAATTTATTTTATCGATTAATTCTAAATTAATCGCTTTCTCTTTTCTATACGAAGTTAATCCCAGATTAATTCTTGCCGCAATTAATCCCAGATTAATTTTCTCTCTCATAATTAATCCCAGATTAATTCTATCTTAGTCAAATGTCATTGGTGAATCTTTGGGAAGCGACCCAAGAGATTCCTGAATATGTTTACAGTAAATACGGTTATCGGACTATCCGAATACGTGCGTACCTTGTACCATGTTCTCACCGATTTATAAGACATGGTTGGCTTCTAGCAAAGCATCGTGCCTACCCAATTCTCCAGAAATATTCGTCGAGGAATATCATCTGTATCAGGCGTAGTAATACTAATATAATGTAATGCGTAATACAATCCAGTATCTGATGTCACATGCTAGGCATATGGCTGACTCTGTGTCTGCCCCATACGAAGCATATATCGGATCCCGTGTAACTAATCTCTGTAATCGGGAAGTCATGACCTAGTCGTACTATCCCGATAGCTGCAGCTTTTAAGAGTACTAGTTTCGTATCTTGTGTGACCATCATCTCCATATGTCTGAAGTGATACTCTCATCTTGACATCACATCCAATACACTACGATTCTCAGTAAACCTAATACAGGCATACACAGAACCTGTTAAAGATCCAGACAACCAATACCAAAGTAAACTGATTGTCACAAGTAATAGCGATGTAAGTCTCAGGTTAAAGATCACATACACCTACCCTGATTCGGATTCCCATAGACACATAGTCATACTACCAATGGGATTCCGAGTGGGTCTATCCAGAGTGAACTGTTCCCGGTCTAACGGCTAACATAACTTTTTATTACACTTACATAAGTATCAAATACCTAAATATATGAGAACTATGCCGTTAAGCTTCCATAAGACGCACAAGTGTAATACTAGTCTATTCCGCATTATCAATGTCGAGTCTCGATAATACCTCGACTAGGGATATTTAATGATTAAACCGTTCATGGATTAATACTGTCTCATATCTTATTAATCTGATTTAACCATATGGACTTTGATCATTAATATATATCCAAGTAATCCAATTACAATAATGATAAAATAACAATTTCCTTTTTTCACATAGTTAATTTGTATAAAAACACAATGTTCTTTATAAATAATGATGCTATGGGTCATAATTGTCCAACAGAGAGAACATAAACTGGCAATTGGATGGACTTTAAAAGACATAAAATACATTAATCCATTAATCTGCACATATGGAATACATTTAGAAGATAATGCTAGGAATATCGTTGATCCCAACAAGGTTAAACCCTCACATGAAAAAAGTGGTAAAAAAATAAGTCCTTAAACTTCTTAATGTAGGCATTATCTACCATATCACCGATAGTAAGTGGGTAAGTCCTAAACAAGTTGTGTCTAAAAATTCTAGAATAACTATTGTAAAGAATGATAAAGGAGATCCAATTCCAAACTGAATCTCATCTAGTTTGCGTATGTGCATCGATTATAGAAAACTAAATGATGCCACTAGAAAAGATCATTTTCCTTTACCATTTATTGACCAAATTTTAGAAAGATTAGTAGAACATCCCTACGATTGCTTCCTTGATGGTTACTCAGGTTATTATCAAATTCTCATTGCTTTATAAGACCAGGAAAAGACCACATTCACATGTCTCTTTAGAACATTTTCATTTAGGAAAATGTCTTTTGGACTTTCTAATGCACCAGCAACATTCCAACGATACATATTAAGCATATTTAGTGACATGGTTGAACATTGTTTAGAAGTCTTTATGGATGATATAATTGTTTTTGGGAACTCAATTGATAATTGCTTGAATAATTTGGAAAATATTTTGAAAAGATGTGAAGAAAATGGACTTGTGTTAAATTGAAAAAAATATCATTTCATGACTAATTCATGAATTTTTAGGGCCACATTGTGTCATTTAAAGGTATTGAGGTTGACCAGGTAAAAATAGAGGTAATCTCTAAATTGCCACCCCAAAAAACAATCAGAGAAATTCATTCTTTCTTAAAACATGTAGGATTTTATAGGAGGTTCATTAAAAACTTTAGTATCATATCCAGACCATTGTGTAGCCTCCTATTAAAAGATGCAACATTTGAATGGACAAAAGAATGTCAAAAATCATTTGAAAGGACAGGAGAATGTCAAAAGTCATTTGAAAAGGTTATTAGTCTTTTAACTCTTGCTCCTGTCATGCAATCTCATGATTGGTCTTTGCCTTTTGAGCTAATGTGTGATGTCAGTGATTATGCAGTTGGCTCAGTATTAGGACAGAGAAATGAAGGTAATTCATATGTATTACGCATGTAGAATTTTAAAAAAGTGCAAAAACGAATTACGCTACTATAGAAAAAGACTACTTGATGTAATATTTTCATTGGATAAATTTCGATCATATTTACATGGTAGTTGTTTCACTTACCGCATATGCATATACGGGAACACTTCCAGAAGTGAGCTACGGGCTATTCACTCTAAAATCTATTTATCTTGAACCAGTTAAATATTTGACTTCATCAACTATTGTTTATTCAGATCATGTTGTTGTTAGATATTTGATGTCTAAACATGATGCCAAGCCCATATTACTACGGTGGATTTTGTTGCTGTAAGAATTCAATCTCATAATCAAAGACAAGAAAATAGCAGAGAATGTAGTTGTAGATAATTTATCGAGACTCATAAATTGACATAACACCTATCAATGATTATTTTCCTGATGATTTTTTATTTTCTGTAAATACAATACCTTGGTATGCTAATATAGTCAATTTTCTTGCAACATGAAAAATACCTCCAGACTGAAGCCATCAAGACAAGAAATTTTTTTGACCGAAATCAAAAGATTCTACTGGGATGATTCATATATGTTCAAGTACTGTCCTGATCATATTTTCCAATGATGCATACCGGACAATGAGATAAGTAGTGTTATTCAGTTCTGTCATCCAAAAGAATGCGGGGTCACTTCTCGTCTAAAAAAACCGATACAAAAATCTTACAGTGTGGATTTTATTGGCCCACCTTATTTAAAGATACACATGTTTTTTTGCAAACTTGTGAAAATTATCAAAAGTTGGGATCCATTTCTAAAAGAAACATTGTGTCTTTAAATCCCATCATTGTCATCGAAATATTTGATTGTTGGGGAGTAGATTTCTTGGGTCTATTTCCACCGTCATTTGAATTTTTATATATTTTAGTTGCAGCCGATTATGTCTCAAAATGGGTTTAGGCGATTCCTTATCGAAATAATGATCACAAAACTGTGATTAAATTTTTAAAAGAAAATATTTTCAGTCGATTTGGAATCCCTCTGGCCATTATAAGTGATGGAGGTAAATACTTTTTTTACAAGCCTTTTGAGTCTTTAATGAAAAAGTATGGAATTACACATAAATTTTCCACCTCCTATCACCCTCATATAAATGTTCAAGTTGAGCTACCAAATAGAGAAATCAAACAAATTTTGGAAAAAATGGTCAACCCAAATCGCAAAGATTGGTCTCTTCGATTGACTGATACACTTTGGGCATATCAAACAGCTTTCAAAACATTTTTAATAATGTCTCTATATCGTCTAATTTATGGAAAACCTTGTCATTTGCTTGTAAACTTGAGCACAAGACATATTGGGTTATTAAAACATTCAACTCAAACCTTGAAAATGTCAGGCATGAATGTAAACTGCAATTAAATGAAATTGAAGAGTAATGAATAATTCATATGAGAAAGCGAAAATTCTTAAAGATAAAACTTAGGCCTTTCATGATAGTCGAATTTCACAAAAACATTTGAAATTGGTCAAAAAAATTTGCTTGTATAATTATCGTCTTCATTTATTTCCTGGAAATTTGAAATCCAAATGGAGTGGCCCATTTATTGTGAAGCATGTTTACCTTTATGGAGCTATTGACATTGAGAATCCTAGGGATGGTGATGTATTTAAAGTGAATTGACAAAGTCTGAAACTATTTATGGAGTGTTCAAATTTTCAAGAATCTTTTCCTGGAAAATTGAAATCCAAATGGAGTGGCCCATTTATTGTGAAGCATGTTTACCTTTATGGAGCTATTGACATTGAGAATCCTAGGGATGGTGATGTATTTAAAGTGAATTGACAAAGTCTGAAACTATTTATGGAGTGTTCAAATTTTCAAGAATCTTTTTCCCTTTCAAACTCAGTGTACTGTGATTGATATATTATATGTTGTTATTTTCTTTTCTTTTCTTTTGTTGTCTAATTTCCATTTTTTCTTGAGCTTTGCAACAATTTTTTTTTCTTTTTGTCAGAGTCTTGCACCTAGGTTAAATAACAGATAACTATACTCTGCGACTCTAAGTTGGTTCTTTCAGTTTCCTAAAATTATTGATACCCTACAATAAAGACATGGAAAAGACTCTTGCAAAACTCCACAATAATTTTCCCTCTCCCCAAAAATACTCTGATGAAAATTTACAAAGCACACACCAAAAGTATGAGACTTCTTATGATCAATGGTATTCCTAATGATATCCGTTGGGTAATTGAAGCAATGGTTCACTTGGCAGGTGAGTCATTTGACTCTGTCATTTCTTACATGTCTGGTTTATGAAAAAAAAACACATATACTAAGAAACGAAGAGCTAAACAATTAGATGTTTGTTATAAATATGCACGTTGGATGTGCAACACTCGTTTTCGTTCTTTGGGAATGGTATCTGACAATCGTAAAGATAAAAATCAATTCATTAGAGATGGCTTGATTAAGGAGTCTTTAGATGATATATCATTGATTCTTAAGAAGCATCTTAGTGGACATGTTCATCAAGTGATTCGCAATTTGCATACACAATTTAAAAAAGAAAGACAACAATACAGTCTCGGCAATCTTACTTTAAAATACTATGTTTGTTAATTTAAAAGAAAATTGGATGAGAAACATATCCTCGACTCATAGAGGGCGTTCAAGTCGTTACTAGACGTAAAACCAGAGGAAGATGTGAGCCACAATCACAACTACCAGTAAATATTATTTTGATTATTGTTTTGATATTTTTATATTTTAAATTATTGTTTTGATTTATTTTAATTTACTATTTTAATTTTCTTTAATTTAATTTTGCCTACAACATCTAAATTTTTTGACTTTCACGATTTATTTTACTGTTCATCTCACAATTATCATTTTACAGGTACTAGTGCTTTTATTACTCATCTTTTTTCAGGATCCATAAATACAACTCATCATTTCTCTCTTCGACACATCCAGATAAGAGAGGGAATAAAAATGGAGAAAACTTCAAGATAATGAGTCGCTAATATATGTGTATTTTGTGGAACTAGCTCTGGAACTAAATTAGAATTTTTTAAGGCTGCAAAAGAATTTGGTGGAGTTATTGCGGAAAGAAACATGCACTTAGTACATGGCGGTGGAAATCTTAGATTGATGAGATGTGTTTCAAAGGTAGTGCAAGAAGGTGGCAGTCAAGTTTTGTGGATCATTCCAAAAATTTTGGCAGACGAAAACCTCATCGGAAAATCAAATGGAGAAAAATACATTGTCTTGGGTATGTCTGAAAAACATACTGAAATGATTAATCATGCTGACGCTTTTATTGCTTTACCAGGTGGGCTAGGCACGTTGGAAGAAATATTCACAGTTTCATCATGGGGGAACTTGAACATTTACTGAAAACCCATTGGACTACTTAATGTTAATCATATTTTTGATTTTCTTTTAGTATTTCTTAAGGATGCCAAAAGACTCTGGTTCATTTCGAAATCGGTAAAAGATATCGTCCTAACTATAAGAAAACCTGATGAATAAATTGACCAACTATTTGCTTATGAATCAAAAATCGACCTCATTCTTTCCAAATTGAACTGGTCTGATAACGATCGTGGCAAGAAGCGTAGAGTGGACTTGAATCTTAATCTGTAATCTTTTTTTCTTTTAAATAGTCGTAGATTCAATTGTCAAATCCCCACTAACCAGGAGATGTCTTATAAACTCTACTTCTTTTTCAGACAGTAAGGACAATGTCTCAATTTTGTTAGGGGATGGGATAGTTGACTAGATAGTTTTCGTTTTTATGTTTCATTGTTGTGTTTTTCCTTAAAAAAAATATATATGTATTTTCATTTTTTTGTTGTTGTGTGTTTTTTTCTTTACTGTTATTTTGTGCGTAAAAAAAATTTATTTTATGTTGATTTTCTTTTGTGCATCTTTTAAAAAAATTACACACAAACCAACAATAAATTTTTGACTAACCAAGTAGAATTATTGTTCAAAGATGGCAGTGTAAGAAGTTTTCTCTCCTGAGACGCATCTCAATGTAATTCGTAACAAGTTATTTTTATTTCTTTCTTTTTGAATCATTTAAATTTGTGAATTCTCCATAATATTGATTAAATTTGATTTTCATATGCTCATTTAACATGTGTTATCAATATACACGGTAGCATATGATCGTGGGTTGTAAGTGAAAATTTTGTAATATTCAGTTCTCTAGTTTGTTGGAGGTAGCACCTAAAGGCAGTGGAATTGATGTTTTTATTAATAAAAAAACTAACCATACTTTTACTTAGTAACCGGACATATTTCCTTACCAAACAATGATTGTTTGCTTAAAACGGTAGAGTTTGAGTTAGTTTAAATAAATGATAATAATAAAAATTAAGCTTTTACTTAGTAACCGGACATCTTACCTCAGCAAGCAATGATTGTGCGCGTAAAATGGCAGAGTTTGAGTTATTTTATTAAAAAATATGTGTGAATAAGTTTGATTTCGTAGTCTCTCTAACTCGAGCAATTAAGTCTGTATGAGTGTTTTAACACTTAATGCCCTAAGGTCAACTGGTTTGGGAGTCACTGACCTAAAGTTCGTTACAAGAATTAAAAAGAAAGCTTAAGGAAATTGGATACTTCTTCTTTTTAACATCTGAGATCCGAGCAATTAAGTCTATAAGGGTGTCTTAACACTTAATGCCCTAAAGTTAACTGTTTTGGGAGTCACTGACTCAAAACTCGTTACAAGGGTTAAAGATATATTATTATTATAAATAAATTGTCATTGCCAAAAGGTGTGAATTCTGATATAATCTTAGGATAAAAATATTACTCTCTTTTCAACAAGACCTGTGAATATTGTTGGCACAATGAATTGATTGATACTTTATTTTATGTGTGTATGAAAGAATGGTAAAAAGTACAAGATAATTTACTTATTTGATTATTTAGAAAGAAATAAAATAATTATCAACTTGGATAAAAAAATTTCTTTTAAGTTTTCGCTTAAATTACTAGGGATTAGTAATAAACTGGTTGGGGGTGTGATGGACACTAAAAATGTACATTTAATAAAGAGAAAATAATCATTTTACACTTATAGTTTCATTAATCCCCTTAATTTAGCATATTTATAAAATAATAATTAAATTTATGTTTTATATATTTTTATTGTGATTTTTATTTCTGATGTAGGTGAAATAATACTTTGGATGCATAACTAGGAAAATGGACGTGATATCTGGATTTTGGAGGCCAGAAACTTAAAAAGACGTTCAAACAGTGTATAATTTCAGAAATTCTAACTTTGTGCAATCTTCGAATTTTGACGATAACTTTTTAGTCCAATATCGGATTGAGGCGATTCTAATTTCAGATGAAAGAAAACTCAAATATCTACAATTTTGTTAGTTTACAAGATTTTCTAATCTTGAAGTTTTCAAGGCCGAAATTGATGAAAAATATAAAATATGTTATATGTAATTATTGAAGACAAAAACAAAAAGACAAAAAGAAAAAAAATATGTAGGTGGGAAATGACATCCACCTTTCGGTGGAATGTCATTTCACACAAATCATGTAATTTACAAATTTAAAAATTACATGATATATGAAGGATGAGGGTGGTGAGCCCTCTACTACAAATAGAGGTACTCAGCACCTTATAAAATCAACATGTATTTCATAGTTTTCTCTGAAAATTTATAGAGTTCCAGCTCTTGTGTGTTTTATTTTTCAAGCTTTGTTGTAATTTCTTTTTTTCTTTCAATAATAAAATCATGCATGTTTTTGTAACACCCCGCCAAAGGCATGATGTTACCGGCAAGAGACAGGATTGGCCTATCTCCATAAGCCTCTAAATCTACCGAAAATTCGGCATGATGTATCCTAAAATTGGACAACCTGGATCTCAGTCCAGCACCAAAACGAACCTAAACAGATCATATATCAAAACGGACCTCAGGTCCACACCAACACATCAAAATCACCACCTAAGGGCTCAGTGCCCATATCATCTATCAAAACTCAAGGGCTCAGTGCCCACAATATCATAAGCAATCAAAACATTTATTTAATATTTACAAATAGTGTGCTCAGCACGACAAATAAAATATTAATCCTAAATCCTACTCTTCTAAAGCTTATCCCAAGACACTTGTGAGGGTGACTGCCGCTTGGTGATCCATGTCTTGAACATGACTTCTAAAGCTGTCGTGGTTGACCAATCTAGAAGCCAACCTGCAACAATAGCAAACTGATTGGCGTGAGTTTTAAAAACTCAGTAAGTAACCATGCAAGCATTACAAACAAAACATACAAATCAATCATACTAGAAATTTTTTCAAAGTTTTCAAGTTAATACGAGTCTTAGAATTAACAACATTTTATTATCCTTTATAATTTACCCATATCAAATTTACATATTGTCATTATAATGGTTAGACATTCAAAGCACACAGAACATGAATTCGAAATCACAAAGTACGTCACATAATTTTGAAACCATTTAAATGTTGAAACATGAAGTCAAATGTTAATAATTATCACAATAAATATCTTTGAAGTATCATCAAATCGGTAAATTTAATAACTTTCTTTTGTTCAGTTACAAACTATCTTTAATACCAATAACTATTTCTTCAATATCAAAACAATCTTTCTTTAACCTTCTCTAATCCACGATAACCTTACAATAGCTTAACACTTGGGTTTCATATGCATTCACACATACCATAGCACACTTATTTATATACATACAAATATAATTTCAGAATCCTTACACATATACGTACATATCAATACAACTTAGTAAACACGCTTTATAACATCTGATATTCACATCGGTTTCAAATCATCCATCTATTTCACATAAGCATACACAATCCATACATACCACGAGTTCTGTCATACACATACATTCAGTCAGACATATTTACAAATGTCATATACAACCAACCACGAAGAACACATAACAATCGGTACATCCAATATCACATCATACAACAATACACACTTATGGCTAGTTTACACACACAATGCTCGTACGGGACTCATTACCTATTTTAGGAAAGGTATGAGATGAATTCCGTCCAAACGGATTCCTAACCAGCTGGACTATTATACCACAAGAGCATCAATCAATTAAACATGCATACATATCACGGCATACCAAACACATCAAACGACTTCTCATACACAAGCACATCCATAACAAACATTCCAAAACATGATTCAAACACTCACATACAAATATATGTTTCAAACATATGAATATACATCCTGTTACAAAATTCAAATGTCATACCTTTGATAGTCCTCATAACTTTTCTTTTATCGATCAAACATATTCATTTCAGAATCTCTATCTAGGAACATTTGATATAGTGTCTAAACCAAATGAACATATCCAACCTATACATATCTTAACATCATATGCATATACGAATACATACTCATATACTTATATATTTTCATATTCATTCACATACATCATTTCATATCGTTATACATTCATACCCTTACGTACATTCATACATACACATAGACATTAAGCTTATCAAACATTCCACTTCACATCAAAGCATTAACAAAAATTCATACATGTGGCGGTCGATAAACTTAACTATATGTAATCTTGTACCCCGTACTCAAAATCGCCTCTTAACTGTTCTCTTTCATCCTAATACGTTAGTCGTCTATATTTATGTATATACGTTTGTGTATATATAAATATTTAAAACATGAATTCACCAATTCAAGTTCTCGTCGCATGGGTTACTTACATGGCTTCACGACCACTCCAAGTTCTAGTCAAGTCTGCCAAAATAAATGGCGAAATATTGTTAGAATGGCAACTTATGAAATTCTCGACTTAACTTTGACAAAGTATCGGATCTTTCCGGGACGACCCAAATAAGTTTTACTTCAACACTTTCAGTTTTAGTAGTCTTAAAACATCATTATAAACTATTCCAAGCCAGTTCACCCAAATTCTCGGTTTACGTATTTTTAGAAAATCTTCCGAAAATATTTTCGCAAACGCTACGGAAGGGTCCCGAACCTACCGAACCTAACCGGATTTATCCAAACATGTTTGTAATATCATAAATAACTCATAACTATCATCAAAACCAAAACACATCTTTATACGCAAAAACCCACGTTTATTGAAAACTTACATATTTTATCGGATCTATCAAATTCGTTCCCTTTTCACTCGGATTCTACCGAATGCTCATATTCAATATATTAATACTGAAATAATTCAATTTATAATAATATTCTACTCTACGAAGCTACAGGGTTCATCCGAACATTTAACTATAAACTTGAAATTTGCGGATTTTTATCGGGAGGCCTTACAGAGATTTTGAGGCCATATACGGACTCCAAACGACCCCACGAACGCATTGGAATCGTCGGAATTCCGATTGGAGCTACTATTCATCATGGGTTACTATTCATCCAAATCTTCCTCCCTCGTTTCGCGAGCAATCGAGCATGGATAGAAAAATCATCACCGCCATCTTGAAGTACTCTCTGAGTGCTTCGATTTGGCGGGTGGCTAGGGCCGTGAAACAAAGCAACGAGCTGGAATCAAGAAATTCACCACGAGCGTCTCTCTCTTCTCCATCGCCGTTCACCAGCGTCTCTGTCTCGTCGCCAACCACCAGCAAATGCGCGGTGGTCGGATGCTTCCCCTGCACCGGTGCGCCGGCCGGTGTGGCTGGCTGGTCGCCGGAGCAAACAGAACCCTCCTCTGTGTTTTTTTTGGAGCGGGGGTCGAATGAGGGAGTTTGTAATATTTTTCCATTTTAGCAATATACATAAACTATGGGGTATTTATAGGAAGATTTCTAGAATTTACATTCAGACCCCCGAAAATTGCAATCAGGCCCATAGCATGGAAATTTCTAGAAATTTCATATTTTTGAAGCCCTTCTGAAGTAAATTTCAAAAAGTGTTCGACATGAAAATTATTTGTCTCGGATAAATGAGTCTGATGGGTCATGAATCAGCTTAATCAGAGTTTTTTTGAAAGTGTTATGTAGGACACAGAAATCAGTGATGTTGTCCCGGGCTCGCAGCCCGGTCGGGAGTACGGAGTAACCCACGGGGAACTAAATCGGAGAAATAAAAATGGAGTCGCCACCCGGTGTGAACCGGGAAAATGAGTTAAGGCCGCACTCACCCCTCGCAAGGGAAGACCTCAAATCGTTGGGTTCGGAATGGTCCCTTACTTATGCCACTTGTAATAGAATGATTTATGCAATAATTTAATCGGATCTACGCAACATATATATCCAAGAGTATTCTATTTCTAAGTTCACCTGCATAAAAAATGAAGCTCATATCTAAGTTTGCATATAATCTATATCCGAGTTCGCATGCATAAAAGTAAACTGGAATAACGGCAGGCATATAATCTCATAAACACATTAAATCGATAAACACGGCAATACGAGTAAAACATAAATATAGGAGAGACATAATTGAGTTTCAAGTGCGAAAGAAACAATCATGGAAGCAATCATGTATGAGAATATAATGGAAGAAACAAGCATGCACGAAATGGGATGTAACAGGTGAAAGCTCGTTCGTGGAGCGTTCGTAAACGCGTTCGAATGGGATTACAAAAGAAAGGGAATTTATGGCGACATGAACACATATGCAAAGGAACAAATACATAATATGGGACCTCGTACGCCCAATTGAACATGCTTACATCCAATCAAACATACTTCATCCGGCGCGGCAAAACATCGTGGTAAAGGTAGCCTTTAGGCATTTCCCTCTAATAGATGACCTTTAATCCACCCTAGTTAGCCCATGCGCACTAGAATGCAATGCATGCGTAAATAAAGCAATGATATGCAAAGGGTAAATGACATAATAAAAGGAACGGCAAACCATCGTGGTAAATGTAACCTTCAGGCATTTCCCTCGAATAGAGGACCTTTAATCTACCCTAGTTAGCTCATGCGCATTATATTACAATGCATACAAATGAACGAGACAATAATGTGGAACTCCGTATGTCCGATTAATCACATCTCACATTCAATCAAACACACTTCGTCCGGCGCGGCAAAGTATTGTCGTAAGGTAGCCTTTTGGACTTTTCTTCCCTCAAATATGGAACATTTAGACCAACATACTAAGCCCATGCGCATTACATCACAATGCATAGAAAGTAAAGACAACAATATAGGACTTCGTATACTCGATTAAACATATCTCACATTCAATCAAACACACTTCGTCCGGCGCGGCAAAGTATTGTCGTAAAGCTAGCCTTTTAGACTTTTCTTCCCTCAAATAGAGAACCTTAAGACCAACATATTAAGCCCATGTACAGTGTATCATCAATACACAAGCAAGTAACGTGCGGAAAGTAAAAGACTGAATATAAAATGCGAATAATAAACAAACAAGATAAAATAAAGTGAAAGATGTGTCGTTTGCTCAAGTGGTACGTGGAGTTGTTTCCCAAGTACAGACCGCACTATCGTCCATTCAGATTCGGCTACGAAATTTACGTCTGGGTTTCCATCCGATATACCATAAAAGACGATACATTTTCCATTCATCCAATGGCCACAACACACATTAACCAACGACTCTCATGCGAAGGAAATTCAATAAATAATTAAGAGATGAATGAAAATAAATAAGACAGGGTGCCCTCAGGTCTTACCTTGGAAGTGCGTTACACGGCCGTCGGAATGGTTAATGCTCCGCAACTCCTCTGGTTCACTGGTTCAATATTTTCCTTCGTTGCTTCATTGTTTTGGGCTGCTGCTTTCTCTGTTTGTTCACTGTTTTGGACTGCATTTTTATGGACTGTTTTGGGGTGATTTGTTCACTGTTTCGGGTCAGTTTGTTGTTCGGTTATGGGGCAGTCTTTGATCGGTGGTGGGATGTTGTTTGAGGCTATTTTTTTTTCTCGGTTTCAAGGGTGTTTCAGGAACTGTTTGGCTTGCTAGTGTGTGGCTGTTTAGGGTTTTTAGTCAGTGTGTGCATGAGATGAGAGAGAGAAGGAGAGGGTTTTTCTTTAGGGTTTCATTGCTTGTGTCGTTGTGATGAGAGAGCTGAGTGTGGTTCACGTGAAAGGGGTAGTAGGGTCGGTTTGCTCATAGAGGGGCTGTGCACGTAAAAGGGGCAGTAGGGTCGGTTTGCTCATGGAGGGGCTAATTTGTGTTGGAGTTAAGGGCATGCGTGGAGAGAATGAAGGGTGAGGAGAGTTGTTTGAAGGATTGCTGGGCTGCTGAGAAGAGGGTTCGATGGTTCACGTGAAGGGCAAGGGTTGTGAGGCGCTAAAGGTTTTTGTTTGTTGTTTTTGTGTTGTTTTCGAATGAAGGGACAGAGAGAGATCAGAGGGCTGTTTCGTGAATGGTCGTGTGTCTCCCTAGGGTTAGGTGGCGTGAGGTGTGTTGCATTAGTGGGGAAGAGGCCGTGAATGGCTTAGGGTTTTTGTGAGTGAGCTGCTGCTAGTTTCGGTTTTGTTGGCTTGTCAGTGAGGAGTGGGGGACTGGTGTGCACTGTTGGGATGATTATGGGTCTTTCATTGTTTTTCCGAGAGAGAGGAAGGCGTCAGTGGTAGAGAGATGAGGGTTTTTTGTTGTCTATCGAGTGAATGTGAGGTTAGAGAGTCGACCAGATGGTAGAGATAGGCCGAGAGAGATCAAGTGAGATATTAGGGTTCTTTTCTTTGTTATGTCAAGATGAGAGATGGGAGAGAGAGCTGCAGTGGCGTGAAGCTTAGGGTTTATTTTTCTTTGTAAAGTTGTCGTGAATGTTGAATGAGAGAAGCCAAGGGAGTTTAGGGTTTTGTGTTATTTTTATAGTTGTCAATTAGGGTTATGCATGGGTTTTGAAGAGGAAACAAATCAATTAAATTAGGGATGGATTTAATTAGTTAAAAAAGGAAAGGATAATTGTATTTTGGTGGGGAATATATTTAAATTTGGTGAGTGAATTATTTAATTGAATTTAAGTCTTTGGTAATTAGGAAGGTGATTTATTTAATTTTGGAATGAGATTTAATTTGATTGAAATTTAATTTAATTGGATTTTAATTGGATTTAATTTAATTTAATTTCAATTTCAATTTAATTGGTTTTACTTTAATTTGGTTGATTGGGCTTGGGTGAGATGGGCTTGATGTGTGTCTTGCGGGGGTTTGGGATAAGAAAGTGTTTTAAAACGGAAGTCCAACAAGCGAACCTGAAGCTAAACAAGCGAATAAAATCCAACAAAATACTGATTTCTGACTTTTCCTTCCGACGTCCGTTTCCCGCGACTTTCGTGACTTAAAAGGTAGTGCCTCTAAATGAGACTCATCATATGGACTTACATGCAAAAATGCAGTGCCTACAGTCGCCCCCACTTTGATGGGACTTGTTCAGTGAGTGACAATGACAATCCTATCAAAGTTATGCAATGTATTTTTACTTACCTAGCTCGCCAGCTGCTACCTGACTTGCCTGCTGCTCCGAATGGAGTTGATGATGCAGTGGGCCTCGACCCTAGGACGCATCCCATTAACTGCAACCAACGATGTTGTGGGTGCTTGACCCTGGGACGCATCCCGGAACTACAACTGCTGATACAGTGGGTCCTCGACCCTGGGACGCATCCCAATAACTATAACGGACAACGAGGGCCTCGACCCTGGGACGCATCCCAATACCGCTAACAATGTGGGTCACGACCCTAGGACGTATCCCCAAAACTGATGATGCAGGGGGCCAACGACCCTGGGACGCATCCCGATAACTACAACCGACAACGGGGGCCTCGACCCTAGGACGCATCTCGATAACATTGACAATGTGGGTCACGACCTGAGACACATCCCCAAAGTTGCTGATGATGTGGGTCACGACCCAATGACGCATCCCTAAAACTGCTGATGATGTGGGCCACGACCCTGGGACGCATCCCCAAAACTGTTGATGATGTGGGTCACGACCCTGAGACGCATCCCCAAAACTACTGATGATGTGGGTCACGACCCTGAGACGCATCCCCAAAACTGCTGATACTGATGTAGGCCTCGCCTCCGGGACTCATCCCCAAAACTGATGCTGATGTGGGTCACGACCTTAGGACGCATCCCCCAAAACTGATGCTGATGTGGGTCACGACCCTGGGACACATCCCCCAAAACTGATGCTGATGTGGGCCTCGACCCTGAGACTCATCCCCAAACTGATACTGATGTGGGCCTCGGCCCACAGACTGATACTGATGTGGGCCTCGCCCCCAAACTGATACTGATGTGGGCTCGCTCCCAAACCGATACTGATATGGGCCTCGCCCCCAAACTGATGCGGATGTGGGCCTCGCCCCTAAACTGATGCTGATGTGGGCCTCGCCCCCAAGCTGATACTGATGTGGGCCTCGACCCTGGGACTCATCCCCAAAATTGCTGATGATATGTGTGGGCCTTGACTCTGGGATGAGTCACAAAACTGCTATTGATGTGTGTCACGACCCTGGGACTCATCCCCAAAACTGATACTAGTGTGGGCCTCGCCTCCGTGAATCATCCCCAAAACTGATGCTGATGTGGGCCTCGACCCTGGGACTCATCCCCAAACTGATACTGATGTGGGCCTCGACCCTGGGACGCATCCCCCAAAACTGATGCTGATGTGGGCCTCGACTTGGGACTCAACCCCAAACTGATACTGATGTGGGCTGATACTGATGTGGGCCTCGCCCCCAAACTGATACTGATGCGGGTTCGCCCCCAAATCGATACTGATATGGGCCTCGCCCCCTAAACTGATGCGGATGTGGGCCTCGCCCCTAAACTGATGCTGATGTGGGCCTCGCCCCCAAGATGATACTGATGTGGGCCTCGACCCTGGGACCCATCCCCAAAATTGCTGATGATATGTGTGGGCCTCGACCCTGGGACGCATCCCCCAAAACTGATGCTGATGTGGGCCTCGACCCTGTGACTCATCCCCAAACTGATATTGATGTGGGCTTCGGCCCACAGACTGATACTGATGTGGGCCTCGCCCCGAAACTGATATTGATGTGGGCTCGCCCCCAAACCGATACTGATATGGGCCTCACCCCCAAACTGATGCGGATATGGGCCTCGCCCCCTAAACTGATGCTGATGTGGGCCTCACCCCCAAGCTGATACTGATGTGGGCCTCGACCCTATGACTTATCCCTAAAACTGATATTGATGATGTGATGGTTTATTTCAACATACTATACTGCCTCTCATGAGATAATCCTGATAGCTAGACATATTTTCATCCTCAACGAATGCTTCGCGTCGAAACCTGAGAACCTTCAAAGTACTTGATACACTCAATTCCGATCGTCTGAATAGGTTATCTGAAATAGACTCCTAGTGTGTGTGTGCCAAGGCTCTTTCGCGGCTTAATCTTTAAGTAGGCCAACTTGATGATTTCGTCTCGGAGAATCGGACCAGTGAGTCTAACCAAACTAGATGTCTTGATCACACTCTGTGATTACTTTGTCATACTCAACATGATATGGTATTCTTCTTTTTTCTTGTCTCCTTCTTTTCATTTTGAACTTTCTTTTTTTTCTTTTTCTTTTTATTTTTTTCTCTTTTCTTTCTTTTTCTTTCTTTGACACACCTACCCTTTAAGGTAACATTTCTCCTCATGGTGGTCCTGATACTCGCCCATGGGTAGCTTCACGCTTATCGGTTATAGGCGGTCTATTTTTTCTTTTTCTTTTCATTGCAGAGACTTTCTCTTTGTTTCCAACCATATCATATATCGTAGCATAAGTAAACCATGATGGACATCCAGGCAAACAGTCATTCACTGATCCATCATCTCTTCAACTAGTCATCTTGCCAACTACTCAGGCTTCTACTGTTGAGATCCCCTAATCCAGTGCTCGTGAGTCTAGCAGAGATTAATCCATTCAGAATACCGGATGAGAGCACATCTCGCACTTATGGTTTCTAAGGTTTCTCCTTGCAGCAAACAATGTCATCATTGGACATATGCCTAACTATCAAAGACCTCTCTCTTTTTTCACTCCATGGAATTCTTCATTTCAACTGCTGATAATGTGGGCTTCGCCCCCTTGAGATCCATTCCCGAAACTCATACTGATCGTGGGCTTTGCCCCCCTGGGATTCCTTCCCTGAACTAACACTGATTCATTTCTGAAATTGACTGCACTATTGCTGCTTTTGATTGGCTTGCCTTTGCCGCTTTCTTTTTTCTTCCTTGAAACCTGTGAATACAAAACAAAACATACACAAAAAGAATGCAAAATACGTTACGTTTATGCATGCATGCATGAGTGAATTTCATGTCCCGTTGGGTTAGGTCTTCGGCCAATTCCCTTGGTGACTTCTCGGTTTTCTCTTTCTTAGGAAAAGTACTGCTTCATTCTATTCACGTTGGTTGGCTCGGTGAGCTCGTTCCCTTCTAAGTCTGACAGTCTCACTGCCACATTTCCCATTACTTTCTACACTATGTAAGGTCTTTCCCAGTTAGGTCTGAACTTTCCTCTAGGATCTGTCGTCGACGGCCTTGACTGCTTAAGTACCAAGTCACCATTTCTGATCTTAGTAAGGCGCACCTTCTTGTTGAATGCTCGGGCCAGCCTTTTCTGATATATCTGCATGTGAAGTAAGGACTTCATCCTCTTCTCATCCAGTAGTGCTAACTGTTTCAAATCTCTGCGAGGTCCATTCTTGTTCAGGTAACTCTGTTTCTGCTAATACCCGCACGGACTGTATCTCAACTTCCACCGGCAGTACTGTTTCCATTTCCTGTCGAGCTTCTTCTTTTCTCAAACACTTCATATGGATGCCATTTTCTTATCTCTCTATCCTTGCCGTAAGGTTTTATGTTTCTCAGTTTCCTTTTCCCTGATATCCATGTTTGCTTCTTGACAAACTCCTTTTTTTAACCCAACAGATATCTATAATGTCTTTTAAGACACATGGGTTAGCATGATGCGTGTATTCATGAGATGCATGAGATGCGTGCGATGCATCGAATATATAAGTCGGCCCATTACCATTTTAAAGCATTTAATCATACTATTGCGAGGTGCAAACTTTCCCAGTTGAAAAAAGCCCAACAGGTTTACACTTTTGCGATAACATGGCTAAACAACTTCAAATGATAAGAGGTCTAAACATAAAGTGGCCCACCGGCATTTTAGAAGCTTTTGGACCAATTATCATAAAGCACGGACTCGTCCCAGTTTAAATGGCCCAACAAGCCTATACCTCATGTCAAAAAGTCCAACTAAATCCAAATGGCGACGATCCCAAACATAAGCATAAAGAAATAATTTCTACAGAGTGGCCCATCGGCATTTCAGAAGCTTTTGGCCCAATTGTCATAGGATACGAAATCGTCCAAGTTTAAATGGCCCAACAAGTTCGCATTTCTGACAAGAAGTCCAACTGAATCCAAATGACGATGGTTCTAAACGCAAACATAAGGGCATAGTTTCTATTGGTTCTACAACTATAGTTCATACGTGGGTTTATAGGGGTATATATAAAGGCTCTCGTCGACAAAGGGTTGCCCACGACTAGGTCTCCCCACTCAAGGGTCCAGGCGACCAAGTGAGCGCACCTTTTTTATACACTAAGGTACGTGCCAATGAGTTACGGTGCGTGACTAACTGTCAAATGGATTTCTTATTGTAGATTCCCCAGAGAGAGGGTGGAGCGAACTCTCTTAAATACCCAAGCCTCTTAGGCTCTTATCGCCTTGGTGATAGGAATGAACAACAAGTCCTCCAAATTAGTCTGTCACAACAAGCTACGGGTAATTATTATCTAGGTGCCTTCACAGCTTTTCCTTATAGAAAGGTAGTGAATGAAGGAAGACACCAAACAATCACCTAGCCTTAACAATGCCTTTGATTAAACCCCTTCAACCCACTGTAGACACGGTTAACTAAAGCATAAATCACAATCACTACAAGACATTATTTCGGGGCCAATTCTCTATCCCCAGTGGAGTCGGTAGACTGTAGGACACAGAAATCGACGACACTGTCCCGGGCTCGCGGCCCGGTCGGGAGTACGGAGTAGCCCACGGGGAACTAAACCGGAGAAATAAAAAAGGAGTCGCCACCCGGTGTGAACCGGGAAAATGATTTAAGGCCACACTCACCCCCTCGCAGGGGAAGACCTCAAACCGTTGGGTTCGGAATGGTCCCTTACTTATTCCACTTGTAATGGAATGATTTGTGCAATAATTTAATCGGATCTACGCAACATATATTTCCAAGAGTATTCTATTTCTAAGTTCACATGCATAAAAAATGAAGCTCGTATCTAAGTTTGCATATAATCTATATCCGAGTTCGCATGCATAAAAGTAAACTGGAATTACGGTAGGCATATAATCTCATAAACACATTAAATCGATAAACACGGCAATACGAGTAAAACATAAATATAGGAGAGACATAATTGAGTTTCTAGTGCGAAAGAAACAATCATGGAAGCAATCATGTATGAGAATATAATGGAAGAAACAAGCATGCACGAAATGGGATGTAACAGGTAAAAGCTCATTCGTGGAGCATTCGTAAACGCGTTCGAACGGGATTACAAAAGCAAGGGAATTTATGGAGACATGAACACATATGCGAAGGAACAAATACATAATATGGGACCACCTCATACGCCCAATTGAAAATGCTTACATCCAATCAAACATACTTCATCCAGCGCGGCAAAACATCGTGGTAAAATTAGCCTTTAGGCATTTCCCACGAATAGAGGACCTTTAATCCACCCTAGTTAGCCCATGCGCACTAGAATGCAATACATGCGTAAATAAAGCAATGATATGCAAAGGGTAAATGACATAATAAAAGGCGCGGCAACATCGTGGTAAAGGTAACCTTCAGGCCTTTCCCTCGAATAGAGGACCTTTAATCCACCCTAGTTAGTCCATGCGCATTATATTACAATGCATACAAATGAACGAGACAATAATTTGGAACTCCGTATGTCCGATTAAACATATCTCACATTCAATCAAACACACTTCGTCCGGCGCGGCAAAGTATTGTCGTAAAGGTAGCCTTTTGGACTTTTCTTCCCTCAAATATGGAACCTTTAGACCAACATACTAAGCCAATGCGCATTACATCACAATGCATAGAAAGTAAAGACAACAATATAGGACTTCGTATACTCGATTAAACATATCTCACATTCAATCAAACACACTTCGTCCGGCGCGGCAAAGTATTGTCGTAAAGGTAGCCTTTTAGACTTTTCTTCCCTCAAATAGAGAACCTTTAGACCAACATACTAAGCCCATGCGCACTATATCATCAATACACAAGCAATCAACGTGCGGAAAGTAAAAGACGGAATATAAAATGCGAATAATAAACAAACAAGATAAAATAAAGTGAAAGATGTGCCGTTTGCTCAAGTGGTATGTGGAGTTGTTTCCCAAGTATAGACCGCACTACCGTCCATTCGGAATCGGCTACGAAATTTACGTCTGGGTTTCATCCGATATACCATAAAAGATGACACATTTTCCATTTATCCAATGGCCACAACACACATTAACCAACGACTCTCATGCGAAGGAAATTCAATAAATAATTAAGAGATGAATGAAAATAAATAAGAAAGGGTGCCCTCAGGTCTTACCTTTTAAGTCGCCTCTTGGAAGTGCGTTACGCGGCCGTCGGAAGGGTTAATGCTCCGCAACTCCTCCAGTTTACTGGTTCAATATTTTCCTTCGTTGCTTCATTATTTTGAGCTGCTGCTTTCTCTATTTGTTCACTGTTTTGGACTTCCGTTTTATGGATTGTTTTGGGGTGATTTGTTCACTATTTTGGGTCAGTTTGTTGTTCGGTTATGGGGCAGTCTTTGATCGGTGGTGGGATGTTGTTTGAGGCTATTTTTTTTGTCTCGGTTTCAAGGGTGTTTCAGGAACTGTTTGGCTTGCTAGTGTGTGGTTGTTTAGGGTTTTTACTTAGTGTGTGCATGAGATGAGAGAGAAAATGAGAGGGTTTGTCTTTAGGGTTTCATTGCTTGTGTCGTTGTGATAAGAGAGCTGAGTGTGGTTCACGTGAAATGGGCAGTAGGGTCGGTTTGCTCATAGATGGGCTGTGCACGTAAAATGGGCAGTAGGGTCGGTTTGCTCATGGAGGGGCTAATTTGTGTTAGAGTTAAGGGCATGCGTAGAGAGAATGAAGGGTGAGGAGAGTTGTTTGAAGGATTGTTGGGCTGCTGAGAAGAGGGTTCGATGGTTCACGTGAAGGGCAATGGTTGTGAGGCGCTAAGGGTTTTTGTTTGTTGTTTTTGTGTTTTTTTCGAATGAAGGGACAGAGAGAGATCAGAGGGATGTTTCGTGAATGGCCGTGTGTCTCCCTAGGGTTAGGTGGCGTGAGGTGTGTTCCATGAGTGGGGAAGAGGCCGTGAATGGCTTAGGGTTTTTGTGAGTGAGATGCTGCTAGTTTAGGTTTTGTTGGCTTGTCAGTGAGGAGTGGGGGACTGGTGTGCGCTCCTGGGATGATTAGGGGTCTTTCATTATTTTGCCGAGAGAGAGGAAGGCGTCAGTGGTAGAGAGATGAGGGTTTTTTTGTTGTCTACCGAGTGAAAATGAGGTTAGAGAGTCGACCAGATGGAAGAGAGAGGCCGAGAGAGATCAAGTGAGAGATTAGGGTTCTTTTCTTTGTTATGTCAAGATGAGAGATGGGAGAGATAGCTGCAGTGGCGTGAAGCTTAGGGTTTATTTTTCTTTGTAAAGTTGTCGTGAATGTTGAATGATAGAAGCCAAGGGAGTTTAGGATTTTGTGTTATTTTTATAGTTGTCAATTAGGGTTATGCATGGGTTTTGAAGAGGAAACAAATCAATTAAATTAGGGATGGATTTAATTAGTTAAAAAAGGAAAGGATAATTGTATTTTGGTGGGGAATATCTTTAAATTTGGTGAGTGAATTATTAATTGAATTTAAATCTTTGGTAATTAGGAAGGTGATTTATTTAATTTTGGAATGAGATTTAATTTGATTGAAATTTAATTTAATTGGATTTTAATTGGATTTAATTTAATTTCAATTTAATTGGGTTTAATTTAATTTGTTGGATTGGGCTTGGGTGAGATTGGCTTGGTGTGTGTCTTGCGGGGGTTTGGGATAAGAAAGTGTTTTAAAATGGAAGTCCAACAAGTGAATCCAAAGCTAAACAAGCGAATAAAATCCAACAAAATACTGATTTCTGACTTTTCCCTTCCGATGTCCGTTTCCCGCGACTTCCGTGACTTAAAAGGTAGTGCCTCTAAATGAGACTCATCATAGGGACTTACATGCAAGAATGCAGTGCCTACATGTTATAGCTGAAGCAATAAAATTTTACTCGTATAACGATAAAATAAGAAATCGTGCAACCGATTCTTGAAACCATGCGTTTTTCCAACGCGACAAATCTTCACTTTAAAATATTTCAATCTATCTTCTAACATATAAACTCTAATTTTCAATTTCCATCCCGTTCCAAATCCTTAACTTTAATTCGAAAATCCTCCTACACTGTTCCGAAAAAAAAAACTCGGGATATTACAGTTTTTATTCAAATCATGAGTAACTAATTTTATCTTGCTGGGGCAAAGGGTGAAGCTTTTAATATGAGAATATATATTAATCCTACTTATAGTATAATATATGAATTGTAATCTAAAGACTAATATTTAATTTAAATCTAGAGTAATTATTGACAAACTTTGTTACCGCTTATATTACCGATTTTATTTATTTGGCATAATTGAGTACATAACTAAGCTTGTTATAGACAAATATTTGTTGGGAATAGGCCGCGAGTGCACAGCAGAAATTTAAATTATTATGCCGCGTTCCCTTTGCCCAATACCCATTTGTTTTTATTATTCTACAAGCCTAGGCATGTTACTATATATATTCTAAGCATAAAACACATAAAACATGCAAAGAAAATAAACCTAAACATGCTAACTATCATAAGAACTCTAATTAAAATAAATAAAGAAAAAGACTTACTTGAACCGAAGACTCCTCCAGTCCTCCCTCCAATCTACAAGCTTTTCTCGAACTCATCAAGCTCTTCCACGTTCCAAAGAGCCATCCAAGTGTGTGGCCTCCAAAGATGCACACACTAAAGCCAAAACTCAACGGCAAGACTACGCCTTGAGTGCACGGGTATTTTGCCCTTGGTGCTAGCCTAGGCAAATACCTCAAAACTTTTAACTCGAGGTTCCTCTAATCAATTAGACTTAAGGATCCTCAAAATCAGTGGCTTAATCTTAAACTTTAGAGTTGCTCACTTATATAAACCCAATATATGAAAGGTTTGGTGTAAAAATTTGTGAAGAATTCTTTGGGTTTATATAGTGCTCCAAAGACAACAAAATTAATTAAGAATCTGATGTGGGATAAAAGCTAATTTAATCTTAGCCATTGGATCTTAATTTAGTGGTTTAATGAAATTATAAAACCCTAATAAGAGTTTGGGCCGAATTGGAATTCAAAACAAATAACAAAAAAAAATATTACTATTCATGTTACTATTCACGTTACTATTCACGTGAATATTAATTTTTTTTATTCCAATTCCCAAAGTGCCCCCATCGTCATTCACCAATCCCTAAGCCACTATGGAACCTCATAACTGATATGTTCAATAATTAAACACATTGAACCATTTATGAACAATTCCTACAGTAATCATATATGCTGTTATATTTATACTGTGCACTGTTAACCATTGATTTCGACTTTGTTGTGTGTGACCTTTTGGGTTCCCCTCAAGTTGGACATGAAATGAATCGTGATAATTTAATCGAACATAAATTATCCTCCGATCAGATGGTTGTTCGATTTCAATGACCAAGGTTGACATCTAGCAACATGTCAAGGCTCCCAAATGAGAAGGAAAGATATATATACCCATTATGTATGTGATTTACATATGATACGGTCTTTCGCCTCACTGTATCCCCACCCATTGACCTAGGGTATGGAAAGTGTCTACACATATGGTCAAAGGTATGATGTTGATAGTGTCATGAATCGTGCTAACCCAAGAACCTCATATGATTCTTCCGCTGTGGCCACAGTCTCAAGCACTGATCACACATATCAACCCGCGAACTAGAATACTACTCTTATAAGAAAATATTATCTGAGAGAGTGGCGATTCTCTGTTGTATCTTTACAAACTTCATGTGTTTCAACAAATGACAACGTGAATAGTAAAAAAAATTGTTATTTGTTTTGAAATCCAATTCGGCCCAAACTCTTATTAGGGTTTTATAATCTCATTAAACCACTAAATTAAGATCCAATGGCTAAGATTAAATTAGCTTTTATCCCACATCGGATTCTTAATTAATTTTGTTGTCTTTGGAGCACTATATAAACCCAAAGAATTCTTCACAAATTTTTACACCAAACCTTTCATATCTTGGGTTTATATAAGTGAGCAACTCTAAATTTTAAGAGTAAGCCACTGATTTTGAGAATCCTTAAGTCTAATTGACTAGAGGAACCTCGAGTTAAAAGTTTCGAGGTATTTGCCTAGGCTAGCACCAAGGGCAAAATACTCGTGCACTCAAGGCGTAGTCTTGCCGTTGAGTTTTGGCTTTGGTGTGTGCATCTTTGGAGGCCACACACTTGGGTGGCTATTTGGAACGTGGAAGAGCTTGCTGAGTTCGAGAAAAGCTTGTAGATTGGAGGGAGGACTGGATGAGTGTTCGGTTCAAGTAAGTCTTTTTCTTTCTTTATTTTAATTAGAGTTCTTATGATAGTTAGCATGTTTAGGTTTATGCTCTTTGCATGTTTTATGAGTTTTATGCTTAGAATATATATATAGTAACATGTCTAGGCTTGTAGAATAATCAAAACAAATGGGTCTTGGGCAAAGGGAAAGCGGCATAATAATTTTAATTTTCTGGTGCGCACTCGTGGCCGCTACCCAATAATATTATCACCGTCTTTATGGCTGGTTTTATATGTTTTGACATTATTAATTCCTGAAATAAATTAACTGGTAATAATGACAATTTATATATTATAAAAAGTAAGATTCCTAGATTTGAAATATTAAAAGTGGATCATCTAACCCCCAATATTTTATTTTATTATTGCAGTCTAATTTAAAAATTTTCAATCACTTCAAATAATTCAGTCTTTTTATTTTCACTCAAATTATTATTTTATTTTACTAAATCCATTCCATGTGGATCGACCCCGGACTTACCGGGTTATTTTATTACTTTGACACTCTTATACTTGGGAGTAAAGAACCACTTTGTGAGTGTGTCATTGTACATGGCCAAAAATTGATAATAAAGGCCCAAGGACCTGGAGAGATAAACGGAGTTTGACAGAAGGACTCAACCTTGTGATACAGATGAGTTCTCCAAAGGGCACAGCATGTTAAGGACGAAGTGAGTTATCATGCCGACCTGACCTAATGAATGAATGATGGATTTAGGGCTTTTAGAGAATTTGTAGAGCCTGACCTGATGATGTATATGCAAGTCGACCCAACTCGATTGAGAAAGCTATAGGGCGTTTTGACAAGTATCATATGTCACGCTATACTGACTCGATGAACGAAGATGGGAACTCAGACTGATCAGTTTCGGAGTCATATAACGTTTGTCTTAAGTGAGGAGATGGGTTTCTAGATAGCTAAGTCCTATGACGTATGCCCTAAGTGGAAAAACATCATTCTAGAAGGCTAATGATGACAAGAGAAAAGCAACGGTTCTCATTAGAGGTAGACCATGTCAGTCGTCATAGGCCGACACAATGGCATGGAGGTGGCAGAACAGTGCCGCCATAGGCCACCAAAGGCTGCCATAGGCCGGTGCATTGATAGTGAAATGGGCTAATCTGATTGGCCGATTTGTGAGTAGTTGAGGGAAGTTGTGGCAACAAAGATGGCAAGATGACATGGGATGACGTCATTGCGTTAGAATGGTAAATTTGGAAGCCTATATAAAGGGGTTGAAGATTCAGATTTAAGGGTTAGCAAATTTTATATCTCGCAACTTCTAGAGAAACTAATAGTGGAAGAGTTTGTGATAGAGAGAGAACGCATATCAGCACCCGACCACCTAAGAGATTTGTATCAGGCTTGTTACAAGACCCGAGGAGCTTATTTTTGTATTCTTGTACTCTCTCTCCCCATTTGTAACTCAGGTCGGTCTTGACCCCAAGTAGGAATAAAATACACCATATTTCTCTCGTGGACGTGGGTTGGAGCCACTTTCCGCCGAATAATGTGAATCGTTGTCTTTGTGTTTTTCTTGTCTGATTAATAAATTTGCTTTTGATTCCCTACAAACCAAATAAATTCACTGATGATGGAGTTTTATTCGAGGGTTTAATTTCCCATATTACCCTTCGAACGAAAAACAGTCGTCAATATATAATATAATCTTGTCTTGCTGCCGAAACGAAGAAATTCAGTGGTGAGTTTAGCTTTCAACTATGTCCTGAAGCATTTGTGATGCATGGTAGTTTGTACTTAAAAGTTTGCAATATCTAATGCAAGTTGATCTGCTGTTTTGTGTTTTTATAAGCAGTTTCAGATGAAATTGTAGGTAAGCAAGGAATGGAAAAGAAACTTATCAATTGGTGTAACAATAAATTCATCTGATAAATGCTTATCTACGATTTTTAGGAATTCAGGTCTAGGCCATGTATCGTCCGCATAATAATAAAACAACGTTGATTACCATCCGCAAGATCCGTAGCTGAGCCCACCGGTATAAATATTAATATATATATATATATATATATATATATGATATACATTCTGTAGGACCTGATGAAAATATAAAAACAAAGCAAGTGATAACATATTGCTTGAAACCAAGTTGCTGAGTCTCTATTTGATGCAAAGAATAGCTCGAGTGTTATAGCCAGCTGAACTGATTTCTTCTTATGGCACCATCTGGCTGTCATATATAAAAAAATTGATGATCTGGTATTTTTCTTGATTTAGCTTCTGTACATTTGGTGGGATTGCATGTTGAGGCAATCGCCAAGGGTAGCCCGAGACATTGACCAGTTTTCTAGTTCCAAAAAGGGGAACCTCATTCCAGTCGCTCACTGTCCATGAGATCGGCAAGAGTAATTTTACCGCATTTGCTGTCATCTATCAAATCAAATTGATTGCAGATCTGCATGATGTCTTTTTCAGCAATTTTTCCCATCTCCTTGAGTTTGTGTATTACAAATTCAGATTTACTGCAAGGTGAAAGAAATCTACCAGTTGGTTATATATTTACATCTAAAGAAAAACAGAGCTAATTTTAAACATTGAGACAGCCAGTTAATGATTTGGAAAAGGCAAATCACCCATTAAAAAAAAACTAAAAACTAAATTACTAGAAGCAAGAGCCCATAAGTAAGAGCTTTTCAGTTCAATCGTAACTTTCATCAAGAAAAAACACAGCTCACATATCCTACCTAATAGGAGAATATAGCAAAACATATCTTATGCTTTCTCTGCATTTTCAAGTTCTCTTTGCATTTGTCGCGATTGTATCATTGTCATAATCACTTAGGCTTGTAGTCCATTAGAACTCACATCTTCAACACTTTGGTTTGTAGTCCGGTATAACTCAAGTCCTCGACACTTAGGTTTGTAATCTAGTAGCACCTCAAGGGCGGAGATAGTGTTTTTTTTAGGGGTGGCTAATTTTTTTTCATGTAATATATTGGTGGCGTGGGTGCTAAGTAATTTATTATTATTTTTAAGATATTTACTTTAGGTTTGGGTTTAGGTTTGGGCTTTTGCAGCTCATTCCTAATGCCGCTCATGTTTCACATTCTTAATAATTATTGAGGACTTGAGTTCGAGCTTCTAAACATCTCTTGAATATTAGAGAGAATAGACTTTCGATCTCATATTATATTGTCCTACAAGATAAATTACAAACCCCGAATCATGTAAGCTAATGAAAAACTTGCTTTAGGTTTTTTAGAATTTCAATTATTAATTATGAATCTATCATCCTAAATAATCATACAGGATGATGGAAATACCTGATGGAACCATCATTGTCTAGGTCTGCTGCAACTAAATCCCCAAAGTCATCTTCTTCTGGAGAACCCATTTTGCAATTCTCCGGTTCCTCTTGTCGATCTGAGCTCAGTTAAATATAGAAAAGCTCTAGCAACAGCCAATGTGCTTACCAGCAACCAAACAATAGCAAAACACCTCCCTGTTAGAGTAGTAAAAGCATAGTCCCCATAGCCAACAGTAGTAACAGATGTAACAGAGAGATAAAAACTATCAACCCAGTTCATTTCCTCAAGAAAATGTACAGTCACTGTCCCTATAGCAAGGCAACCTAGCACAACACTTAAAGCTAAGCACACTTTGATTCTTATTCTCATTCTTCCTTTCTCTTTATCAATCATATAAGTCCTCACCATTGTGTTGAATCTGTTCTCATCCATAGTGCTTAACAAAACTGCTTCTTGCCTATCACAAATGTATGTGACCAACCCATTAAGCAGAATATCAACGAAACCGAAACCAACCAATATAAAAACACAAGTGAACATCTTAGTAAATGTTGTTTCTGGAACAATATCACCATACCCAATTGTACAAAGAGTAACTACAATGAAATACAAGGCATCTACAGGCTTGAATGTTGCAGTCCCCTTGAAGTCCCCATTAGTCAAATATATAACAATACCGGCAATTATATACAAAACCAAACCAATGAAGGCTTGCTGAACGATCAAAGGAGTTGATTTCGGGGGCAGTCTTGGGTCTAAAGAATCCGGAAAAGCTTCTTCCTTAACCTGAGTGAAGACTGAAGGAGCAGAATGGGAGCGGCGAGTGAGTTTTCTCTTCTTGTTCAAGTTGGCAATGACGTTTACATAAGATGGAGTCTTTGGTGTTGTGATGATGGGAATAATTACATCATTTGTGATGAGATTAGCGGTTGATAGGCGCCTTGTAGGGACATGATCAAGATACCCAGATGGAATTTCTCTGTTTCTTGGTGATGCTTTACTGCTTCCTTCTTCTAATCCTGGAGCTTTGGAAAGAAATGGTTCATCCATTTTGTTGTATCTGCATCATATGAAATAAAAGTAACAATCTGGGGTTGTGTTCTGGACACATGTTGCTTCCATTGGAGAACAAATTATTGAAGTATTAAAACTGCAAGTCAGTGGCAGTTGAAACGTGTATGTTCAGTTTTGATGGGTTGTTGATTCATCTAACAGTCTTATTATATCTATTGCTAACTGATTGTAAGCCCTCCAGTGTTGTTGGATTTCCACGTGCTAAATCAACAATTAATTTGACTATATATATATATATAGTCAAATTAATGTCATTAAACATCAATACAACATGCTTTTAACAATCAAACCACATAATCCAAAGTAGATCTAGCATGCAAACCCTAGAATATCAAGAGCTCGAAAAAACTATTAAAATGAAGGAAAACCTGGAAAACGACAAATGCAGTGGTCCGGATCGAGAAGATTCTCTGTTCTTAAGAACTTATCAGTCCCGTCTCGGTGCTCTACGAATTTTGTGGCTAATGTTCTCCCAGGATAACCCGAATTCCTCTTGTTCAATGGGCACACCTTAACAAGATCTCGAATTATGAATATGGTGCACTCTCTCAGACTCAAGAAAACAATATGTGACTCTATGCTTTTGTTTTAATTTGGATTTATTTCCTGTGTATAAAAAGGAACAAGAAAGCTTCCTTTTATAAGCATGGAATGGTGCATCAAGGGCACCCTTAGGGTTGGGGTGCAACCCTTCAAAGGGTTGTACCCCTCCTATGCACCCCTTGGAGCATAGGACCATTTTACACACAAATAAAGGACATGTCCTTATGGGGTACCATCCAAAAGGCATGTCCCTCCTTCATCCAAACATTATATTAGAAGTGTTGACGGTGGATTTTGGTCTCAGGGCAATATGAGAATATCACTCCCGAGGTAATCCTCCTTCAATAGTGAATTTGTTTGGTTATGGGGGAAACCAAAAGCAAACTTAACAGAAGGTAGATAATGCACCAATCAAACAAAGAGATCTAACGTGGTTCGGCGGATGTTTGTCCGACCTACGTCCACGGGTACAAACAGAACTATATTTTATTACTGAAACTCGTAATTCTTCTGTCTTTTTACAAGTTTGATTCTGATGCCTTTTACACATATTCTACCCTTCTATTTATAATAGTGAAGGAATCAGATTCCTCTTAGTATGAGGTTTCCTAGTTGAAACAATCTCCTGCTCTCTCAAGGAAACCTTTATTAAATCTATCTTTTACTTCCTTTATCCTACTAGGACTCTGACTCCTCAGTTTTCCTATGAAAGTATGATAACTTATTTTCTGGAGCATATCCTGCCATACTCCCGGTCTTCATGTGGTCGGTCATGATAGTCTTTTTGTACTGGGAATGCTGTTGTTGACCTGATAAGTGCCCGGTCATTTTGAATTCAAGTGGTCGGTCTCCTCCAGTTGTGGTCGGTCTTGTAACTTATAATGTGGTCGGCCTTTTACTGTAAAGCGCTCGGGCCCTTACTGCTGGCTTTTTATGGGTCGGGTCGGTGTTAGTGATCTCACCCAAGAAGGGAATTACCCTTGTCGTGCTGCTTTAAATATCATAGTGCCTGAAAACACCATCAACATCTGTCCCCTAGTTCTCGGTTCCAACGAGTATACGAGTTGGTGCCGGGAACTATATAAAGATGGTGTGCTGATTACTTTGTTGGTGGTCGATCCGGGGTTGAATCGAAATTTTCGTCGCCTCTTTTCAAGCACCTCTTCTTGAGACGCACAACAGTCACGTCTGTTTAATGCCCATCAAATCACCTTGAGGGTTTTTTCTAAGTGTGACACTTGTCAATCATCTGTCGGATTCCCGCCAAAAAGGAAAGTGAATCGACCGTGTAGGGGCGTTTTAATAGTGTGCTGATCTCAACCGTTCGTTTGATTTTGGCAGACCTCTTTTGCAGTTGACACTTGGCGTCCATCCGGGTTTCTTTTCTCGATCCAACAGCCATGAGAGTCTCACTTATGACTATAAAAAGACGGGGCTTTTACTGTGCAGTCTTTTTGGCAAATCTTTCTCTCCTTCCAGTGAATATTTCAACCGTGACTCACTTGAATCAGTACTCTCGGAGTTTCTTTCAGCCGTGCATTTTTCTTCTTTCTCCGCTATGACCTGCGTATTTAGGGGACGAGCAAACCGTGCTGTGCAATCTTCAGTCTTTCTGAAAGAAACAAGTAAGTTTTCTGAACGACCTCTCCTCTTTTTGTGTGTTGTGAATCCTTTGTTAGCTTTATGTTGCTAGGGAGTGACTTATGGCTTGTCGGATCTTGTTAGGGCATTTTAGAACCCACCTGCTTAGCTTTCTCGGAATTCCTGAGCAGTTTTAGAGTTTTAGCTATAGACTGACTTCCTATTCCTTTTTGTTTTCCGGACGTCTAGGATGTCTAATGACAGTTCTCCCCTTGAAAACCCTACTAACCCTTGGCCCCTATTGCTGAAGAGCTTTCCTCTGGCTCGGGATCACCCAGCGTGGAAGACCTTGATACACCCCACTCCTTCTGAGATCGAACAAGATTCTTACCATCAAAGGGTTCTTCGGAAGGATCCGGAGCCCGGTGACTTTGACAGCTCGGCTTTAGACATGGTTCGGCCTTCTAAGATAACCGAGGATGATCTGACACTGCTTCGACAATGATATGACATCCCGATAGACATTGCTCTTGAGGTCCCTCTTCCATGTGATCGTGCCAGTCAGCCTGACGAGGGTTCCGTGGCCCTCCTTCCAGCTTTCTTCGAATGCGGGCTCCGGTTGCCAATTCAACCCTACTTTACCTGGATGCTGCCCGAGATGGAGGTCGCCCCCTGTCAACTGAGTCTAACCAGTTGGAGGATTTTGGCCGGGTTGTATGTAGCTTGGCATCGGGCGGGGCTTGGCGAACCTTCTTTTGAAGAAGTGAAGAGGTTATATCGGTTGAAGGCCAACCCAAAGACTCACCACGGTTGGTACTATCTTTCTGCTTACGACAGTTCGTCAAACGTCGTCCAAAAACTACTTGACTCCAATAAAAATTTCAAAGATCTTTGGTTCTGGGCCACTGGAGATTGGGGACGGACCCTGAGGTCGGATGAAGGGGAGGTCTTGGTTCCGGATATCTTTAGGGCGGGAGGTTAGGAGATTAACCTTGAGCTTTTCTGCCCTTAGTTTTTTTTTATGTTTGGATTCTTACCCCTTTTTTCTAATCCTCCTAGCCTGTTGGAGGGATGCTCCCAAGGTCTCCCATCAGGTCCGGCAGCGGGTATTCTGGGCTCGGCGGTATGCCGCTCAATGGAGGGAGTTGGTGAATGATGCGGCATTTTTTGAATCGGGACTCGTTCGAACCGTTCCTCCTAAGGTCTCGGGTCGGATAGGTAGATGCCTGTTGATCTTCTAACCAACTCCCATGTTTATTTACCATGTGGTGTTGTCTTTTTTTTTTTTCTTCTCTGTTTTTTTTGTATGCTCAGGTCCTGAACCTTTCTTTCGTCTTTGTTTCTTGCAGGCATGTCGAGGAGACCAAAGTACCTTGATCGGTTGACCGGTGCTGCGAAAAAAGCTAGCCCAGGTGGAGCTGGTACTTCTCGGAAACGACCTGAATCTTCCGAGGATAGAAAGGTGGCCGTGGAGGTAGAACGACCGAGCTCTCAGGGTCTATCTTCATCTCCTCGGGTGCCCCCAATGGGTGCCACCCGTCCTGCTAGCCCTCCAAGACCCTCCAGGAGGAGGAAGCGTCGGTTTGGAGCTGTGGATACCCAATTGAGGCGGGAATTGGAGGAGGAGGAGGCTCCGAGCAGAGAGACTCCAGTTCGGCAGGAGGGTCCTTCCAAGAAATTGAAGGGTGCTGTGGTTCTCGGAGTTGATGACCTTGGGAAGAATATCAGGGAGGCTACTTCCCATTTGGTACCGGCTTTCAATGAGCTGGCCGGGGCCGTACCTCCTGAGAAGATTCCGAGGTTTGAGGACCTTTCACCCGAGGAGGTGGTCGCAAAATTGTGCTCCCAGTTGGCTCAAGTTTTTTCTTTTTCTTCTCTTCTACATCCGAGGTGTCTTTCAGACTTAGTTTGAAACTGACTTCTTTTTCTTTTCGGCAGACAAATTATTTGGCGGCCAAAAATAAGGACCTGTTCATAAGCCTTTTGTCTGAAGGGACCAGTCACAGAGGCTTCAGAATCGTCTTTCTGAAGTGGAGGCCAAGCTGGCTAGTGCTGAGGAGAGGAATATGATCATGATGAGCTGGCTGCGGTCGAGGCTGTCAAAAAAAAAAGCTCTTAAGGCTGCTGCTACTCTGGAGCGCAAGAATGCTGAGGAAGCTAGAGCAAGTTTGGTGGATGCCCGGGCTGAGATTGGGATCCTCAAGGTGGAAGTGGGCAGTGTGGAGTATAAGCTACGGGCCAAAGAGGAGGAACTGGGACGGGCCGTGCCGAGCTCAGGGATAAGGAGCTCGAGTGGGAGGCCGAGAGGGACTCCATTCATCTTGAAGGGATCGGTGATGGTGCTGAAATCATACAATGGTGCTGCCCGACCTGGATATGGGGCCAGTCCATGCAGCCATCCGTTTCTGTAAAGGGGAAATATCTGAGGAGGAGTTCCAGAAGTGGCTCCCCCCTTCTTCCGAGGAGGTGATGGATCTCGACCCGATTTCCGTTGCCTCGGTCTCCCAGGTTTCCCAAGAAAGCCGACCTGAGGTTCCTGCTCCTGGCGAGGACTACCCTGAGATTCCACCTCCCATTCTTGAAGTAGAGATCTCTCGTGTCGCCGAGGTTGAAGCTGCTGTTCCCGTTCTTGAGACCGAGCTGATCCCTCCATCGTCTGAGCCATCCGAGGAAGAACTTCATGCCCCTGCGCGGGCTGATTAAAGAAGGGGTAACCCGGGCGGGGCCCTGTGTACACTTGTCTTTTTTTGTAATAACACTTCATATTTTTTGAATATATATATATATGTGTGTGCTTTCTTTCTCTTTTTTTTTTATTTCGTTCTTTGTTTCTCTTCGAACATTTGAGACCTCTCTGTGGGGACAATATGAGCTGAAGGGATGTAATCCGACCCCGAATAATAAGAAACACTTGGCTCCGATGGAATCGGTGGGACATACCCCGACCCCGATCTGAGGGAGGCAATAGGCTCCGGGGGGAATGTTACGTCCCCAGTTTAAGGAACACCGACTCGGTGGGACGTAACTCGACCCCGAGCTGTATAACCAAGTGGCCTCGGCGGAACGAAATCCAGCCCCTAGCCGAATAACTGAATGGCCTCGGCGGAACGTAATCCAGCCCCGAGCCGAATAATCAAGTGGCTTCGGCGGAACGAATCCAGCACCGAGCCGATTAACCAAGTGGCCTCGGCGGAACGAATCCAGCCCCGAGCACTGGTTAATCCTTGGGATTTATTCAGATGGGAAGTGTATCCATCTTTGAAACCCTGTCGAATCTGACTTGTACGTCCCCTTGTCAGACCGACGAAAAAATAAAAACAAAACTTTCGAAAATAAAATCAAAAGGTGGGGGTGACTTAGCACTTGTCCCAAAGCAAAACTTTTCACAAGCGTAAACAACAGCACGGATTCCTTAAAACAGCGTCATGTCCGAGGTTTCCTAAAACACAATTCTGAATCTTTCAATTCAGTGTCCCGGCGAACCAGGATTTGGATCAGAGAGCGTTTGAATGGTAAGGGCACATCCTCTATACGTCGGGTCACTGTGGAGCCTGTGTATTGTACGAGGGCTCCTCCTTACCACGCTGGAGCAGGCACACGCTACAGGGGCACAACGCATCCCCGTGCTGCGCCTCTCTTGGATCCAAATGATGAATGGATCAAAGAGTGTCCGGGATACTAAGGGTATATTCCTCCTTAGGTCCGGCATCACTGGAGCTAGCAATCGTCACGGGGGCATCATCATCCCCCGTGCTATGCTTTCCCACGGATCCATTACATCGGGTAAGTGAGGATCAAAAGAGTGCTCGACACATTAAGGGCATGTTCCTCCTTATGTTCGGTAACACTGGAGTAAGCAATCGCCACGGGGGTATCATCCCTCCCTGTGCTATGCTTCTCACAGATCCTATGCATCGAGTATGTCCCTGAGGACCCCGAGCCAAGAGAGATACTTGGTTCTGGGGGAATGTCCCGTCCCCAGACCAATGAGCATGACTCGGTGGGACGTAACCCGACCCCGAGCCGAATAGTCAAGTGACCTCGGCGGAACAAGATCCAACCCCGAGCTGTTCGAAGCTTTAAGGGCATATTTCTCCCTATGTTTGGTAACACTTGGAGCAGGCAATCGCCACGGGGGTATCATCCCTCCCCGTGCTATGCTTCTCACGGATCTATACTCTGATTCACCTTCGTCCATGTTGTTTAATGCTTGTATGGAGTCGACTGATTCTGGTGTGACTTTGTGCTTCTTTATGGTGGTAGCCGTGGTCGGGTGGTTGCGGGTTTTGTGCTTTTGACCTTGGACCGTTGTGTTGAGTATGTCCCCGGGGTTTTGAATACGGTTTTGGCAAAATTATTTTTAGAAGAGCGGGTGAAAAAAGAAAGTTTTATTTATATTCGGGGACATACTGCCCTTCTTACAACTCTCTGCGGGTCATTTTGAGAGAGGCTTTGTATTTGAATTTATGTCCTTTATTGGGTTGCTGCCAAAGAAGATGAGGAAGGGAGAATTTACTGAAAGTATTTTCTCAACATCTCGGCATTCCATGGCTTTTTTAATCTTGTGTCGTCCAGCTGTTCCAAGAAGTAAGCCCCTGGCCTTACCACCTCTGTGATTTTGTATGGCCCTTCCCACTTGGCATCTAGCGAGCCCTTCTCTGGTCGTCGGGTGTTTAAGGTGACCCTTCTCAATACTAAGTCGCCCGGGAGGAAGGAGCGGGTCCGAACTCTTTTGTTGTAGAAGCGTGCCATTCTTTGTTGGTAGACTGTTGCTTTCATAGCTGATCTCTCTCTTCTTTCCTCGATCAGGTCGAGGTGGTTTTTGATAAGTTCTTCGTTCTGCTCATTCCCAAAGTGGCGAACCCTGTGAGTTGCTACTCCAATTTCTGCTGGAATTACGGCCTCACATCTGTATGATAGGGAAAATGGTGTCTCCCCTGTGAAATATTTGTAGGTCGTCCGATGTGCCCATATCACTTCTGGTTCCTTTTATCTGGGGGGAATCTTCTGAGGTCGGGTTCTATCAAAAGGCCTTTTTCCTGTATCTCCATGATGATTTGCCCTGGTGGCTTGCTCAGGGGAATATATGTTTCTTCTCGGACTACATGATTCACCTGGGTCGCGACCCCTCTTTCCTGATCTCTTCGAGGTATCGGTTTGAATTCTTTGGATTTCGGATTGAATCTTTTGAATTCCCTGTCCGGTCGTCGGGGGGCCTCTGTTCTTGCTGTTCTTTCCCGAATGGCCTTCCCCCTTTGGGAGATTTTTTCTTCGCTTTCTACCAAGACGAACTTCCGGGCTACCTCTAGAGCGGTGGCATAATCCGGCGTGTCCTGGATTCTTAGATGAGTCCATAACCTCCCGACCTTTAGGACTCCCTTTAAGCTTTCTAGGGCTTCTAGGGACTCATATCCCCCGACTTCCAGTACCATGTTGTGGTATCTCTCAATAAAATTTTCCAGGGGCTCGTCATCTCCTTGCTTCATAAGTCTCAATTCTCCAATCGTCTTTTTGGGGACGCAGACCCCTTTAAAGTGTCGAATGAACGACTTCTTAAGTTGTGTGAAGCCTCCGATGCTCCCCGGAGCCAGACTTATGTACCATATGATGGAGGGTCCACCTAAAGTTAGGGGGAACACTTTGCAGATGGCATCTCCTACTACTCCCTGGACTTCCATCAACAAGACAAAGCTTTCGATGTGCGATTTCGGGTCAGAGTGGCCTTTGTAGGGTGCCATGGTCGGCATGTTGAATCGCTTTGGGAATTTTGCCGACCTTATTTTTTCTGCGAGGGGAGATTCCTCCTCACCGTCCCGGGCATCACTTGTGTCAGCCTTGCGGCCTACCCCCCACTTGGTCATCTCATTTTTTAACCAAGACTTTATCTCACTGGTCGTGCCGCCATGTCGTCTTCTCTGCCCCTCTGTGCGTCTAATGCCTCGTGTGCGGCGTTCCTCATGTCTTGGAATTTCCAGCACATCTTCGCTATATTCCTTGTCTTCTCTTCTGGAGTCGTGGAGACTATCATAGGAGGGATCTGGTGATGGTCTTCTTTCTTCTTCTTCCCATGTGTCCTCTGTTTGTGAATCTTTTACTACAACTACGGATTTTATCCCGTAGGGGCCTCTCCTTCTGGGTCCGTCGTCTTCACTTGTATCTATCACCCTCTTCCCTTCTGTTTTTTCACTTCTTCTTTGACTGGTTCCGACGTCTGGTCTTTCGTTGTTCGTCCCTTCCATTCTTTCCAGCAGATCCATCATGGATTTCATGCTCTCTTCCACCTTTTTCATCCAGTCTGTCGCTGGACTCCCCGACGATTGATGATTTCCGCCTTCTGCCATTGTCTTTCTCGTGAACTGCTTTTGTTTCGATTCCCCACAGACGGCGCCAACTGTTGACGGTGGATTTTGGTCTCAGTGCAATATGGGAATATCACTCCCGAGGTAATCCTCCTTCAATAGTGAATTTGTTTGGTTATGGGGGAAACCAAAAGCAAACTTAACAGAAGGTAGATAATGCACCAATCAAACAAAGAGATCTAACGTGGTTCGGCGGATGTTTGTCCGACCTACGTCCACGGGTACAAACAGAACTATATTTTTATTACTGAAACTCGTAATTCTTCTGTCTTTTTACAAGTTTGATTCTGATGCCTTTTACACATATTCTACCCTTCTATTTATAATAGTGAAGGAATCAGATTCCTCTTAGTATGAGGTTTCCTAGTTGAAACAATCTCATGCTCTCTCAAGGAAACCTTTATTAAATCTATCTTTTACTTCATTTATCCTACTAGGACTCTGACTCCTCAGTTTTCCTATGAAAGTAGGATAACTTATTTTATGGAGCATATCCTGCCATACTCCCGGTCTTCATGTGGTCGGTCATGATAGTCTTTTTGTAATGGGAATGCTGTTGTTGACCTGATAAGTGCCCGGTCATTTTGAATTCAAGTGGTCGGTCTCCTCCAGTTGTGGTCGGTCTTGTAACTTATAATGTGGTCGGCCTTTTACTGTAAAGCGCTCGGGCCCTTACTGCTGGCTTTTTATGGGTCGGGTCGGTGTTAGTGATCTCACCCAAGAAGGGAATTACCCTTCTACCCTTGTCGTGCTTCTTTAAATATCATAGTGCCTGAAAACACCATCAACAAGAAGATTTGAAGAATTTACAACAATCCCCCACAATTCTTCAAATATTCATGCAGACACTTGAGAGAGTTTCAGTGAACTAAAGCTGCATCGAAATAGGTAGTTTTCGCCTTAAACCTTTCCTAGTGAATGACAATCGGATTTACTCGGAAAACCAGTGACCCATAGTCTTGAACTGTTCTGTCGTTGGTGTAAACCAATACAATTGCCAACACACAGCTTTACTTCGATCATTTTCCCATTCTACGGTTGTGTTCATTTCGGCCCTGAATAACGGTCCTGGATTCATAAAATACTTTAGGGTAACCCGCCTTTAAAAGTTCCCATGGAAGCGGCCTCACTTCTTACTTGAAATAGGTGATCTACTATGAAGGGGTAATCTGTCTTTACCTCCATTAGGACTCATCTCCTAATATAGTGATCATTAAAAGCCTTAGCTTATCCTAACCTTGACAGACATCACTCTGCGTCATTATCGGAATGGGAAATAGTACAAAACTCTTCAATGCTTGTTTTGAATTGCACAAAGTTTCTGTTGTCCCTTTTGAACCTATATCTTGAGATCTCCAGTCAGCTAGGTTGGGTTTCCACAGTGACAATTCTTAATCTATAGGCTTCAAGCCTATTCCCCTCGATGACTTCTCAACTTGCTCTTGAGTTAAACCTTTAATTAGTGGATCCGCTAGGTTTTCCTTCGACTTAACATAATCGATCGATATTATGCCACTTGAAAGCAGTTGACGTATGGTATTATGTCTCCGACGTATGTGTCGAGACTTACCATTATACATTGTATTTTGGGCTCTCCCAATAGCTGATTGGCTATCACAATGTATGTTAATCGCTGGCACCGGTTTAGGCCAACTAGGAATATCCTCCAGGAATTTTCTAAGCCATTCCGCTTCTTCCGTTGTTTTGTCTAACGCTATGAACTCTGATTCCATAGTAGACCGGGCAATACATGTTTGCCTCGAGGATTTTCATGACACGGCTGCATTACCAAGTGTGAAAATAAATCCACTCGTAGATTTGGAATATACTGTATCAGATATCCAGTTGGCATCGCTATATCCCTCTAGGACAGCATGATATCTCTCATAATGTAGCCCATATTTTGAAGTTTCTCTTAGATACCTAAAAACTTTTACTATGGATTTTCAGTGGTTATGTCCTGGATTGCTCGTATATCTGCTACGCCTGTTCACAGCTTGAGCGATATCAGGTCGTGTGCAATTCGTGAGATACATCAGACTCCCGATGATTCTCGAATACTCTAATTGCGATACGCTTGTGCCAGTATTCTTTTATAGATGAAGAGTTAGGTTAGCTACTCACAAATCTTTCATATCAAATTTGATGGATAACACTTTCTCGGTAGACTGAATCATTCATGATCACTACCAATTATCAGCTTATCGACTACGTAGAGACACACAATGACATATCCTTTTTGAGTTGATTTGGTGTACACACGCTTATCACACTCATTGGTTTTAAACCCACTTGACAACATCTCTTTGTCAAATTTCTCATGCCAGTGTTTAGGTACTTGTTTCTATCCGTACAAGAATTTTACAAGTTTGCACACCTTCTGTTCTAGTCCAGGAACATTAAACCATTCTGGTTGTTCCATGTAAATCTCTTCATCTAATTCACCATTCAAGAATGTCGTCTTTACATCCATTTGATGTATTTCAAGACCAAATATAGCTGCTATGGCTATGAACATTCTTATCGATGTGATACGAGTCACCGGTGAATAGGTGTCAAAGTAATCAAGGTCTTCCTTTTATCTATAACCTTTTATGAAAAGTCTTGCCTTGTACTTATCTATTGATCCATCCGTTTTCATCTTCCTTTTGAATATCCATTTGTAGCCCAGTGGCTTACAACCTGGAGGAAGATCAACTAACTCTCAAGTATGGTTCTGTAGGATTGAATCAATCTCACTGTTAATAGCCTCTTTCCAAAGAGGTGCCTCCGGAGAAGACATTGCTTCTTTATAGCTCCGAGGCTAATTTTCTAACAAGTATGTCAGAAAATCGGGACCAAACGACTTAGACATTCTAGCTCTTTTGCTACGTCTAGGTTCGATTGTCTCAACGTTTGTACGTTGATCTGATTCTTGGTCAACCTGATCACTGTCTCTGACAGTATCAATCGTTCTTTTGAGAGACTCTGTTCTTTGTCTTTCCTTACAAGGAAATGTCTCTTCAAAAAATGTGGCATTCATTGACTCAATTATCATGCTCGAATTGATGTCAGGAATCTCAGACTTGTGTACCAAGAATCGATACGCACTACTGTTGCAAGCATATCCAATAAATATACAATCAACAGTTTTGGGTCATATTCTAACCTTCTTAGGTTTAGGAACCATTACTTTGGCAAGACACCCCCACACTTTTAGGTATTTGTAGGAAGGTACATGACCTTTCCACAACTCATATGGTGTCTTGTCCAATCTTTTGTGAGGAAACTTGTTTAGAACGTAGTTCGCGGAAAGCAAGGCTTCCCCTCACAAGTTCTGAGGTAAACCATAACTTGTCAACATGGCGTTCATCATTTCCTTCAACGTTCGGTTTTTGCGCTCAGCAATCCTATTTTGTTGAGGAGAATAAGGAGCAGTGGTTTCGTGAATAATTCTGTGCACATAACAATATTCACCGAATAGTGAAACATATTCACCACCTCTATCACTCCTGATTCTTTTGATTTTCTTGCCAAGTTGATTTTCAACTTCGTTCTTATAGTGTATAAAGCTCTCAATAGCTTCACATTTGCTCCTCAGCAAATACACATAACAAAATCTTGTGCTATCATCGATAAAAGTCACAAAGTACTTTTTACCGCCTCTTGTTTGCATAATATTCATATCACACACGTCAGTGTGTACAAGTTCTAAGAGTTCAGAACTGAATTCTATAGAATGAAATGATGTTTTATGCATTTTTGCTTCAACACATGCCTCACACTTATGTTGGCTATCAATTGAAAATTTAGGTATAAGGTCCATGTTAATTAATTTAAGCATTGTATCATAATTAACATGTCCTAACCTCCCATGCCATACATTTTGTGACTCAATAATATAAGCAGAAGTTTTAGCTTTATTAATAACACGATTGACAGTCATTACATTTAGCTTGAAAAGGCCCTCAGTGAGGTATCATTTTCCTACACACATATCATTCTTAGTCATTACAAATTTATCAGAAACAAATTCAAGCTTAAAATCAGCCTTACTAAGGAGAGAGCCCGAGACCAAATTCTTCTGAATATCTGGAACATGCAGTACATTCTTCAATGTAAGCTCTTTTTCGGATGTCATCTTCAGAACCACTTTTCCTTGTCCAACCACCTGAGAGGTAGACGAGTTTCCCATTGTCAGATGATCGTCGCCATCGACCTTCTGATACAAGGAAAACATCATATTATCTGCACATATATGACGAGTAGCCCCAGTGTCTACCCACCATTCTATCGGATTCCCAACTATGTTGGCTTCGGTTACCACTGCTGATAGGTCCATTCTGAGATCTCATCAGTCAGCTGCTCACCTTCAGTGACATGGGCCTCATTTTTCTTTTTCTTGCCCTTGTCCTAAGACTTCTTATTTCTGCAGTCCTTTGCCATATGACCGCCCTTTCCACAGTTGTAGCATTTTCCCTTGAACTTCTTGTAAGCTTAGGAAAAGTCAGCTCCACTGTTCTTTCTCTTCTTGCTACCCTTTACACCCTCAACGATGTTGGCCTTAGACTTCATAGTCTTGTGTCTGGCCTTCTCGGACATCCGGTTATCCTCTTCGATTCTCAATCGAACATTAAGGTCTTCAAGGCTCATCTGCTTCTTCTTGTGTTTCAGATAGCTCCTGAAGTCCTTCCATGATGGAGGAAACTTTTCAATAATGGTGGCAACATGAAACGTCTCACAGAGTTTCATACCTTCATCCAGTATTTCATGAATGATCAACTGCAATTCACCCAACTGAGACATAACTGTTCTTGAATCTACCATCTTGTAGTCCAAGAACCTACCCACGACAAATTTCTTTTGTCCGGCATCCTCGGTTTTATGTTTCTTGTCTAGAGATTCCCAGAGAACCTTCGCAGAAACCATGCCTTGGTACACATTGTACAGGGTATTGTCAAGTCCACCCAGAAGGTAGTTCTTACACAAAAAGTCACCAGACGACCATGTCTCTTCCCGCAGTTGCTTGGCTATTTTCGATTCACCCTCCACAGGATCTGGAGGATCTTTGAGGTATTTAGCCAACTGTAAAGTTGTCAGGTAGAACATCATTTTGCTCTGCCACTGTTTAAAGTTTGCCCTACCAAACTTCTTCGGCTTTTCTCCATTGGAGACCGGTACTGTGATGTTTCCGCTAGCCATTTGTAACTGGAAAAACCAACAGGGGTCAATTAGTCTACAAAAGATAAATTGCACAACGATCAACAAATGATCTTGTTCAAAGTGATACATTAAGTAACCACTTGTTGTTTTATTGGACGGTGGTTCCAATAAACACAAGTCCTTGAATTTCAACTAAAGATTCTTAAGAAAAGTAAATAAATGAATATTCCCAGAGGACGAGGGGGGTCCGGAGTAACCACTTAAATCTCTGACCACTTAGGCTTTTATCGCTTTTTTGACAGAATATTCTTTAAACACTTTTTCAATAGGATCTCTTAGCAATTCAAACTCAGTATTACACTTTTGATTTACAATACAATATTCGATATGTGTAGATATATGTGTATGTGTCAATCAAGATTGGATGGAATTACTTGTGTATGATCACACTTTAAATTCTCAACCAATTATGCAACACGCAATTAAGTTTCAACTTTATCACTAAGTGTATGCTTGTGATAATTGAACACCCTAATAATAACCCAAATCTATACTACCAAGATTAATGTGATTCAGTATATGAATTACTAAGTTAATATTATATTAATCTAAGTCTTTGTTGTTTATTAACAATTCCAAGACAGGTTCGTTAGTGTCGCGTTTGTATCTACGTTCAAACGAGACTGTCCAGTGTGTGTACATTCGTGTTGTGTTCGAGAACACGTTCGAACGAAGTGTTCCAGAGAGTTCACGTTCATATAGCATTTGAGAACGCGTTCGAACGGAATAATTCCAGAGAGTTCACGTTCGTATAGCGTTCGAGAACGTGTTCGAACGAAATAATTCCAGAGAGTTTGCGGTCGAGTTGCATTTAGGACGCGTGCGAACGAACTCAGTCAGAAGGTCTGCGTTCGATTTGCGTTTGAATACATGTTCGAACGTTCTTAGGCAGTAGGCTTGCGTTCGACTTGCGTTTGAAGACGCGTTCGAACGTTCTTAAGAAATTTCAGATTTTTTACCTTCGCGTTCGTTGGGCGTTCAAACGCCCTACATATTTTTCATGCACAGACAATATTTTTCCAGAAAATTCTCTTATCTAAGCATGTGAATTATTATCTAACAATACCAATAGATAAGTTCTTAAGATTGTAGTCAAATTAGTGTCATTAAACATCAATACAACATGCTTTTAACAATCAAACCACAGAATCCAATGTAGATCTAGCATGCAAACCCTAGAATATCAAGAACTCGAAAAAAAACTATTAAAATGAAGGAAAACCTGGAAAATGAAAAATGCAGTGGTCCGGATCGAGAAGATTCTATGTCCTTAAGAACTTATCAGCCTCGTCTCGGTGCTCTACGGATTTTTTGGCTAATGTTCTCCCAGGATAACCCAGATTCCTCTTGTTCAAGGGGCACACCTTAACAAGATCTCGAATTAGGAATATGGTGCACTCTCTCAGACTCAAGAAAACAATATGTGACTCTATGCTTTTGTTTTAATTCGGATTTCTTTCCTGTGTATAAAAAGGAACAATAAAGCTTCATTTTATAAGCATGGAAAGGTGCCTCAAGGGCACCCTTAGGGTTGGGGTGCAACCCTCCAAAGAGTTGTACCCCTCATATACACCCATTGGAGCATATGACCATTTTACACACAAATTGAGGACATGTCCTTATGGGGTACCATCCAAAGAACATGTCCCTCCTCCATCCAAACATTATATTAGAAGATTTGAAGAATTTACAATAATATATATACAAGTACAAAACTTCTGGATTATTATTATTTTTTTTTGAATTACAATTCTACATATATACAATCTAAAATCTACTGGGATATTCAATACATACAATTATCGTACACCCAGACATCTACGTCTACTAAGAGACGAGCCCTAATTAGAAATATAATGGGAAATATCTACTCCTACTCAAATAATCGGGGAGAAATCTACTCCTAAATCCCAATTTTTGGGATTGGAGACAAGAGTCCCAACAGAGTCCCTGCTGGGACTTGAACACATGTTCTCCCCTTCGGGGGAGAACATGTGTTACCACTGGGCCATGAGCCCCAGTGGCAACTTCTGGATTATTTGAATGCATGCATATCAGTCTGGCCACATAGTCAATTATCCTTTTCCTTTTTTTCTTTTTGAAAATATTATTTTGTCAGAGATTTGTGTATGAATTGGTATTCAAATTTAAAATGTACTAATATATCCATGTATAAGGTATACCTAAAAACACGAGACAACCCAAAAAAATGCATGGGTCAAAGAATGAAAGTTATACTCATCCGGAGGACCATGGTTCAGAGGGTGTAAGTCGTTTCTTCAACCCGAAAAACAGCTCGGGTATGGTTTCTTGGGTATGACCGACCAGAGGATGCAACATGGTACAGACTTCAGAGACTGACAATGTCAGAACCGAGGCCGCCGACCACATCAGATCGGAAGCTCGGTTTGGTCTTGCCCTGCCTCCTTGAAAGAATGGGTGAGTTCGGATATCTCAGGTCAGGACGATATCCATTTGGGAAGCTCGGCAGGTTACTTGGCCGACCTCTTGAAGACCGACAGAAAATCAGAATGGTTGGTTTTTTCTTCGACACGTGTCATTTTTCGAAAGCACTTCACAGGCTGGGACCATTACTGTTGCGTGTGACAGTGGAGAAAATAGAGTGATGTGACAGGCCGTCAGACGGCAGGTTTGCTTTCGGCGATGACAGTCTTTGGGTAGAGAGCCCGTCAATCAGTCGGAGACCACGAGGGAAACGTCATAAAGTCGGGGGAACAGTGTTGTAATTCCTGAGTATATAAAAGAAAGTTAAATCCATTTATAAAAAAGAGCGAACTTGTAATAAAAAGAGAATGAACACTACTTGTAAAAGTCGATAAACTGCTCGGTCTCACTTGGACCTCTTTCAAAACAGGTCGGCCGAGTTAGTTCTAGTAATAAAACAACCCCCACCATTTTGTGCCCGTGGACGTAGGTTGGATTTGCTCCGCCGAACCACGTTAAAACTCTCTTGTCAACTTTTGTGTTTTTCTCGCCTTTTACTGCATTTGCCTTTGGTCTCCTCATAGCCAAATAAATTCAAGGTTGAGGGAAGGCTGTCTCAGGTGGGTTATCTCGAAACTACCCCTGGGATGAAAATCACCCGTCAACAGTTGGCGCCGTCTGTGGGGAGAGAACAAGAAGCAACTTAAGTAGTAAGATGATGCTAGAAGGTGGAAACCACGGGTCGTTGGAGAGTTCAGCAGCAGAGTGGTTTGGGAAACGAAAGAAAGGCTGGATGAAAGAGAAAGGGAGCGAGCGGAAGCTGGTCAGAACGGAAAAGGGAAAGGGATCACAAGGAAAGAGAAGGTCGGCAATAGCTCTCCTCATTGAGCTGTAGAATGGAGTTCAGACTAGAAGCTGTGATCGGACTATGAAGCAATAACCATAAAATTATTGTAAGAGCCTCTCTCAAAATGACCCGCAGAGAGTTGTAAGAAGGGCAGTAGGTCCATTGAATATGAATAAGGATTTCTCTTTTGAATTAAGAAATTGTCCATTTTACTTGTTTATTAATTGAATATGAAAGCTATGTTCAATATTCTTGGGATTTGCTAGATGTGAAGGGGTGCTCGGTAGTCGGGAAGGGCACCAAGCCCGTGGCACGCCAATCCCCGGGTGTCATATCAAACCCCCGGGTGGAATTGTTCTGACCTGACTCCTTTCACCTTTGAGGATCCAAAATGCGTCAAGGGATGGGGCAGATGTGGGAAACGCGCGAACCCCTCGTGGCACGTCAACCCCAGGTGTCATTATCAAACCCTCGAGGCCGGAGCGTTACTACCCCATGGCTCACATTTTTTAGGAATAGCTCGGGTAAACCAGAACTAGGGACATTTCTGCCCATGTAGGTCGGCTGGTGAATCCCGTTGAAGATTATCAGAAAGTATGGCATGTGGATGGCTTAATTGCCTCCATGACCATCATGCTCCCGGGTAAACCAGACCCAGGGAGGTTTTTTCCCTTGCGAGTCGGCTGGTGAGTCCCGTTGAGAACTATCAGACCACCTGGCTTGGATATGGCCGAATGGTCCCCTTGATTACAGGAGTCTCGGGTAAACTGGAACCAGGGAGGATTCTTCCCCTGCGAGTCAGCTAGTGAGTCCCATTGAGAACCACCCAGTGAAGGCACACACGGGGTGTCTTCCTCCCCCGTGGAGATTTGCCTGACCGCCCCGGATCGGCGTATCTGTAGCCTGGTTAGCCAGGACACTGAATTGTAAGGTTCGAAATTATGTTTTGGGAGGCCTCGGGCAGGACGCTGCCTCGGAGCACCTGAGTTGTTATTTTTACTTCTGGAATTTATGTGGAGTATGTGCTAAGTCACCTCCATTTGGTAAACTTTACTTCGTTCCAATTTTTGTTTTTCACTGATGTCTGGCAAGGGGACGCCCGCGCTAGGATCCGCAGAGCCACAGAGGTTGAAAATCTTCCCTCGTGTAAGTCTCAAATGCTCCTCCAGCTCGGGCCTGGATTCGTTCTGCTGAGTCTCTATTGTTCCACCAGCTCGGGGCTGGATTCGTTCTGCCGAGTCTGTATTGTTCCACCATCTCGGAGCTGGATTCGTTCCGCCGAGTCTGTATTGCTCCACCAGTTCGGGGCTAGATTCGTTCCACCGAGTCTGTATTGTTCCACCAGCTCGGGGCTGGATTCGTTCCGCCGAGTCTGTATTGCTCCACCAGTTTGGGGCTGGATTTTTTCCGTTGAGTCTGTATTATTCCTCCAGATCGGGGCTGGATTTGTTCCGCTGAGTCTTTATTATTCCACCAGCTCGGGACTGGATTCGTTCCGCCAAGTCTGTATTGCTCCACCAGTTAGGGGCTGGATTCGTTCTGCCGAGTCTGTATTGTTCCACCAGCTCGGGGCTAGATTCGTTCTGCCAAGTCTGTATTGCTCCACCAGTTCGGGGCTGGATTCGTTCCGCCGAGTTTGTATTGTTCTACTAGCTCGGAGCTAGATTCGTTCCGCCGAGTCTGTATTGCTCCACCAGTTCGGGGCTGGATTCGTTCCACTGACTATGTATTGTTCCTCCAGCTTGGGGCTGGATTCGTTCCGCCGAGTCTGTATTATTCCACCATCTTGGGGTTGGATTCGTTCCGCCGAGTCTGTATTGCTCCACCAGATCGGGGCTGGATTCGTTCCGCCGAGTTTGTATTGTTCCACCAGCTCGGGGCTGCATTCGCTCCACCGAGTCTATATTGCTCCACCAGCTCGAGGCTGGATTCATTCTGCCGAGTTTGTATCATTCCACCAGCTCGGGGCTGGATTCGTTCCGCCGAGTCTGTATTGTTATACCCGTTCGGGGCTGGATTTGTTCCGCCGATGTTTTATTCTTCAGCTCAGGGTCAGGCTACATCCCACCGAGTCCATCTCATTGGTCTGGGGACGTAACATTTCCCCCAGAGCCAAGTGTTTTTCTCAGCTCGGGGTCGGGCTACATCCCACCTAGTCCATCTCATTGGTCTGGGGACGTAACATTTCCCCTAGAGCCAAGTGTTCTTCTCAGCTCGGGGTCGGGCTACATCCCACCGAGTCCATCTCATTGGTCTGGGGATGTAACATTTCCCCCAGAGCCAAGTGTTCTTCTCACTCGGGGTCGGGTTACGTCCCACCGAATGCATTTGATTTCGACTCAGAGACAGACTATCCCCTCATGGCCGGATTCAAGATTGGTCAGGATCAGGATCTCTTCTCACATTCAGATTTGGAAGAACGAGTTAGCAAGTTAAAAATTGGAATTATGCTAATTATGGAAGACAAGAAAGGAAACATTCAGAGATAAGCATCAGAAGAGGGAATTGGGCAGCAGGTTTATCTTGATCTGGCCCGGGGCGGCTAGGAATGTCGAGGCGGCCAAAATATCTTGACCAGCTGGTATGTACAGCAAAGGGACTGGTTCGGTTGAAGCTGGGTCTTCTCGGAAACTACTGATCTCTCTAACCTCAGGGTCGGGTTACGTCCCACCGAGTGCCTGATTTTGTCCTGAAGACAGACCGTGCAAAGACACTGAGGATGACCAGAGTTGGCACCAGGGCAGTTTTTTGTACAATTCCGAGGGTCAGCCGCTTGAGGTTGATCGGCTCGCTTCAGATTTTTGTAGTTCCCAGCACCAACTCGTACACTCGTTGGAACCGAGAACTAGGGAACAGATGTTGATGGGGATTTTTGCGGCTAAGGTTTCTGAACAGTTTGGTAAGGGCAGAGAAGGAAAGTTCTACTCATCCGGAGGACCATAGGTCAGAGGGTGTAAGTCGTTTCTTCAACCCGATAAATAGCTCGGGTACGGTTTCCTGGGTATGACCGACCAGAGGATGCAATATAGTACAGACTTCAGAGACCGATAACACTGGAACCGAGGCCGACCATATCAGATCGGAAGCTCGGTTTGGTCTTGCCCTGCCTCCTTGAAAAAATGGGTGAGTTTGGATATCTCGAGTCAGGACGATATCCGTTTGGGAAGCTCGGCAGGTTACTTGGCCGACCTCTTGAAGACCGACAAAAAATCAGAATGGTTGTTTTTTCTTCGACACGTGTCATTTTTTGAAAGCACTTCACAGGCTGGCACCATTATTATTGCGTGTGACAGTGGAGAAAATATAGTGATGTGACAGGCCGTCAGATGGCAGGTTTGCTTTCGGCGATGACAGTCTTGGGGCAGAGAGCCCGTCAATCAGTCGGAGACCACGCGGGAAACGTCATAAAGTCGGGGAAACAGTGTTGTAATTCCTGAGTATATAAAGGAAAGTTAGATCCATTTATAAAAAAAAAAAGCGAACTTGTAATAAAAAGAGAATGAACACTACTTGTAAAAGTCGATAAACTGCTCGGTCTCACTTGGACCTCTTTCAAAACAGGTCGGCCGAGTTAGTTCTGGTAATAAAACAACCCCCACCATTTTGTGCCGTGGACGTAGGTTGGATTTGCTCCGCCGAACCACGTTAAAACTCTCTTGTCAACTTTTGTGTTTTTCTCGCCTTTTACTGCATTTGCTTTTGGTCTCCCAATAACCAAACAAATTCAAGGTTGAGAGAAGGTTGTCTCGGGTGGGTTATCTCGAAACTGCCCCTGGGACAAAAATCATCTGTCAACAGACGTGGCTTGGTGGTGTAGTATTTATGATCTCACTTTAAGGTCCTGTGTTTGAATTTAGGGAATGCGTTTTTTATAAGAGTTTGGGACAGCATGAGATTTTATCTGCTCCGTTTCAGCCCAGAAAAAGTGATTTGATTGCGGAATTTCTAAGGATTCCAATAAAAAAAAATATATTGCTGATTAATACTATCGACATAGCCAAAAAAAAACATTCTGGCCTTTTAGATAAGGTAACATAGTGTCTACGGCTGAGTTGATGTTTGTGGAGGGACTGAAAAGTGGGAGGGCATTAGCAGAAGCATCAGAGGTGGAGAAGTTGGGAGAGGCAGATATGTTTGAATAGCAATAGTTGATTTAGACATGTGTTAAGGCGAAAGATTCTGTAATTTTTAAGGATTTAATTTAAGGGTTAGTTTACTCCGCTTTTATTAAGGAGGCTGATACCATATAGAATTCAAATGTATCCAAAATATTTTGTTGATATCTAATGAATGCAGTGACTCCTATTTATAATACCAAGTTACAATTGATGAGCGGTTAAAATACACATATTTCCCGCCCTTTTGTCTTAATGCTTTGTGCGTGATCTCGGGATTTATGAGCGTTTTAATGTATTTTTGGTGTATTTTTGTAGGTCAAAATAATATCACGACTCAATGAAATTAACTATAGATAAAACGACAATTTACAAAGCAAATCGAGAAAAATTCGAAGTCAAAATATGCATCCATGCGCTAGTTGAAAAAGTGGATAAAGGGCAGAATTTGTGACTCATCGCGATGCTGCCCTCTGCACGTCGCGAAGGGCAGTGGATGGTAGTGTGCGTTACGACACGCGTGGATCCGATTTTTAACAAGAAAATACCCTCATGACCTCCTATATAAGCATAAGTTCATCCCAAAACCTATTATCAAGCCTCATAACATATTTTAGAGCCTCCAGAGTAAAGAAGAACGTCTAAAATAAAATAAAAATAAGTTCATCAATCGGAGTTGGAGTAAGAAGCCGAATACTGCAAACGATAGTTTCTTTCTTCCATTTTTTTCTCTAATTTTATATTCTATGAGTTCTTGGCTTGTTATAATGATTAGCTTGTATCTATTGAATATTATGAGTAGCTAATTCATTAAATCTATGGTTGTATTGGATCCAAACATGTTTAATTAATTATTTGCATATTTTTATTCATTTAGATTTGTTATTTATTATTTATAATTCTCTGTACTTTGATGTTTATTTAATTTGTTTGGCCAACAATAGAATAATCTTGATAAATCCTTAGGAACTCGACAGAGAAAATTTGGGTTAGTCGTGGGAATAATAGCATGTAATTTATTCATTGAATAGATTTTTCTTCATGACAGAAATATACTTGCAAGGCATCGTAGCTAATATTAGAACTTGACATTAATGAATTTGGTTTAATTTAATTAACATAGACATATAGTTAATTGATTTATTCTGAATATATTCTCCTGACCATCGAAAGAGGCTTGTGAATAATTTAGTATTCTAGGTTAATAATTAACAACAACAACCCAATTGAATGGAAAATGTTTGAGCTTATTGTGATAAGAAACCTGCCTGGAACAAAGTCAAGCAATCCCTTCCACGTGTTCTAAGCCCCAAGAACCGCGAATCGTGATTTTGTAAGAACAAAATCCTTTCCAAGATCAAGTCAAACCCATAAGGAACCTTGTCCTTAAGAACCTTCCTTTATTTATTTGGAGAATCATGTACAGCGATACAGTGCCACAACGCTTGCCACACGTTGATATGCTTTTGTTCCGTAGAACCAAGGAAGAATCCACTCCCTCAAGATGATACAAGTCACTTTGTTTTGTAAAAAGATATATTCTTAGTTAATTCTCAATTACAATGAATAATGCCATTTTAAATAGGTGGCTAACCCTAATTCTACCCAAATATAATAAAGCCTTGTAAAATAAATCCAATAGCACATACAATACTTTAAAATTTCGTTCATGGGCTTTGTAATATAATTAAAGTTCAGCCCATCACTTAAACAACACATAACCTAAAAACAAATATAAAATATAAAATCTATAGGGATATATTGTGTCATCATTTTGACTAATAATAATTCTGAACTGTACTTTGATGTAAGCTACAAAGTTGTAGCTCTACGAGTTCTCTTTCCAATGCAACTTGAATCACCAAAATCGGACATCGGACAAGAAAGTTACGTCCAAAATACAAAGACTGCGCAAATCTCTTCACTACTAATGCACCATTCGGAAATAAAGCCGAAAATAAATCAAGGCAACCCATGCATGTCCAAAACCCATTTCATTCTTGATTTAGACATAATAAAGCCTTCATATAAAGTCTCATACATAGAACAAACACCAGAACCCAATGAATCTTCCAAATCCACCAAAATGACCTAAATACACCAATCTAACCAAGCCATGCAATCAGCCACAACTTCAAGTTAACTTGGCCCAACAAACAGAGCTCATTCTGGATCACATCATATTGTCTGCATGCTTAAGTGAAATTGTAACCCTATGTTCTTCTATCTTATAAGGTTTCTTCAAAAAAAATATATTATTTGTTCGTTATTTACTTTTCAATTACAGCAATTAAACCAACTCGTATTCTCAATAATTTAGTTTAAGTTAAGAATGTTAGTTTTGATATTATTAAGATAAATATTAAGTCCATGTGAGTTCAACATCTGACTTTCAGTCATTGTATTACATGAGCGATATGTGCGCTTGCGTGCTAGATTTATAAAAATCGCTGCCAAGTTTTTGGCGTTGTTGCCAGTGACTTATTTTATTTTTCATTATTAATATTAGGACAACATTCCACTTGTTTAGCTATACACCCCTTATTTTCTTTTTTATTTTCTTTTTGTTTTGAATTGAAGCATCATGAAAGATAATTAGCCTGAACAACGGGCAGTAGTAGGCCTATCCCAATTCGAGACAGGACGATACTAATTATTGATGGAATTATATATTATATCATCCTACCACCCCTTCAGGCTAATGCGTGTGATATCAATACAAATATTCAAATAATACAGCAATCACTGTAGTTTGGGGATGGCCAGAATGAAGATCTGAATGCACACATGCACATTTCCTGGAAATATGCATCACTTTCAACTTCACTAGATGGGCAGAAGAAGCAGTTCGCCTACGAGCTTTCCCATATCATTGAAAGAAAGAGCTAATGGATGGCTTCAGTCACTGCCAGGGGGGTCAATCACTACATAGACAGACTTAACCATAAAATTCCTCGTTAATTATTTTCCTCTCACCAGAATAGCAAAGTTGCAAAATGAAATCACGTCATTCACGCAGTATGACTCAGAATCCTTATATGAGGAGTGAGAGAGATATAAAGACCTGATGCGCAAATACCCACATCACGACATTGCAAAATAGCTACAAGTATAGACCTTCAACAATAGGCTTAATGGAATGATGAAGACTACAGTAGACGCAACAGTTGAAGGTGCGCTGATGGCCAAATATGAGAATGTTGCATAGGATCTACTGGAATAAATGACGAATAACAACTCTCTATGGCCAACTGAAAGGAGTATTCAGTAGCAAGCGGCAGCAGCCTATGGGTTAGAACTAAACAAAGCTTTAAATGCTAAACTAGACAAAATATACAAATGTCTAGAGATCCTCAGTAAGCAGGCTGTGAACAATGTTGGAGCTGCAAGTGCAGGATATAGGGGAGTACAGAATAGAGAGCCTTATGCTCCACATAGTAAGTCTGTTAAGTATGTTAACAACTACAACAGATAATACTATAATCCTTACTCAGATAGCTACAATCCTGGGTGGCAGACCAATCAAGGGGACGAGCAAAAGAAATAATTAAAGGAACTACTATCAGACATACATAAGAGGTAAGAAACCAAGTACGATACCTTATTCTAGAGTCAAGTTGTAACCGTAAGAGCATTGGAGACCCGAATTTGACAGTTTGAGATTAATCAAAGTTATAGGCTACTATGAGCTTGCCCAAATGACATAGACAACAACCCAATAGGGCGAGAAAAGAGTTCTGCAATGCCATCTCAGCCGGTCATAAGTCAGTAGAGGATGAGTGCAACACGCAAATGTCTGATGAAGAACTTGATGAGGAAATTCGTTAATGTATAAATTCTCTTGATACTTCAACTAGCTTGAGACCTAAATTGCAGCCTTCATTAGAGGAATCCATGGAGAATGGGACAAAAAGAGTGGAATCTTCACTCATTAGCATCACTTTCAAAAAGGAAATATTTATAGAGGTGTGTAGTGCCATATTGCAAGGACCGTCTGCAACAAAGTGTAAAGATCATGGCGTTTTCACCATAGACTACACCATTATGGATTACGAAATAATACCTGTAGGCATTGTATTTTCACATGTGAAACCCGATGATGAGTCTCAGTTGGAGGCACTACCTTTTTAGCTAAGGATATTGCGGGAAACGGAGGTCGGAAGGGGAAATTCGAAATAAGTACGTCATCAAGTTCATTTCACAAGCTCACTGTCTTCGTTAGTGCTGCGTTCGTTACTTCGTTCGAACGTCAGGCAGATTGCGGACGTTCGTGTAGCATTCGAATTGGCATTCGAACGGCGTCGGTGTTTCTGGTTTTGCTGCTAGCCTCGCACCCCAGCCCAATTAGCTCCCCAAAGCCCATAAAACACATCCCAATTTAATTAAATTAAACATTAAACATTAAATAAAATATTTAAACCATTTACCAATTAAACAAAACATAAAATATAATCATACCTAATTAAGACAAATCAAATATATTAACTTCCTAACTAAACAAATCACATACTAAATTAAAAAGATGTCATGCCTAATTAAAATCAATCATAACCAATTAAATATTTTGACTTCCTAATCTAGCCAAGATTTGTCCCCCCTCAATCCTTGACTTTCCTTGCTCAACACCAAATCAAATCCTCCCTTTAATGCACCAAATCCCTTCCTTGTGAGACAAGGTGAAGCCCTAACCCTTCTCTATATAAACAACCCCCAACCAAAGCCATCCTCTCTTTCACACAAGATCATTCACGGTAATAGCATAAAGAAGTAAAAACAATTTCTCTCCTACACCTCTTTCAATAACCAAAGCACACATATCTCTCAAATCACGCCTAAGCCATCCCCCTCCTAGTTCACGCCCATCACAAGAAATAAAGAAGCAAAGAATTTCCAACCCCTAGCTCATACACATAATACACAACTCACATAAATCACAAGAGAAAAGAAAATAACACCAAGCCTTCACATTAAAAGCACCTTCACAAACCAATCAGCCCTACACGTCCATAAACCCCACAAATCTTCTCAACTCCATAACCGAAAATAACACCCCCCTAAGCCTCCACACATCACCGAAAATCACAGCCCCGAACATTCTATAAAAACCTTAAAAATAGTAACTTAAAAACTGCATTCATAATCCTTAAAATAATCACACAAGACTGCACTAAGAACCCACACAAAGACTTGGAACAGTCCGTTAAAACGTCAAACAGGTGACCTGAACAGTGAGCAGCAAAACAGAGGCCGAACAGTAGCAGAACGGAGTTCAAACCGCAAGTAAAACAGCAAAGCAGTGAGCTAGGACGCTAAACCAGTGAACCGGAGAAGTTGAGGAGCTGTACCCTTCCGACGTCCGTGAAACCCAAGCCTGAAAGTTGGCAAAAAGGTTAGACCTGAGGGTATCTTTCACACTCGCTTTTTTGTACTATTTATTAAATATTGCTTGCATGATTGTCATGTTGAAATGCATGTTGTGGCCCTTGAGTAGATGAATATGCATGAATTATGAGATGTTGTATGTTGTGGCTGTGGAATGAAATGAGAGATGTGTCAACTCTTGCGGTATATCGGATGGAAACCCGGACATAAATTTCATAGCCGATTCCGAATGGACGGTAATATGATCTGTACTCGGGACACAACTCCACGTACCGCTTGAGTAAACGGCACTCTCTTTTGTTTTGTGTTGCTTTGGTTTATTTATTTTTCGTCATTTGAATTTTTGCATGTTGCTTATGTATGCGTGATTCAATCGAGCGCATGGGCTTAGTAAGTGGAATGAAAGATCCCCTATGGGGAGGGGTTTAAAGCCCTTTACCACGATGCTTTGCCGCGCCGGTTGATGTGTGTTCGGTTGAATGCAAGATACGTTCAATCGGGCATACTAAGTTTGACATTATTGCGTTTAATTCTTTGTATGCATGATTCAATCGAGCGTATGGGCTTAGTAAGTGGAATGAAAGATCCCCTATGGGGAGGGGTTAAAGCCCTTTACCACGATGCTTTGCCGCGCTGGTTGATGTGTGTTCGGTTGGATGTAAGATGTGTTCAATCGGGCATACTTAGTTTGATATGATTGTCTTTATGTTTTTATGCATGGTTCAATCAAGCGCATGGGCTTAGTAAGTGGAATGAAAGATCCCCTATGGGGAGGGGTTAAAGCCCTTTACCATGATGCTTTGTTGCGCCGGTTGATGTGTGTTCGGTTGGATGTAAGATGTGTTCAATAGGGCATACTAGTTTGATATGATTGTCTTTATGTTTGTATGCATGATGCGATCGAGCGCATGGGCTTAGTAAGTGCGATGAGAGGTCCTCTAATTGAAGAGGTTAAAATCCTTTACCACGATGCTTCGCCGCACCTCGCATTGTAATATCTTCCATTTATGTATTGCGTCTCATTTCATGCATCACGTCTATTCCCGTTCTAAAGCGTTTACGAACGCAACTCGAACGCGCATGCATTTTTGCCTTATCATGCATCAGGTCCCATCTCTGTTCGAACGTGTTCACGAATGCCATACGAAGGTGAGCATTCTGTTTCATTTTTGTTCGAACGCGTTAACAAACGCCATACGAATGTGAGTATTCTGTTTCATTTCCGTTCGAACGCGTTCACAAACGCCATACGACCGTGAGCATTCTGTTTCATTTCCGTTCGAACGCGTTTACGAACGCTACTCGAACGAGAACCTTCTGTTTACCGTTCGAACGCATCTACGAACGCTGCACGAACGCCCACGGTAAACAGATCCTCTTGCATCACATTACGACATGTCCATCTTAGCACATAGTTACCCTTTTTTACGTTATGCATTTGTATTACCTCTCTAGTTGTCTATTTCTGTTATGCGCTTAAATATCTTTTCTTAATATGCATGCTAGTAAGAATGCTATTTGTTTGCGCTTCTGTGTCCACCAACGCGTTCATTAACTTGTATGCTTGCCGTATGATAATCCTTATGTATGCAAATTGAGACATAGATTACATGCAAATAGGCTGTATGCAAATTCAAATATGTGTTACATATAAATTTAGATGAACTTGTTGATGTATGTATATGAATTTAGAAGCATGATATTCTTAGAAATAAATGCTACTTAAGCCTGATTAAATTATTATATAAATCCTTTCATTACAAGTGGCATAAGTAAGGGACCATTCCGAACCCAATGGTTTGAGGTCTTCCCTTGCGAGGGGTGAGTGCGGCCTTAAATCTTTGTCCCGGTTCACACCGGGTGGCGACTCCATTATTCTCCAGTTTAGTCCCCCGTGGCTATTCCGTACTCCCGACCGGGCCGCGAGCCCTGGGGACAGCATGTGTCGCCCCAGTTCATGTGTTCCCACAGTCTGGCGACTCCACTGGGGATAGAGAATCGGCCCCGAAATATTGACTTGTGATGTTTGGATTTATGTTTTAATTGACCGTGTCTATAATGGATAAAGTGAGGGTTTAATCAAAGGCATTTTGAGGCTAGGTAATGGTTTGGTGTCTTCCTTCATTCACTACCTTTCTAGAAGGAAAAGCTGTGAAGGCACCTAGATAGCCATCTACTCGTAGCCTATTGTGATGGACTACTTTGGAGGACTCGTTGTTTATTCCTGACAACAAGCGATAAGAGCCTAAGAGGCTTGGGTATTTAAGTGAGCCTCACTCCACCTTCCCTCTGGGGAATCTACAACGGGAATCCATTTGACAGTCCGTCACACACCATAGCTCATTGGCACGTACCTTAGTGTATAAAAAAGGGTGCGCTCACTTGGTTGCTCGAACCCTTGAGTGGGGAGACCTAGTTGTGGGCCATCATTCGCCGGTGGAGCCTTTGTTTGTACTCTTGCTAACCCACCCATAGACCGGGTTGTCCAAAGTAACAATTATTTCCTTGAATATGTGCTTGTGGACCATCCTCATTTGGATGCAGTTGGACTATTGTCGGAAATGCGGGCTTGCTGGGCCATTTAAACTGGGGCAAGTTCGTACCTTATGACTATTAGGCCCAAAGCTTCTGAAATGTCGATGGGCCATTGTGTAGAAATTAATATGTCATGTTTGCATCATCTTTCTTCTATGCTTGTGTTTGGGAACATCGTCGTTTGGATCCATTTGGACCATTTGTCATGGGATATGGGCTTGTTGGGCCATTTAAACTGGGACAAGAACGTATTTCATGACTATTGGGCCAAAGGCTTCTAAGTGATTGATGGGCCACTTTGTGATTGTGTTCGGAACGTTACCATTTGGATTTAGTCGGGCACTTTGTCATGAAATGTGAACTCATTGGGCCATTTAAACTGGGATGGGTTCACTCCTATGACAATTAGCCCGAAAGATTCTAAAATGATAACGGGCCGATTCGTTTGAGAGTTTTAATTGATTTAGTATGTTATATATGTTACATGCATCTCATGCACCTCATACATACATATATCATGTTAATACCGTCTATGTCTCAAAAAGACATCATAGATATCGTTTGGGTTAGAGAATGGACAAGACTCACTAAAAGAACAAGTATGAGTGAATCCGATAATGAGGTGTCCCGTATGGATCAGTTAGAGAACGGTCTCGCCAAGATCACTGAACAGTTGCAAGCTTTGACTACTGCTATGGATGGTATAGATGTGTCTCGTGCCGGGGTTAATTCTGGGGATGTGAGGCAAGAGGAATCTCCGAACAGATTGGGGGATGATACCCCCGCTTTTGATGATGATATGGCAGAGTATGCAGCAGGCAGAGTATCTGGGTCTCAGGCAGAGTTACAGAAACTTCGGGATCAGGTTGAGTCGGTTACCCGCAAGATAAGGGGTAAGAATGAGGATCTGCTGGATTATGACACACTGACTTTCGAGGAACAGTTGCCGGCACAGTTCAAGATGCCTGATATGGCTAAGTTTAACGGGAATGGGCATCCAAGGGTGCATCTCCGACAGTTTGTATCAGTCATGTTCAGTTGGCCTGTCTCAGCGCCAAGTGCAGAAAATGTTTGGAATGTCGCTCGAGGGAGCTCCCGTGGTGTGGTACCACAGTTTGGAGAGGAAAGTGAAGGAAGATTGGAGGGAGTTGGCTGATGCTTTCCTGAAGCAGTATGTCACTGACTTAGAGATCAATCTGTCACTCCGTGATCTGAAGAATGTTAAGCAGAAAGCGGAGGAGAGTTTTAAGGAGTATGTGGACCGGTGGAGGGGTCAGTTATTGAAGATGCAGACTAGGCCTTCGGAGAAGGATCAGATTAAGATGATTATCAAGGGCTCCAAACCCTCCATTTACAGCAAGTTGAGGAGGATGACCTCCATCATTGTAGACTTTCGGCAGTTGAGGGAAACTGTCATGTATATTGAGGAAGAAGAGGCCGAGAATAGAAAATTCTATTGTCTGAACAGGAGGCCCATTGGGGGAACATCGGGAGCAAAGCCCGTTTCTGTTGAGATTGCCGCTATCCGGAACCGGAGATTCTCCAACTTGGGTAGGCCCTTGTCCAAGGTATTGGAGAAGTTGAAGAGACAAGGACTTCTGTCACCCTTAGAAGCCAAACCATTACCCAATCCACCACCACCATATTATAACCTAAGCCTTTACTGTCACTTTCACCAACAAAAGGGCCATGACACTGACAATTGCGCCCGACTCCGCCATGAATCCAAGACCTGATAGACTCCAAGAAAATACCTGACCCAGAAACAGAACAGCCTGACACACACAGAAACCCCTTACCCAATTACCGCGTTGTACCACCACCAGCCTATATGATCAATTCTGGCCTCCCAGAAGACCTTGTCCTAAAATCCTTCCACCCTCAAGCCTTTTGCCTTGGAATCTGGGATAGTACTAGTGAAGATGAGGCAGAGCAGGGGAAAAGCTTTTGGCTTGATTTCTCTAGCAGTGATGAGGAAGAGAGTAAGGGGAATGACGCGTAGCGGTCGCTTTTACAATGATATGGCAGAAAAGGGTAAGGAAGTTTTGACAGATGGTAGGGAAGTGCTTGAGACTGTAGAAAATACTGAGGGAGATATAGTGCTGAAGCAGTTGAGGAAGACTAGAGCACAAGTGAGTATCTGGGAACTGTTATGTGCTTCTCGAGAGCATAGGCAGGCCATGGTTGAGGCCTTGAGCAAAATTGTGGTACCAGAACAGAAGACGCCAACCCTGCAATATTTGTTGGGTCAGTTCAGAAAGAAGCTTTGCAGATATCTTTTTCTGAGGATGAACTCCTGCCGGAGGGGAGGAATCATAATAGGCCTCTATTTATCAGGGCCGGAGTGAGGGGCAAGAAAACTTCATGTGTGATGGTGGATGACGGTTCGTCCATCAATGTGTGCCCGTTGAAAATTCTGGCAAAATTGGGTATGAAAGCAACAGACTTGGACCCCTCCAGTATGACTATTAAGGCTTATGATGATAGTAAAAGAGGAGTTGAGGGTACCTTTGTGGCTATGGTCAAGGTAGGACCGATTGAAGATGAGGTTGAGTTCACAGTGCTGGACATCCCAGCCACTTTTGCCTTATTGTTGGGAAGGCCTTGGTTTCAAAAACTTGGGGGCGTGCCTTCCACTTTGCATCAGATGATCAAGTTCCCGTATGAGGGAGAAGTTGTTACCATCCGGGCTGAGTTAGATAATGACGTGGCTGCCTTGGAGATACAACATTTCACGAGGTTTCAGGTGTCAGCTACTTTTGAGGAGTGGGTGGATCCTAGGGTGGCTAGGATTATGGAGAAAATGAAGTTTGAACCGGGTGAAGGTTCAAAGTTGCCAGATTTCAGAGGACAGACCACTCGGAAAGGTTTGGGGTATAAGTCTGATGAAGAAAAGCCAAAGGTCAAGAAAAAGGGCCTAAAACTGATGGAATGTTTTGTGAAAGCTTCAAGATATCAAGGGGAGCCTGAACCTGTGGAAGTTAATGGGATTGTGGTACCTGGATTTGAGATCTTCCAGGATTTGTTGGGTGAGAAACCGCTGATTAAAGAAGCTGTGGAAGCAGAGAACTGGGAAGAATAATTGATGAAGTTGGAGAGCCTGACTCTGTGAGAGGATGAAAAGCCTGAGGAAGACCTGATTGCAGAGGAAGAAGTGTCTATAGATGATGAAGACATTTACCTTCCTGATTTGTTTGAATGTACTTCCGCATTATCCAATAATAAATACATTTCTTTTGCTTACTTGCCTGAGTCATTTCCATTTGCTCTGCACGAATCAAGCATATTTGATATCAGTTCGGCCAGAACTACTGCATTTAACTTGGGTACACTTGAGAACCCCAAGGAAATTCTGATTGCAAGTGAAGTAACCTCCGATGAGAGGGAGAAACTAGAAGAAGTGTTGGTCAAATATGCCAAAGTATTTGCTTGGTCCTATGAGGACATGCCTGGGGTAGACAGAAATATTGCCCAGTACACAATACCAACTTATCCGAATATGAGACCAGTACTCCGAAGGATGAGACCAGAATGGGCTGAGAAAGTCAGAGAGGAAGTTAAGAAACAGATAGATGTGGGGTTCCTGGAAGTAGTAAAATATCCAGAGTGGTTGGCTAATATAGTGCCGGTACCGAAAAGATGGGAAGGTCAGAATGTGTGTAGACTACAGAGATCTCAACAAAGCTTGTCCGAAAGATGATTTTCCTTTGCCGCATATAGATGTTCTGGTTGATAGCGCGGCTTTATTGCTATGTATTCATTTACAGACAGGTTTTCAGGTTACAATCAGGTTCTCATGGCCGAGGAAGATAAAACAAGACTGCATTTGTTACCGAGTGGGGTACTTATTGTTACAAGGTTATGCCGTTTGGGCTTAAGAATGCGGGGCTACTTATCAGCGGATGGCCACTACACTTTTCCACGACTTAATGCACAAAGAGATTGAGGTGTATGTGGATGACATGATGGTGAAATCAGAGACAAGAGTTGGGCATATTGAAGCACTGGAAAGGTTCCTTCAGAGAGTTGACAGATACAACCTGCGGCTTAATCCCAAGAAATGTGTGTTTGGGGTGACATCAGGAAATTGCTTGCTTGGTCATACAGTGGGAATGGGCGGAATAGAGGTAGACTCAGAGAAGATCAAGGCAATCACAGAAATGCCTACACCAAAGACAGAAAAAGAAGTCAGAGCATTTTTGGGAAAGATTCAGTATATCAGTCAGTTCATTGCCAAGTTGACATCAGTATGTGAGCCTATCTTCAAACTGTTGAGAAAAGATCAGCCAGTGAGATGGAATGAACAGTGTCAGACAACCTTCAACAAGATCAGAGAGTACTTGGTAAAGCCTCCTGTATTGAAACCTCTGAGACCGGGCAGACCTTTGATATTGTATTTGGCTATAGAATCAGAAGCACTATGGGCAATGATGGTACAGGCAGATGAGACAGGGGTAGAACATGCAGTTACTATCTGAGTAAGAAGATGCTCCCGTATGAGGCTCGGTATCAAGGAGTTGAGAAGATCTGTCTTGCAGTGGTATGGGCTTCCAGAAAATTGCGGCATTATTCCAGTCATACAAGATCCAGGTAGTGGCAAGGAGAATCCTCTGAAGTATCTTCATTCGGTGCCTTCACTAGTGGGAAAATTGGGCGCAGATGGTTGGTATTGCTGACAGAGTTTGACATTGAGTATCTCACCTCCAAAGTGATAAAAGGGCGGGCAGTAGCAGTAGCAGAGTTTCTGGCAATGCAACCTGTTGAGGGGGATCGGTATAAGTTTGAATTTCCAGATGAAGAGATCCAAGCAATAACAGTTCAGAGATGGAAGATGTATTTCGACGGAGCAGTGAATCACAGGGGAGCTGGAATTGAATCGTGATAGTGACCCCCGAAGGGGAGACTTTGCCTTTGGCCAAGAGGTTGACATTCAGAGTGACTAATAACATGGCCGAGTATGAGGCATGTGCTTTTGTTTGACAGCATTGATAGCCTTGAGGCCGGGATGTGGGAACTCTATGGAGATTCTATTTTGGTAGTTCCAGCAGATGCGAGGAGAATGGGAATTGAAAGAAAGCGGTTGAAACCTTACTTTTTCACCTCATAAAGTTGGCACAGGTTATCCCCGAGTGTAAGTTTCAGCACTTACCGAGAGAAGAGAATCAGATGGCAGATACATTGGCTACACTTGCAGCAACTTGGGAAAATCCAGAAAGTTAGTGATGAGACCATTGATACTGACAACAGCGAGCAGACCTGTTTATGAGATAGAAAGAATTCTGGGAGTTGAGGTCGACGATGGTAAACCTTGGTATTATGACATCAGAGGTATCTAGAACATGGTGAACTCCCGGAAGGGGCAGGCAGAAAGACAGAATAGCCATTCAGAAGTTGGCTTCCCAGTATGTGATTTTGAAAGGGGAACTGTACAAGAGACAGGCAAACGGTATTCAGTTGAAGTGTTTGAGAAAAGAAGAAGCTCAGCATATAATGGAAGAATACACTCCGGGGTATGTGGTCCGCACATGAACGGGTTGAATCTGTCCCGCAAGATAGTGAGACAATGTTTTTATGGTCAACCATGGAAACAGACTGCACGAAGATGGTAAAGCACTGTCATGATGTGTCAAGCAAGCATGGTAATTTGAATCACTTACCGTAATTAAACCAACTCGTATTCTCAATAATTTAGTTTAAGTTAAGAATGTTAGTTTTGATATTATTAAGATAAATATTAAGTCCATGTGAGTTCAACATCTGACTTTCAGTCATTGTATTACATGAGCGATATGTGCGCTTGCGTGCTAGATTTATAAAAATCGCTGCCAAGTTTTTGGGGTTGTTGCCAGTGACTTATTTTATTTTTCATTATTAATATTAGGACAACATTCCACTTGTTTAGCTATACACCCCTCATTTTCTTTTTTATTTTCTTTTTGTTTTGAATTGAAGCATCATGAAAGATAATTAGCATGAACAACGGGCAGTAGTAGGCCTATCCCAATTCGAGACAGGACGATACTGATTATTGATGGAATTATATATTATATCATCCTACCACCCCTTCAGGCTAATGCGTGTGATATCAATACAAATATTCAAATAATACAGCAATCACTGTAGTTTGGGGATGGCCAGAATGAAGATCTGAATGCACACATGCGCAATTTCCTGGAAATATGCATCACTTCCAACTTCACTAGATGGGCAGAAGAAGCAGTTCGCCTACGAGCTTTCCCATATTCATTGAAAGAAAGAGCTAATGGATGGCTTCAGTCACTGCCAGGGGCTACATAGACAGACTTGACCATAAAATTCCTCGTTAATTATTTTCCTCTCACCAGAATAGCAAAGTTGCATAATGAAATCACGTCATTCACGCAGTATGACTCAGAATCCTTATATGAGGAGTGAGAGAGATATAAAGACCTGATGCGCAAGTACCCACATCACGACATTGCAAAATAGCTACAAGTATAGACCTTCAACAATAGGCTTAATGGAATGATGAAGACTACAGTAGACGCAACAGTTGAAGGTGCGCTGATGGCCAAATATGGAGATGTTGCATAGGATCTACTGGAATAAATGACGAATAACAACTCCCAATGGCCAACTGAAATGAGTATTCAGTAGCAAGCGGCAGCAGCCTATGGGTTAGAACTAAACAAAGCTTTAAATGCTAAACTAGACAAAATATACAAATGTCTAGAGATCCTCAGTAAGCAGGCTGTGAACAATGTTGGAGCTGCAAGTGCAGGATATAGGGGAGTACAGAATAGAGAGCCTTATGCTCCACATAGTAAGTCTGTTAAGTATGTTAACAACTACAACAGATAATACTATAATCCTTACTCAGATAGCTACAATCATGGGTGGCAGACCAATCAAGGGGACGAGCAAAAGAAATAATTAAAGGAACTACTATCAGAACATACATAAGAGGTAAGAAACCAAGTACGATACCTTATTCTAGAGTCAAGTTGTAACCGTAAGAGCATTGGAGACCCGAATTTGACAGTTTGAGATTAATCAAAGTTTTAGGCTACTATGAGCTTGCCCAAATGACATAGACAACAACCAATAGGGCGAGAAAGAGTTCTGCAATGCCATCTCAGCCGGTCATAAGTCAGTAGAGGATGAGTGCAACACGCAAATGTCTGATGAAGAACTTGATGAGGAAATTCGTTAATGTATAAATTCTCTTGATACTTCAACTAGCTTGAGACCTAAATTGCAGCCTCCATTAGAGGAATCCATGGAGAATGGGACAAAAAAAGTGGAATCTTCACTCATTAGCACACTTTCAAAAAGGAAGATTTATAGAGGTGTGTAGTGCCATATTGCAAGGACCGTCTGCAACAAAGTGTAAAGATCATGGTTTTTTCACCATAGACTACACCATTCGGATTGCGAGATAATAACTGTAGCATTGCATTTTCGCATGTGAAACCCGATGATGAGTCTCAGTTGGAGGCACTACCTTTTTAGCTAAGGATATTGCGGGAAAACGAGGTCGGAAGGGGAAATTCGAAATAAGTACGTCATCAAGTTCATTTCATAAGCTCACTGTCTTCGTTAGTGCTGCGTTCGTTACTTTGTTCGAACGTCAGGCAGATTGCGGACGTTCGTGTAGCGTTCGAATTGGCGTTCGACAGCGTCGTGTTTTCTGGTCTGGTTTTGCTGCTAGCCTCGCACCCCAGCCCAATTAGCTCCCCAATGCCCATAAAACACATCCCAATTTAATTAAATTACACATAAACATTAAATAAAATATTTAAACCATTTACCAATTAAACAAAACATAAATAATAATCATACCTAATTAAGACAAATCAAATATATTAACTTCCTAACTAAACAAATCACATACTAAATTAAAAAGATGTCATGCCTAATTAAAATCAATCATAACCAATTAAATATTTTGACTTCCTAATCTAGCCAAGATTTGTCCCCCCTCAATCCTTGACTTTCCTTGCTCAACACCAAATCAAATCCTCCTTTTAATGCACCAAATCCTTCCTGGAGACAAGGTGAGCCCTAACCCTTCTCTATATAAACAACCCCCAACCAAAGCCATCCTCTCTTTCACACAAGATCATTCACGGTAATAGCATAAAGAAGTAAAAACAATTTCTCTCCTACACCTCTTTCATAACCAAAGCACACATATCTCTCAAATCACGCCTAAGCCATCCCCCTCCTAGTTCACGCCCATCACAAGAAATAAAGAAGCAAAGAATTTCCAACCCCTAACTCATACACATAATACAAAACTCACATAAATCACAAGAGAAAAGAAAATAACACCAAGCCTTCACATTAAAAGCACCTTCAAAAAAAACCAATCAGCCCTACACGTCCATAAACCCCACAAATCTTCTCCACTCCATAACCGAAAATAGCACCCCCCTAAGCCTCCCACACACATCACCGAAAATCACAGCCCCGAACATTCTCTAAAAACCTTTAAAACACAGTAAACTAAAAAATGCATTCATAATCCTTAAAATAATCACACAAGACTGCACTAAGAACCCACACAAAGACTTGGAACAGTCCGTTAAAAACGTCAAACAGGTGACCTGAACAGTGAGCAGCAAAACAGAGGCCGAACAGTAGCAGAACGGAGTTCAAACCGCAAGCAAAACAGCAAAGCAGTGAGCTAGGACGCTAAACCAGTGAACCGGAGAAGTTGAGGAGCTGTACCCTTCCGACGTCCGTGAAACGCAAGCCTGAAAGTTGGCAAAATGGTTAGACCTGAGGGTATCTTTCACACTCGCTTTTTTGTACTATTTATTAAATATTGCTTGCATGATTGTCATGTTGAAATGCATGTTGTGGCCCTTGAGTAGATGAATATGCATGAATTATGAGATGCTGTATGTTGTGGCTGTGGAATGAAATGAGAGATGTGTCAACTCTCGCGGTATATCGGATGGAAACCCGGACATAAATTTCATAGCCGATTCCGAATTGACGGTAATATGATTTGTACTCGGGACACAACTCCACGTACCGCTTGAGTAAACGGCACTCTCTTTTGTTTTGTGTTGCCTTGGTTTATTTATTTTTCGTCATTTGAATTTTTGCATGTTGCTTATGTATGCGTGATTCAATCGAGCGCATGGGCTTAGTAAGTGGAATGAAAGATCCCCTATGGGGAGGGGTTTAAAGCCCTTTACCACGATGTTTTGCTGCGCCGGTTGATGTGTGTTTGGTTGAATGCAAGATACGTTCAATCGGGCATACTAAGTTTGACATTATTGTGTTTAATTCTTTGTATGCATGATTCAATCGAGCGCACGGGCTTAGTAAGTGGAATGAAAGATCCCCTATGGGGAGGGGTTAAAGCCTTTTACCACGATGCTTTGTCGCGCCGGTTGATGTGTGTTCGGTGGATGTAAGATCTGTTCAATCGGCATACTTAGTTTGATATGATTGTCTTTATGTTTTTATGCATGGTTCAATCAAGCGCATGGGCTTAGTAAGTGGAATGAAAGATCCCCTATGGGGAGGGGTTAAAGCCCTTTACCACGATGCTTTGCCGCGCCTGTTGATGTGTGTTCGGTTGGATAAGATGTGTTCAATCGGGCATACTTAGTTTGATATGATTGTCTATGTTTGTATGCATGATGCGATCGAGCGCATGGTTAGTAAGTGCGATGAGAGGTCCTCTAATTGAAGAGGTTAAAATCCTTTACCATGATGCTTCGCCGCGCCTCGCATGTACTATTTCCATTCATGTATTGCGTCCCATTTCATGCATCAGGTCTGTTCCCGTTCGAATGTGTTTACGAACGCAACTCGAACGCGCATGCATTTTTGCCTTATCATGCATCAGGTCTCATCTCTGTTCGAACGTGTTCACGAACGCCATACGAATGTGAGCATTCTATTTCATTTCTGTTCGAACCCGTTAACGAACGCCATACGAACGTGAGTATTCTGTTTCATTTCCGTTCGAACTCGTTCACAAACGCCATACGAACGTGAGCATTCTGTTTCATTTCCGTTCGAACGCGTTTACGAACGCTACTCGAATGAGAACCTTCTGTTTACCGTTCGAATGCGTCTACGAACGCTGCACGAACGGCCACGGTAAACAGATCCTCTTGCATCACATTACGACATGTCCATCTTAGCACATAGTTACCCTTTTTTACGTTGTGCATTTGTATTACCTCTCTAGTTGTCTATTTCTGTTATGCGCTTAATATCTTTTCTTAATATGCATGCTAGTAAGAATGCTATTTGTTTGCGCTTCTGTGTCTACCAACGCGTTCATTAACTTGTATGCTTTCCGTATGATAATCCTTATGTATGCAAATTGAGACATAGATTACATGCAAATAGGCTGTATGCAAATTCAAATATGTGTTACATAATAAATTTAGATGAACTTGTTGATGTATGTATGTGAATTTAGAAGCATGATATTCTTAGAAATAAGTGTTACTTAAGCCTGATTAAATTATTATATAAATCCTTTCATTACAAGTGGCATAAGTAAGGGACCATTCCGAACCCAACGGTTTGAGGTCTCCCTTGCGAGGGGTGAGTGCGGCCTTAAATCTTTGTCCTGGTTCACACCTGGTGGCGACTCCATTATTCTCCGGTTTAGTCCCCCGTGGCTATTCCGTACTCCCGACCGGGCCACGAGCCCTGGGGACAGCATGCGTCGCCCCAGTTCCTGTGTTCCCACAATAACCTTATACGACTTAGGTTCGGGAATCAATTTAATGCCGCTACTTATGGCGAAGCGATCGTGATACCATGAGCTAAAGCCCACGTCAATGACCTTGCAATTCGCTGATAGAACTATCAATGTACTCAATGGGAAGATAGAGGATATGATGGTCAAGGTGGGAGATTTTGCACTTCTAACAGATTTCATAGTTTTGGACATTGAGGAATATGTTGACATATCTTATATTTTAGGAATACCTTTTCTGGAAGCAGCATGAGCATTAATAGACGTACTACAAGGCCTCCTCACTTTCCGAGTGAATGGAAAAATGTTAGTTGTCATAATGTTTAACCTTTTAGGAGACCAATAAATGTTGGTAGAGAGCAAATTTGCCTTGAATCCAATTCAAAACACTTTAAATTTTCTTCAAACACTTCAATACACCTAAAATATAATTTTAACATCAAAACCAACATCAACACATGTTATAAAACAAACATATATATATTATATATGTGTGTGTGTGTATATATATGTGTGTATTTATTTGAATCAAAACACAAAATAAAATAGAATCCTAAAATGAAATGACTCATGAATAATTCTAGGTCACCCAAAGGTAGTCAAGTGATTCTAAAATGGTAGCCATAACTTCAAGCTATTATCTAGAGTTCCAAACTCTAATTTTATGTTTATGTTAAACATAAACATTTTGACATAATCACAAACATATTATGTTTATGCTTTCAAAGCATCCATACACAATTTATTAACCTAATTTCAACATTAAGCTATGTTATTATGTATCCAATACATAATACATCACAATATATTTCACTAATGATAACTCACTAATGAAAACATAGCTTTAGAGAAGATCAAACTTACCTACCAAGCTTGATTTCAAGATCCAATATTCTTCTCCTTGTTAAAATGTTGTAGAGAACTTCCAAAGCTAACAAGCTTGACTCGAAGATCCAATCTTATTCTCCTTGTTTTTGTAGAGAACTTCCAAAGATAGCAAGCTTGATTCGAAGATCCAATCTTCTTTTCCTTATTGTTGTAGAGAACTTTCAAAGCTTCTCCCATGAAAATTTTACTTATGCTATATTTCTTTTGTTGTTTAATGCTTGTTTAAGCTTGTTTTGCCTTACTTAAAAACTTGGCTCAATGTTGTATTTTAAAGCAAAACTTATGCAATTTTTAATTAATAAAAGTTCTAATCAACTTTTATATGGGCTAAATCTAATTTGTCCAAATATGTAAAATTAGGTGTGACTAATCACCTTTGTCTACCACTTTGATTTAAGCCAATTAAATCAAGATAAAGTTTAATCAATGGATTAGTTCAATGTCTACCACTTTGATTTAATCCAATTAAATCAATCCAAATACACCTATTTACATATTTATAATTACCAAAATATCTTCCAATAGTAGAGATATTTATGAAATTACAACAAAGCCTTTGTGTGATTTTGGATTAATCCAATTGGGTCAAAGTAAATAATTAATGTTATCCAATAAAACTTAATTATTTTAATTGATAATTATAATATCAAATATTATTTATTATCAAAAATTATTGGTTACCTAAGTGCTCAACGAGTACACTTCATATTGTGGGACCCTCTAAGTCAGACATGTTCGTCATATAAGTCTAGCTTATATGTACACAATTCAGCCACCTCCGAATTTGAGAAGAACACGAACGAACTTTCTAAACTATACAAGTCGAGGTCATCACATATGTTTAACAATTCCTCATTCGTAGGCTATCAGAGTTGTGCTTAGGAAACATAGATTACACCGTCAAATTTTCAAGGCGCACATCTCATGTCGTTATGCCCACGATTATTTACAACTAATCAGAACACCATTTCTGATATATGCGATCCATCCTAGGTGATCGGCTTTGGCCAAAGTCTTAAGAATCATGACTTACTCACATTGATACATTAACCTCTTATGGTACATATACGAGTCGATGGATCTTATCTTGATACGCATTTAATTATTTAGTGCATCGGTCCACACCTAATGAACATCTAGCGGTCGGATCATGAAAGGTATCTGACATATATGGTATCAAAGTGTGGAGGATCACATAAAAAATCAATGTTATCCTATAGTCAAAGGATCACATATGCTACTCGACTCGAGGAGATTCCTATTGATAGTGGTGTGTACTTCCAACTATAAGGAATCACCTACGAGTCATTCAGTATTCGCTCCAGTGAATACTTGACCGGCGCGTAATCACACACGTATAACGCAAGCGCACGTATCGTTCAAGTAGTATAAAAGTATCGATCCCACGAAGAAAATGTTTACAAGTATCTAATGGATTGGTTGTTTGATTGGGTGGTGACTTTAAAACTTAAAACAAGTAAATAAAATTGCTTGAAAGTAGATTGAAGAAAATTCAAATTTATAAAACTATCCAGGGTTGTGAATCCTTCCAATATCTTTTTAAAAGATGAAGTGGTTATTTTACATTTGTGTAATATATTGGTTTATTAACCTGGAACACAAAATTATGTAAAAGTCTATTCTGATGGTCAAATACAAATACCCAGTATAACCCAATTAATCATATTCATATGTTAACCAAGTTATCTGAATTTATTAAGATTAAGTTCCAATTAAGGCTACCACCGCCCGACAGGTATATTCATATCCTGTAAGGAAATCTATTAAAGGGTTATCTATCCTCAAGGAAGATCGTGGGCTATTAAGTCTAAGGTCTTAAACCTAAAATCCCATTTTCCAAGTTCATTTTAAGTTTACCGAATCAATTTAATTAATGGCCAGTTAACAAGATGCATTAAGACTAAGACTCAATAAATAAACATTTATATTACCCAAACTGTAATTTAACCCCTTATAAACCGTTGATATTGGAATTCATCACAACCCTAGATAACTGGCTTAGTTACGACACATATTTACGGGTAGTAAAAACTTAAATAAAAAAAAGACATAAAGTAAAATGTTGAAAACTAAATTGCTGAAAAGTAAATGACGGAAAGTAAATGCTGAAATTAAATACTGAAAATTAAATGCTGAAAAGTAAATGCTGAAAAGTAAATGCTGAAAGTAAATTGCTGAAAGTAAATTGCTGAAAGTAAATTGCTGAAAAGTAAATGCAGAAAGTAAATTGCTGAAAAGTAAATAAAGTAAAAGTAAAATAAAAGAAAATGCTGAGGTAAAATGATCAACTTTTATTTCTTCTATTAAGATATCTCCCTTAATATAATATATTAACTTTGCATGATAATTACCAACTAGCCATATAGGCGGTATCCAGATTAAGTCAAATTAATAATCAATTACCAACCGACCAATCAGGCGGTATCCAGTTTAGTCAGGTTAAAACCAATTTAAATAATTACCAACCGACCAATATGGCGGTATCCTCGTTAAATCAGGTTTTAACTAGTTTATATATTATAATTAAGGGAGATTAATCTAAATATTAGTAATAAAAGTTTTACCTTTTACCCCCAACAAGGGGGAGATACCTCCTCATTACTGAAAAGTAAAAACTAAAAATTAAAGAAAGAAAAGTATTGTGCGTAAAAGTAAATTGCAGAAAGTAAAAAATGAAAAGTAAAGAAAAGAAAGTGCGAAAGCTGAAATTAATTAATAAAAGCTGTAAATAAACAAACAAAATACAATCTTCTTAGTATTCTTAACCAATTCCTTAGAAAAAGTATGAATTTACAAATGAAATGGCTTGGTATTTATAGGCAAAATTTTACCTCCATCAAATCATCCATCAAATACTCCACCAAATCCATTATTAATTGCTCCACTAATTACTCCACCAAATCCATTATTAATTTCTCCACTAATTGCTTTCATGTTTGGTGGTGATTTGATAATTTTTATTATTTATTTATTAATTTATTTTTTGCTTTGAAAATGACTTTAATAATTACACAAACATACTTCTGGATATTTCATCAATTACGGTCATGAAATCTTCAGAATTCGAAATTATTTTGTTTTTCAAAGTTGTAGATCTTTGAGTCTTTTTTAATCTGGAACTTGAATCAGCTTAATCCGATATCGGAGTAAGACGTTATGCCCAAAATACGACAGATGCACAAAATTGGAATTTCCAAAACTACACTTCGTTAAAACGCCCTTTCAAGTTTCCAATCTCAAAAATTAATATATCAAGTCCAATATTTGCCCTTATTTGACCCACATTTCGTCCTAAATGATTTCATTGAGTCCCAATATTATTTTATCTGCAAAATAAACTAAAACACATCACAACGTTCATCAAACAGAATAAAGAAGTTAGTGAATAAACATGTGAAACTTCTACTCCAAGTTACTAGTTGTTTTATTTCTTTCTGAATTACCGAATAAGTAAATTCCCCGATTATATTTATCATCATTCATATACACAGTCAACAAAATATTAATTAACTCATTTTTTTCCAATAATAATCACAAGTTCAATTGAGGAGAGTAATATTTGTATCCTAAAGTTTTATCAGAATTCACACTTTTTTTAGCAATTGAATAATTTTTCTGATTTTTCTGATTTTTTTTCTTCTGAATTTTGCTTTTTTTTTTATTTATATGCAATATCTTCCATTTACGTAGCGAGTTTTGGGTCAGTGACTCCCAAACCAGTTGACTTTAGGGCACTAGGTGTTAAGACACCCCTACGGACTTAATTACTCAGACTTCAGATATATATATTTTTTGGCAACATCTTCGATCCATGTAACGAGCTTTAGGCCAGTAACTCCCAAACCAGTTGGTTTTAGGGCACTAGGTGTTAAGACACCCTTACAGACTTAATAACTCGGATCTCAAACGTTTTTTTTTTTTTTTACTTTTTTTTTCTTTTTTTTTTCTCATCGTTTTTTTTAAGATGTTTCCTCCAATTATACTAGAGCACTGAATATTACAAACTTTGCAATTATAGCTCATGTCTGTATGGTACCATGTATGCTGATAATACTTGTCATCTGAGCATATGAAGATTCATTTTAGTCAGTATTATGGAAAATTCACAAATTAAATAATTTAAAATGAAATAAAAAAATTTAATTTGTTCCGAAATAGATTGAGATAAATCTTAGGAGTGGAAATTTCTTACTCGGCTATCTCACACCAATTTCACCTGATTAATCAAATAAAAACACAAAAACACAAAATATTTATTTGGTTTTTGTAAAAAATTTCAATTTTTTTTGGCTTTTACGAAAAAATTGACTAAAAATAAAACAATAAGAACAAGATACAATTTAACTATTCTCCTCAATTTTTTTTTGGTTTTTCGAAAAATTTTGACAAAAAATAAAACAATAAGAACAAGATACAATTTAACTATTCTCCTCCCCCAAACCTAAATGAGACATTGTCTCCAATGTCTTAAACAGTAGAAGAAGAGTTTAGAAAATCGTACCTGATTAGGTGAAATTCTACATCTAAATGAAAAGTTAAAGGTTAAGATCTAGATTTATTCGACGCCTCTTACCACGATCATAATTGGACCAGTTTATCTTGGAAAGAATGGGGTCAATTTGAGGTTCAAAAGCTAAGATTTGGTCAATTAAATCTGGGGCAGTTCTGGCAGTAAAGAGGAGTTCTTTTACAGGCTATGACACGAACCCATTTCTCCGGGCATCATCAAGAAACACACAAAGAAAATCATAAAATCCATCAACATTGTACAGTCCAAGAGGTTTCTGGTGTATGTTCAAGTTTGCCCAAGATAGTACTGTAAAAATTTCCTCCATTGTGCCCAAGCCACCTGGCAAAGCAATAAAAGCATCAGTACGGTTAATCATTTCTACCAGTCGTTCAGACATACCTTGCACAATTAGTTCTTCTCCGTTTGATGATCCAATAAGATTCGCCTCTGCCAAGGGTTTTGGGATGATTCCCAGAACTTGGTTGCCTCCATCATGTACAGCCTTTGAAACGATCCCCATTAGTCCAAGATTGCCACCGCCATATACTAAGTACATATTCCTTGCAGCAATGACTCGGCCCAATTCCTGTGCTGCTGCTACATATTCTGGTTTAACATCAACACTAGTACCATAAAACTCACAAATGTTTACAACTCGTCTTCTTGAAGTGACTTCCATATTTTTGTGTTTCTTTTTTTCAGCTCTGGATGCCTTCAAGAGTGCAATGATGAGTTGAATTTATAGAACCTGAAAAGGGTGAGTAATAATAGCACAAGTATCTTCCAAAGGACGATTAGTGGCAAAATAGTAAATCGTGAAAGGTCAAAAAGTAACATGGATCCTGTCGGAGAAAATAACAAAACAAATCACAATTATTAAGAAAATACAAAGAGATATAATACTTACAATAATGTAACGGCTTGAATGACATCTATGCGTAAGAGACAAGCTTCCCATCCAATTTTCTTATAAATTGGCAAACAGAGTCTTTTAGAGTCAGATTCCCGAGACTTAACTGTTGTCTTTCTTTTCGGAATTGTGTATGTATTTTGCGAATGGCTATATGAACATATCCACTGGGATGCGTCTCAAAAGTCAAAGATATGTCATCTAAAGACTCCTTACTCAAGCCATCCCTAATGATTTTAATTTTATCTTCATGATTATCAGATATCATTCCTAAAGAACGACAATAAGTATTGCAATTCCAGCGAGCACATTTGTAACAAACACCCATTTGTTTAGCTCTACTTTTCTTTGCATAGGTGCTTCTTCCAAAACCAGGCAAATAAGAATTACAAGAATTAGAATACTCACATGTTAATCGGACACGTGCTTCGATTACCCAACGAATGTCATTAGGAATACCATATATCGTCAGAAGTCTCATTCGTTCTATGCGAGCTTTGTAGACCTTTATCAGAGAATTTTGAGGGAGAGAAGGAACTTGCTTGTGAAGATTTGTTATAGCTTCTTTCATTCTGAAATGCGTCTTAACCTGCAAAAACTAAACACACAAAAATTAAAACACACCACATCACAATATATACACAAATTTCTTGGGTTGCCTCCCAGCTAGCGCTAAGTTTAATATCGTCAGCTAGACATGATTTCCCGAACGTTAGGCCGGATCTGAAAGTGTGACACTTTATTTTTGTCGCTCAAATGATTCTCCCCAGTAGTGCTTGACACGCTGGCTGTTAACCTTGAATGTGTTGCACGACTTGCGATTGTATATCTCAATAACTCCGTAGGGTAACACCTGCGTAATCACAAATGGACCTGACCATTTTGATTTCAGCTTTCCAGGAAAAAGTTTCAACCTTGAATCGTACAACAACAGTTACTGCCCTGGTTCCAATTGTTTACGTACTATTTTTCGGTCATGCCATTTCTTGTTTTTCTCTTTGTACAATTTGGCATTCTCATAAGCCTGTAGGCGAAATTTCTCCAACTCATTGAGTTAGTGAAGTCTTTTCTCTCATGCAGCTTGTGGATCAAGATTCAACTTCTTCAGTGCCCAGTACGCCTTGTGTTCAAGCTCAACTGGCAGATGGCATGCTTTCCTAAACACCATTTGATATGGGGACATACCAATGGGTGTCTTGTAAGCTGTCCGGTAGGTCCATAATGCGTCATCCAGTTTTTCAGACCAGTCCTTCCTTGTTGATCCAACGGTTCTCTCCAAGATTCTTTTGATCTCCATGTTTGAAACTTTAACTTGCATGTTTGACTGTGGATGATAGGCTGTGGCAACCTTATGAGTAACTCCATATTTGGATAGGAGTGCATCGAAGTATATGTTGCAGAAATGTGAGCCACCATCGCTGATAATTGCCCGAGATGTTTCGAAGCGAGTGAAAATATTCTTTTTCAGGAACTTTATCACCACTTTTGAATCATTGGATGGCAGTGCAATTGCTTCAACCCATTTTGAGACGTAGACTACCGCAACCAGTATGTACAGGTTTCCGAATGATGGAACAAAGGGTCCCATAAAATCAATACCTCATACATCAAATATCTCCACTTCCAGAATATTTTTCAACGGTCATTCATTTCTTCTCGAAATATTCCCCGCAATTTGGCAACTGTCACATTGAAGAGCAAATAGATAAGCATCTTTAAAAAGAATGGGCCAGAACAAACCTGATTGTAGGATTTTTGCCGCAGTTTTATTCCCGCTGAATTGTCCGCCATATGGTGATGAATGACAGTGTTGCAAAATATTGTTTACCTTCTCCTGTGGAACACATCGTCTCAGTAATTGATCATCACAACGTTTGAACAAGTACGGCTCATCCCAGATATAGTGCTTGACTTCTTTGAAGAATTTCTTCATTTGCTGAGTTGTCCATTCCAACGACCATTTTCCAGAAACTATGTAGTTGACATAGTCAGCATACCAAGGGACTTTCTGCTGTTTCATGGCAAATAGTTGTTCATCTGGAAAAGTTTCTTTGATTGTCAATTCTTTGCCAGCTGTTTCTCCATTCTCGAGCCTTGATAAATGATCTGCCACCTGGTTTTCTGTTCATTTCCTGTCTTTGATCTCCACGTCAAATTCTTATAGAAGAAGTATCCAATGGATCAATCTGGGTTTGGCATCTTTCTTCGCGATCAGGTATTTGATTGCTGAATGATCTGTGTAGACCACCACTTTGGGACCCAGCAGATAAGAGCGGAATTTGTCAAAAGCGAACACAACTGCAAGTAGCTCCTTTTCAGTGGTTGTGTAGTTGAGTTGAGCTTCATTCAGAGTTCAGCTGGAATAGTAAATGGCATGGAAGATCTTTGATTTGCGTTGTCCCAAAACTGCTCCTACAGCAAAATCACTAGCATCGCACATCACCTCAAATGGAAGGGTCCAGTCCGGTGCTACTATGATGGGGGCATAGACCAACTTCTATTTTAGGATCTCAAAGGCTTCCTGGCATTCTTTGGTGAAGTTGAAAGACACATCTTTCTCCAGAAGATTGCAAAGAGGTTTTGCAATTTTTGAGAAGTCTTTGATAAATCTCCTGTAAAAGCCAGCATGTCCGAGAAAACTCTGAATCCCTTTGACAGATGTGGGTGGAGGTAGTTTTCAAATGTCTCGATCTTTGCTTTGTCTACCTCGATTCCCTTTTGTGAAATCCGGTGTCCAAGAACAATGCCTTCATGTACCATAAAATGACATTTCTCCCAATTGAGTACCAAGTTTGTATCTTCGCACCTTTGTAACACATGTTCCAGATTTTACAAGCAGTGGTCAAAAGAATCTCCAAACACAGAGAAGTCATCCATAAAAACCTCCATACTCTGTTCTAGCATGTCTGAGAAGATGGCCATCATGCAACGTTGGAATGTGGCAGAAGCATTACATAGTCCAAGTGGCATTCTGCGGAAAGCAAAAGTACCATACGGACATGTAAATGTAGTATTCTCCTGATCTTCTGGGGCGATGGCAATCTGATTGTACCCCGAGTATCCATTGAGAAAGCAATAGAACTTATGTCTCGCCAGTCTGTCTAGCATCTGATCAATAAATGGCAGCGAAAAATGATCTTTCCTTGTTGCTTTGTTCAGCTTCCGGTAGTCCATGCATACTCTTCATCCAGTCACCGTTCTTGTTGGAATCAGCTCGTTCTTTTCATTTGTGACTACAGTAATTCCTCATTTCTTTGGTACACACTGCATAGGACTCACCCAACTACTGTTTGAGATTGGGTAGATGATGCCAGCATCCAACCATTTGATGATTTATCTCTTCACGACCTCCTTCATGATTGTATTTCATCTCCGTTGATGCTCCACTGTGGGTTTGTACTCGTCAATCATCAGAATCTTATGCATGCAAAATGATGGACTAATGCCTCGAATGTCTATTATAGTCCAGCCAATGGCTTTCTTGTGTTCTCGTACACTCTCAGCAACTTTTCTTCCTACTCTAATGTTAGCGAAGAAGAAATAATAACAGGTAATTCAGAAGAGTTTCCAAGAAATGCATACTTGAGATGACTCGGTAATAGCTTCAGCTCCAGCTGCGGTGGTTCTTCAATTGAGGACTTGATTTGATCTTTCTTCAGAAGTTCCAGACTTTCCACTGGTGGTGTCAATTTGAATCGGAATGGCTTGTCAAGATAGTTGATACATTCCAGAATTTCAGCATCTAGCTCGCTATCAGTCATGTTGGTGATGTAAGCTTCAAGTTTATCCGTGGGAATTGTATCAGTATCCTGAACGATATTATCAACAACATCAATTCTGAAACATTCTTCTTCCTTTTCATCGATCGGGAATTTCATGGCTTTGAAAACATTGAAAGTAACTTCTTGGTCCTAAACTTTCATGGTTAGTTCTCCTTTTTGTACATCAATCACAGTTCGACCTGTAGCCAAGAATGGTCTCCCAATGATGATAGGTACATCTTTGTCTTCTTCCATGTCAAGGATAATAAAATCTGCTGGGAGAATGAGTTTGTCAACTTTGACCAGCACATCTTCAACTACACCTCTCGGAAATGCGAGCGTTCGATCAGAAAGTTGCAGAGAGACTGAGGTAGGCATTGCTTCTCCAATTTGCAGTTTCCTGTAAATAGAAAAAGGCATTAAATTAACACTTGCACCTAAATCACATAAAGCCTTACCAATATAATGTTCTCCAATGGTGCAAGGAACTGTGAAACTGCCAGGATCTTTCAACTTCGGGGGAAGTTTTCTCTAAATGATGGCGTTGCATTTCTCCGTCAATGCTACTGTCTCGTAATCTCTCAATCTCTATTTTCGTGAAAGAATGTCTTTCATTAATTTGACATAGCTGGGCATTTCTTCCAAGGCTTCTTTAAATGGATTGTTGATATGCAGCTTTTTGAACACCTCCAAGAATCGAGCAAACTGTTTATCCAATTTGTTTTTCTGGAGTCGTTGAGGAAAATGTGGAGGTAAAGTGATTCTTTATTGATCTTTTTCCTTTGCTTGTTTTTCCTCCATCTGTGGAACTGTATCTTTTGGAACTTCTTCAATGGTTGCCTTGATTCCAACATCTTTGTTGATTTCAGTTCCATTTTTCAAGGTAATGGCTTGACATTGCTCCTTCCCTCGGTTTCTTGGATTTGGTTCTGTGTTGCTGGGAAGATTTCCTGGCGGTCTGTAACTCTGAGCATTGGCCAGTTGTCCCATTTGATTTTCTAGTGCTTAATAGAGGCTGAATGGCTTTGATTCAATGCTACTTGATTTTGAACCATAGCTGCTAAAGTATCGTATTTTGCTTCTTACTTCTTTAACTGGGCCAGCACTTCTGTTATTCCTGGTTCTTTTTCATACTCCTGGCTTTTATTTGGTTGTTGGAATCCAGGTGGTGGGTAGTTCTTTTGCCCTGAATTGTTGCTCCATGCGAAATTTGGGTGATTCCTCAACCCTGGGTTATAGGTGTTGGAATATGGATTGTTCCCCTGTCTGTTGAAATTGTTGACATAGTTCACTGTCTCTTCTTGTTGGTTGTAAGATTCTGACTCAGTACTCCTCCAAATGGTGAACTTGTGGATCCACCATTAACTTTCATGTTAAGAGTTTCCAGATTTTTGGAAATCACATCTAGCTTGGAATTTAGTGTTGTGTTGGCTCCAACTTCATAAATTCCTACAATTCTTTGGATCATGCTCTTTTCTGTTGGCCATAAAGAATTGTTGTTGGCCATTTCTTCAATTAAGTCCTAGGCCTGATCTTCTCCTTTTGCCATGAAAGCTCCTCCAGTAGCAGCATCAATTGTGGTTCTCATTATTCCAGAAAGTCCATTGTAGAAGGTTTGGACTTGTAGCCACTTTGCGATCTCATGATGAGGACATTTCTGGAGTAAATCTTTGAATCTTTCCCAAGCTTCGCAAAAGGATTCTGAATCTTGTTCCATGAATGATGTGATGTCATTCCTCAACTTTGCAGTTCTGGCTGGTGGAAAGTACTTTGCAAGGAATTTGGAGGCTAGAGTGTTCCAAGTTGTGATGGAACTTGCTGGTAACGAATGTAGCCAAGCTTTAGCTCTGTCTTTCAGGGAATATGGAAAAACTCGCAGTCTCATTGCTTCTTCAACTACTCGGTTGTAATTGAAAGTACCGCTAACTTCCTGGAAGTTGCTGATGTGGGCATTAGGATCTTCAGTTGCATTTCCCCCAAACTGTACTGACTGCTGAATCATCTGGATGCATGTTTTGATGTCACCCGTATTTTCTGGTAAGGGAGGAAGTAAAATACAAGAAAAGAGTCTGTCAACAACCGGAATGGTTCTGTCTCAAATGGGAATTGGTGGTGTAACGTTCAAAGGTTCAGGTTCCATGTTAATGATTGCTTCTTGGCCTTCTCGTCTTTCCCTTCTCAAATGTCTGAAGGTTCTTTCAATCTTTGGGTCAAGCGGTCGGAGTTCAAAGCTTCTGGTTCGTCTCATGTAGTGTCTGAGAACCTGAAACACAATAAAACAAAAACAATAAGTAAAAAGAAAATTAGATACAAGTAAAGGTATCTAACCTCAAAATTAATAGTGAAAGATAAATAAGTCCCCGGCAACGGCGCCAAAAACTTGACCGGCGCGTAATCACACATGTATAACACAAGCGCACGTATCGTTCAAGTAGTATAAAAGTATCGATCCCACGAGGACTTAAAACATTTTGCTATTAATTTATGAAGTTAAAAGTTTACAAGTATCTAATGGATTGGTTGTTTGATTGGGTGGTGACTTTAAAACTTAAAACAAGTAAATAAAATTGCTTGAAAGTAGATTGAAGAAAATTCAAATTTATAAAACTATCCAGGGTTGTGAATCCTTCCAATGTCTTTTTAAAAGAAGAAGTGGTTATTTTACATTTGTGTAATATATTGGTTTATTAACCTGGAACACGAAATTATGTAAAAGCCATTTCCGATGGTCAAATACAAATACCCAGTATAACCCAATTAATCATATTCATATGTTAACCAAATTATCTGAATTTATTAAGATTAAGTTCCAATTAAGGCTACCCCTGCCCGACAGGTATATTCCTATCATGTAAGGAAATCTATTAAAGGGTTATCTATCCTCAAGGAAGATCGTGGGCTATTAATTCTAAGGTCTTAAACCTAAAATCCATTTTCCAAGTTCATTTTAAGTTTACCGAATAATTCTTATTAATGGCTAGTTAACAAGATGCATTAGAACTAAGGCTCAATAAATAAACCTTTTATATTACCCAAACAGTAATTTAACGCCTTATAAACCGGTGATATTGGACTTCATCACAACCCCAGATAATTGGCTTAGTTACGACACATATTTACGGGTAGTAAAAACTTAAATAAAATAAAAGACATAAAGTAAAATGTTGAAAAGTAAATGACGGAAAGTAAATGCTGAAATTAAATACTGAAAATTAAATGCTGAAAAGTAAATGCTGAAAGTAAATTGCTGAAAAGTAAATGCTGAAAGTAAATTGCTGAAAGTAAATTGCTGAAAGTAAATTGCTGAAAAGTAAATTGCTGAAAGTAAATTGCTAAAAAGTAAATAAAGTAAAAGTACAATAAAAGAAAATGCTGAGGTAAAAGGATCCACTTTTATTACTTCTATTTTAGATATCTCTCTTAATATAATATATTAACTTTGCATGATAATTACCAACCAGCCATATAGGCGGTATCCAGATTAAGTCAAATTAATAATTAATTACCAACCGACCAATCAGGCGGTATCCAGTTTAGTCAGGTTAAAACCAATTTAAATAATTACCAACCGACCAATATGGCGGTATCCTCGTTAAGTCAGGTTTTAACTAGTTTATATATTATAATTAAGGGAGATTAATCTAAATATTAGTAATAAAAGTTTTACATTTTACCCCAACAAGGGGGAGTTACCTCCTCATTACTGAAAAGTAAAAACTAAAAATTAAAGAAAGAAAAGTATTGTGCGTAAAAGTAAATTGCAGAAAGTAAAAAATGAAAAGTAAAGAAAAGAAAGTGCGAAAGCTGAAATTAATTACTGAAAGCTGTAAATAAACAAACAATATACAATCTTTTTAGTATTCTTAAGCAATTCCTTAGAAAAAGTATGAATTTACAAATGAAATGGTTTGGTATTTATAGGCAAAATTTTACCTCCATCAAATCATCCATCAAATGCTCCACCAAATCCATTATTAATTGCTCCACTAATTACTCCACCAAATCCATTATTAATTGCTCCCTTAATTGCTATCATGTTTGGTGGTGATTTGATAATTTTTATTATTTATTTATTAATTTATTTTTTGCTTTGAAAATGACTTTAATAATTACACATAACATACTTACGGATATTTCATCAATTACTTTAATGAAATCTTCAGAATTCGAAATTATTTTGTTTTTCAAAGTTGTAGATCTTTGAGTCTTCTTTAATTTGGAACTTGAATCAGCTTAATCCGATATTGGAGTAAAACGTTATGCCCAAAATACGACAGATGCGCAAAATTGGAATTTCCAAAACTACACTTCGTTAAAACGCCCTTTCAAGTTTCCAATCTCAAAAATTAATATGTCAAGTCCAATATTTGCCCTTATTTGACCCACATTTCGTCCTAAATAATTTCATTGAGTCCCAATATTATTTTATCTGCAAAATAAACTAAAACACATCACAACGTTCATCAAACGCGAGAAACTAAACAAAATATTAAGTAAATGGGGCGGTAAATATTGATATATTTTCCGCTCATCACACCCCCAAACCTAACATTTTACTAGTCCTCGAGCAAAACAATAAAATAAAATAACATAAATAATTAAGCTAAGCCACTTTCGTAGGGATCACGGTTATATTTAGCGTTTGCAACAAGCCTTTAAACCCCATAGGTGCCCTAGTGGACGAGTTGTAGTCTCGTGAGGGTTTACAGCAATGATACCCACAAACATTTTACAAAAGTAAAAAGATAGTAAAACTAATGCACACAAAACAAAAACACAAGAGAAAAGAGAATAAAGAAGTTAGTGACTAAACAGGTGAAACTTTTACTCCAAGTTACTAGTTGTTTTATTTCTTTCTGAATTGCCGAATAAGTAAATTCTCCGATTATATTTATCATCCTTCATATACACAGTCAACCAAATATTAATTAACTCGTTTTTGCCCACAATAGTCACAAGTGCAATTAAGAAGAGAGTAATATTTTTGTTCTAAAGTTTTATCAAAATTCACAGTTTTTTTTAGCAATGGAATAATTTTTCTGATTTTTGCTTTTTTTTATTTATTTTATATGCATATCTTCCATCTACGTAGCGAGTTTTGGGTCAGTGACTCCCAAACCAGTTGGCTTTAGGGCACTAGGTGTTAAGACACCCCTACGGACTTAATTACTCAGACTTCAGATATATATATTTTTTGGCAACATCTTTGATCCATGTAACGAGCTTTGGGCCAGTAACTCCCAAACCAATTGGTTTTAGGGCACTAGGTGTTAAGACACCCTTACAGACTTAATAACTCGGATCTCAACGTTTTTTTTTTTCTTTTTTTTTCTTTTTTTTATCTCATTGCTTTTTTTAAGATGCTTCCTCCAATTATACTAGAGCACTGAACATTACAAACTTTGCAATTATAGCTCATGTTTGTATGTTACCATGTATGCTGATAATACTTGTCATCTGAGCATATGAAGATTCATTTTAGTCAGTATTATGGAGAATTCACAAATTAAATAATTTAAAATGAAATAAACTAAAAATTAATTTGTTCCGAAATAGATTGAGATAAATCTTAGGAGTGGAAATTTCTTACTCGGCTATCTCACACCAATTTCACCTGATTAATCAAATAAAAACACAAAAACACAAAATATTTATTTGGTTTTTGTAAAAATTTTCAATTTTTTTGGCTTTTACGAAAAAATTTGACTTAAAAAAAACAATAAGAACAAGATACAATTTAACTATTCTCCTCAATTTTTTTTTGGCTTTTTCGAAAAATTTTGACTAAAAATAAAACAATAAGAACAAGATACAATTTAACTATTCTCCTCCCCCAAGCCTAAATGAGACATTGTCCCCAATGTCTTAAACAGTAGAATAAGAGTTTAGAAAACCGTACCTGATTAGGTGAAATTCTACATCTAAATGAAAAGTTAAAGGTTAAGATCCAGATTTATTCGACGCCTCTTACCACGATCATCATCGGACCAGTTTATCTTGGAAAGAATGGGGTCAATTTGAGGTTCAAAGGCTAAGATTTGGTCAATTAAATCTGGGGCAGTTCTGGCAGTAAAGAGGAGTTCTTTTACAGGCTTTGACACGAACCCATTTCTCCGGGCATCAAACACACAAAGAAAATCGTAAAATCCATCAACATTGTACAGTCCAAGAGGTTTCTGGTGTATGTTCAAGTTTGCCCAAGATAGTACTGTAAAAATTTCCTCCATTGTGCCCAAGCCACCTGGCAAAGCAATAAAAGCATCAGCACGTTAATCATTCTACCAGTCGTTCAGACATACCTGCACAATTAGTTCTTCTCCGTTTGATGATCCAATAAGATTCGCCTCTGCCAAGGGTTTTGGGATGATTCCCAGAACTTGGCATCCTCTATCTTGTACAGCCTTTGAAACGATCCCCATTAGTTTAAGATTGCCACCGCCATATACTAAGTGCATATTCCTTACAGCAATGACTCGACCCAATTCATGTGTTGCTGCTACATATTCTGGTTTAACACCAACATTAATACCACAAAACTCACAAATGTTTACAACTCGTCTTCTTGAAGTGGCTTCCATATTTTTGTGTTTCTTTTTTTCAGCTCTGGATGCCTTCAAGAGTTTAATGATGAGTTGAATTTATAGAACCTGAAAAGGGTGAGTAATAATAGCACAAGTATCTTCCAAAGGACGATTAGTGGCAAAATAGTAAATCGTGAAAGGTCAAAAGTAGCCTGGATCATGTCGGAGAAAATAACAAAACAAATCACAATTATTAAGAAAAGACAAAGAGATATAATATTTAAAATAATGTAACGGCTTGAATGACGTCTATGCGTCAGAGACAAGCTTCCCATCCAATTTTCTTATAAATTGGCAAACAGAGTCTTTTAGAGTCAGATTCCCGAGACTTAAATGTTGTCTTTCTTTTCGGAATTGTGTATGTATTTTGCGAATGGCTATATGAACATATCCACTGGGATGCGTCTCAAGAGTCGAAGATATATCATCTAAAGACTCCTTACTCAAGCCACCCTTAATGAATTTAATTTTATCTTCGTGATTATCATATACCATTCCTAAAGAACGACAACGAGTATTGCAATTCCAGCGTGCACATTTGTAACAAACACCCATTTGCTTAGCTCTACGTTTCTTTGCATAGGTGCTTCTTCCAAAACCAGGCAAATAAGAATTACAAGAATTAGAATACTCACCTGCTAATCGGACCCGTGCTTCGATTACCCAACGAATGTCATTAGGAATACCATGGATCGTCAGAAGTCTCATTCGTTCTATGTGATCATTGTAGACCTTATCAGAGAATTTTGAGGGAGAGAAAGAAATTGCTTGTGAAGATTTGCGAGAGCTTCTTCCATCCTGAAAAGCGTCTTAACCTGCAAAAACTAAACACACAAAAATTAAAACACACCACATCACACTATATACACAAATTTCTTGGGTTGCCTCCCAGCTAGCGCTAAGTTTAATGTCGTCAGCTAGACATGATTTCCCGAACGTTAGGCCGGATCTGAAAGTGTGACACTTTCTTTTTGTCGCTCAAATGATTCTCCCCAGTAGTGCTTGACACGCTGGCTGTTAACCTTGAATGTGTTGCTCGACTTGCGATTGTATATCTCAATAACTCCGTAGGGTAACACCTGCGTAATCACAAATGGACCTGACCATTTTGATTTCAGCTTTCCTTGAAAAAGTTTCAACCTTGAATCGTACAACAACAGTTGTTGCCTTGGTTATAATTGTTTGCATACTATTTTTCGGTCATGCCATTTCTTGGTCTTCTCTTTGTACAGTTTGGCATTCTCATAAGCCTGTAGGCGAAATTCCTCCAACTCATTGAGTTGGTGAAGTCTTTTCTCTCCTGCAGCTTGTGGATCAAGATTCAACTTCTTCAGTGCCCAGTACGTCTTGGGTTCAAGCTCAACTGGCAGATGGCATGCTTTCCCGAACACCATTTGATATAGGGACATACCAATGGGTGTCTTGTAAGCTGTCCGGTAGGCCCATAATGCGTCATCCAGTTTTTCAGACCAGTCCTTCCTTGTTGATCCAACGGTTCTCTCCAAGATTCTTTTGATCTCCCTGTTTGAAACTTCAACTTGACCGTTTGACTGTGGATGATAGGTTGTGGCAACCTTATGAGTAACTTCGTATTTGGATAGGAGTGCATCGAAGTATCTGTTGCAAAAATATGAGCCATCATCGCTGATAATTGCCCGAAGTGTTCCGAAGTGAGTGAAAATATTCTTTTCAGGAACCTGATCACCACTTTTGAATCATTGGATGGCAGTGCAATTGCTTCAACCCATTTTGAGACATAGTCTACAGCAACCAGTATGTACAGGTTTCCGAATAATGGAACAAAGGGTCCCATAAAATCAATACCCCATACATCAAATATCTCCACTTCCAGAATATTTTGCAACGGTCCTTCATTTCTCCTCAAAATATTCCCGCTCTTTGGCAACTGTCACATTGAAGAGCAACGTTTGAACAAGTACGGCTCATCCCAGACATAGTGCTTGACTTCTTTGAAGAATTTCTTCCTTTGCTGAGTTGTCCATTCCAACGATCATTTTCCAGAAACTATGTAGTTGACATAGTCAGCATACCAAGGGACTTCCTGCTGTTTCATGGCAAATAGTTGTTCATCTGGAAAAGTTTCTTTGATTGTCAATTTTTGCCAACTGTTTCTCCATTCTCGAGCCTTGATAAATGATCTGCCACCTGGTTTTCTGTTCCTTTCCTGTCTTGATCTCCACGTCAAATTCTTATAGAAGAAGTATCCAACGGATCAATCTGGGTTGGGCATCTTTCTTCGCGATCAGGTATTTGATTGCTGAATGATCTGTGTAGACCACCACTTTGGGACCCAGCAGATAAGAGCGGAATTTTTCAAAAGCAAACACAACTGCAAGTAGCTCTTTTCAGTGGTTGTGTAGTTGAGTTGAGCTTCATTCAGAGTTCTGCTGGAATAGTAAATGGCATGGAAGATCTTTGCTTTGCGTTGTCCCAAAACTGCTCCTACAGCAAAATCACTAGCATCGCACATCACCTCAAATGGAAGGGTCCAGTCCGGTGCTACTATGATGGGGGCAGAGACCAACTTCTGTTTTAGGATCTCAAAGGCTTCATGGCATTCTTTGGTGAAGTTGAAAGGCACATCTTTCTCCAGAAGATTGCAAAGAGGTTTTGCAATTTTGAAAGTCTTTGATAAATCTCCTGTAAAAGCCAGCATGTCCGAGAAAACTCTGAATCCCTTTAACAGATATGGGTGGAGGTAGTTTTTCAATTGTCTCGATCTTTGCTTTGTCTACCTCGATTCCCTTTTGTGAGATCCGGTGTCCAAGAACAATGTCTTCATGCACCATAAAATGACATTTCTCCCAATTGAGTACCAAGTTTGTATCTTCGCACCTTTGTAACACATGTTCCAGATTTTGCAAGCAGTGGTCAAAAGAATCTCCAAACACAGAGAAGTCATCCATAAAAACCTCCATACTTTGTTCTAGCATGTCTGAGAAGATGGCCATCATGCAACATTTGAATGTGGCATAAGCATTACATAGTCCAAATGGCATTCTGCGGAAAGCAAAAGTACCATACGAACATTTAAATGTAGTTTTCTCCTGATCTTCTGGGGTGATGGCAATCTGATTGTACCTCGAGTATCCGTCCAGAAAGCAATAGAACTCATGTCCCGCCAGTCTGTCTAGCATCTGATCAATAAATGGCAGCAGAAAATGATCTTTCCTTGTTGCTTTGTTCAGCTTCCGGTAGTCCATGCATACTCTCCATCCAGTCACCGTTCTTGTAGGAATCAGCTCGTTCTTTTCATTTGTGACTACAGTAATTCCTCCTTTCTTTGGTACACACTGCATAGGACTCACCAAACTACTATTTGAGATGGGGTAGATGATGCCAGCATCCAACCATTTGATGATTTCTTTCTTCACGACCTCCATCATGATTGGATTTAATCTGCGTTGATGCTCCTCTGTGGGTTTGTACTCGTCAATCATCAGAATCTTGTGTATGCAAAATGATGGACTAATGCCTCGAATGTCTGCTATAGTCTAGCCAATGGCTTTCTTGTGTTCTCGTAAAACTCTCAGCAACTTTTCTTCCTACTCTAATGTTAGCGAAGAAGAAATAATAACAGGTAATAAAGAATTCAATTCAAAGATTCCAAGTGCATACCTGAGATGACTCGGTAATAGCTTCAGCTCCAGCTGCGGTGGTTCTTCAATTGAGGGCTTGATTTGATCTTTCTTCGGAAGTTCCAGACTTTCCACTGGTGGTGTCGATTTGAATCGGAATGGCTTGTCAAGATAGTTGATACATTCCAGAATTTCAGCATCTAGCTCGCTATCAGTCATGTTGGTGATGCAAGCTTCAAGTTTGTCCGTGGGAATTGTATCAGTATCCTGAACGATATTATCAACAATATCAATTCTGAAACATTCTTCTTCCTTTTCATCGCTCGGGAATTTCATGGCTTTGAAAACATTGAAAGTAACTTCTTGGTCCTGAACTTTCATGGATAGTTCTCATTTTTGTACATCAATCACAGTTCGACCTGTAGCCAAGAATGGTCTCCCAAGGATGATAGGTACATGTTTGTCTTCTTCCATGTCAAGGAAAATAAAATCTGCTGAGAGAATGAGTTTGTCAACTTTGACCAGCACATCTTCAACTACACCTCTCGAAAATGCGAGCGTTCGATCAGAAAGTTACAGAGAGACTGAGGTATGCATTGCTTCTCCAATTTGCAGTTTTAGTAAATAGAAAAAGGCATTAAATTAACACTTGCACCTAAATCACATAAAGCCTTACCAATATAATGGTCTCCAATGGTGCAAGGAACTGTGAAACTGCAAGGATCTTTCAACTTCGGGGGAAGTTTTCTCCAATGATGGCGCTGCATTCCTCCGTCAATGCTACTGTCTCGTAATCTCCCAATCTCTGTTTTCGTGAAAGAATGTCTTTCATGAATTTGACATAGTTGGGCATTTCTTCCAAGGCTTCTGCAAATGGAATGTTGATATGCATCTTTTTTACACCTCCAAGAATCGAGCAAACTGTTTATCCAATTTTTTTTTCCTTGAGTCGTTGAGGAAAATGTGGAGGTAAAGTGATTCTTTCTTGATCTCTTTCCTTTGCTTCTTTTTCCTCCATCTGTGGAACTGTATCTTTTGGAACTTCTTCAATATTTGCCTTGATTCCAACATCTTTGTTGATTTCAGTGCCACTTTTCAAGGTAATGGCTTGACATTGCTCATTCCCTCGGTTTCTTGGATTTGGTTCTGTGTTGCTGGGAAGATTTCCTGGCTGTCTGTAACTCTGAGCATTGTCCAGTTGTCCCATTTGATTTTCCAATGCTTTAATAGAGGCTGAATGGCTTTGTTTCAATGCTACTTGATTTTGAACCATAGCTGTTAAATCATCGTATTTTGCTTCTTGCTTCTTCAATTGGGCCAACACTTCTATTATTTCTGGATCTTTTTCATGCTCCTGGCTTTTATTTGGTTGTTGGAATCCAGGTGGTGGGTAGTTCGTTTGCCCTGAATTGTTGCTCCATGCGAAATTTGGGTGATTCCTTCACTCTGGGTTATAGGTGTTGGAATATGGATTGTTCCCCTGTCTGTTGAATTGTTGACATAGTTAACTGTCTCTTCTTGTTGGTTATAAGATTCTGACTTAGGTACTCCTCCAAATGGTGAACTTGTGGATCCACCATTAACTTTCATGTTAAGAGTTTCCAGATTTTTGCAAATCACATCCAGCTTGGAATTCAGTACTGTGTTGGCTCCAACTTCATAACTTCCTGCAATTCTTTGGATCATGCTCCTTTCTGTTGGCCATAAAGAATTGTTGTTGGCCATTTCTTCAATTAAGTCCTAGGCCTGATCTTCTCTTTTTGCCATGAAAGTTCCTCCAGCAGCAGCATCAATTATGGTTCTCATTATTCCAGAAAGTCCATTGTAGAAGGTTTGGACTTGTAGCCACTTTGCGATCTCATGATGAGGACATTTCTGAAGTAAATCTTTGAATCTTTCCCAAGCTTCGCAAAGGGATTCTGAATCTTGTTGCACGAAGGATGTGATGTCATTCCTCAACTTTGTAGTTCTGGCTGGTGGAAAGTACTTTGTAAAGAATTTGGTGCCTAGAGTGTTCCAAGTTGTGATGGAACCTGCTGGTAACGAATGTAGCCAAGCTTTAGCTATGTCTTTCAGGGAATATGGATAAACTTGCACTCTCATTGCTTCTTCAACTGCTCGGTTGTAATTGAAAGTACCGCAAACTTCCAGGAAGTTGCTGATGTGAGCATGAGGATCTTCAGTTGTATTTCCCCCAAACTGTACTGACTACTGAATCATCTGGATGCATGTTTTGATGTCACCCACATTTGCTGGTAAGGGAGGAAGTACAATACAAGAAATGAGTATGTCAACCACCGGAATGGTTCTGTCTCGAATGGGAATTGGTGGTGCAACATTCAAAGGTTCAGGTTTCATGTTAATGATTGCTTCATGGCCTTCTTGTCTTTCCCTTCTCAACTGTGTGATGGTTCTTTCAATCTCTGGGTCAAGCGGTCGGAGTTCAAAGCTTCTAGTTCGTCTCATGTAGTGTCTGAGAACCTGAAACATAATAAAACAAAAACAATAAGTAAAAAGAAAATAAGATACAAGTAAAGGTATCTAACCTCAAAATTAATAGTGAAGATAAATAAGTCTCCAGCAACGGTGCCAAAAACTTGACCGGCGCGTAATCACACACGTATAACGCAAGCGCACGTATCGTTCAAGTAGTATAAAAGTATCGATCTCACGAGGACTTAAAACCTTTTGTTATTAATTTATGAAGTTAAATGTTTACAAGTATCTATGGATTGGTGTTTGATTGGGTGGTGACTTTAAAACTTAAAACAAGTAAATAAAATTGCTTGAAAGTAGATTGAGAAAATTCAAATTTATAAAACTATCTAGTGTTGTTAATCCTTCCAATATCTTTTTAAAAGATGAGTGGTTATTTCACATTTGTGTAATATATTGGTTTATTAAGCTGGAACACAAATTATATAAAAGCCTCTTCTGATGGTCAAATACAAATACCCAGTATAACCCAATTAATCATATTCATATGTTAACAAGTTATCTGAATTTATTAAGATTAAGTTCCAAGTATGGCTACCCCCGCCCGACAGGTATATTCTTATCTTGTAAGGAAATCTATTAAAGGGTTATTTATCCTCAAGGAAGATCGTGGGCTATTAAGTCTAAGGTCTTAAACCTAAAATCCATTTTTCCAAGTTCATTTTAAGCTTACCGAATCAATCTTATTAATGGTCAGTTAACAAGATACATTACGACTAAGGCTCAATAAATAAACCTTTATATTACCCAAACCGTAATTTAACCCCTTATAAACCGGTGATATTGGACTTCATCACAACCCCAGATAATTGGCTTAGTTACGACACATATTTACGGGTAGTAAAAACTTAAATAAAATAAAAGACATAAAGTAAAATGTTGAAAAGTAAATGACGGAAAGTAAATGCTGAAATTAAATACTGAAAATTAAATGTTGAAAAGTAAATACTGAAAGTAAATTGCTGAAAAGTAAATGCTGAAAGTAAATTGCTGAAAGTAAATTGCTGAAAAGTAAATGCTGAAAGTAAATTGCTGAAAAGTAAATAAAGTAAAAGTACAATAAAAGAAAATGATGAGGTAAAAGGATCCACTTTTATTACTTCTATTTTAGATATCTCCATTAATATAATATATTAACTTTGCATGATATTTACCAACCAGCCATATATGCGGTATCCAGATTAAGTCAAATTAATAATTAATTACCAACCGACCAATCAGGCGGTATCCAATTTTGTCATGTTAAAACCAATTTAAATAATTACCAACCGACCAATATGGCGGTATCCTCGTTGTAGACAACAGAACCTGGGCGACGCTGTTCTAGGCTCGCGGCCTAGTTGGGAAGTACGAAATAACATGGAGTCGCCACCCGGTGTGAACCGGGACAAAGATTTAAGGCCGCACTCACCCCTCGCAAGGGAAGACCTCAAACCGTTGCGTTCGGAATGGTCCCTTACTTATGTCACTTGTGATGATATAATTTGTGAAATGAATCAACCAAATCTACTCAATAATCATGCTCAAGGGTACTTAGATCTAACATGCTTTCATCCAAATAACTCCACGCAATGTAACACAACGAGCATATTAAACCATTAAATTAACATGTATAAATCATTATCCAAACACATCATAAACTAATAACATGCATAAAGAACAACCTAAATATGCTTTAACAAATAAATAACAAACTAAATTAAACCATGCTTTAAATAATAAACGAATAACCTAAAGACTATAACATGCTCAAATACAAATTTGGATGAGACGAGATACGTGTATCTTAAGTGGTATGTGGCATCGTATCCCGAGTGTAGACCATACTACCGTCCATCGGAATCGGCTATAGAATTTACGTCCGGGTTTCCATCTGATATACCACAAAAGGGAACACATATCCCGCGTCTAACAATCACATCATGCCTCAAACGAATCTCATGCAATTATATATCAAAATAAATAAAACAAAATAAAGAAGATAAGTAATAAATAAAAGGGCCTCAGGTCTAACCTCTTTTTTCGTCTCTCGAAGTGCGTCACACGGCCGTCGGAAGGGTAGATGCTTCGCAAATTTTCTGGTTCACTAATCCAACGCTTTTCCTCGCTGTTCCGCTATTCGGGCTTCTGTTTTCACTCCGTTTTGCTGCTGTTTTCAAGGTATTTTATGGTCACTGTTTTAAGGCAATTTAGGGACTGTTTTGGTGGCTTTTTTATGGGTTAAGGGGCTGCGATTTGGTGATCTTTAAGAGGAATTCTGGGCAGTTTTTTGTGCAGTTTTGGGTCAGTTTCTGGACTGTTTTGGGTGTATAATGCAGTGTGATGTGCGACTATAGGAAGGGTTTTTGTGCGGCAATAGAGGGCAGTGGAGGAGGGTTATTCTCGGCAGTGAAGGGCTGTGCAGTGGGCGGTTTGGGCGTAGACTACTAGCAGGTTGGGGCTGTGTTTTGGGGTTTATTCAGGCATGAACTGCTTTCTGTTTGAGTGTGTTAGGCGTGAGGATTGGCTTGCTGGATTCGGCTTATGGGTTGCTTTCTTTTGCTTGTGTTTTGCTTACGTGAAGCCTCTAGGGTTTCTGCTCACTGTCACGTTTGGTTGGGTGCTCGGCAGGTTTCTAGGTGTCGTGTTTCGTGTGTAGCTGGTGGTTTAAGGTTTGATTCGGCTTGTGTTTGTTCCCTTTGTGCTCGGCATGGCAGATGGTGTTCGATGTGCAAGAGAATGAGAGATGTTCACGTAGGGGATTTTGTTGAAGGGTTGTGGTCTGTTTCCTTTAGGGGACGTGAACTGCATGAAGAGTGAGAGGATATGGGCGTATCTAGGTCAGCAGTGTGTGAGTGGCAGTTGTATGGCCTGGTGCTGAGAGGGTCATTAGGGTTTTACGTGAGAGGGAGCGTGAAGCAGTGGCTATGTCGTGAGGGGCTGTTGATGCATGAGGCAATGTGAGGGGGGCTGTTGATGCGTGAGGCAATGGAGGGGTTCGATGCGAGAGGCGAGGGGTTGTTAGGGTTGTTTCTTGTTGATTCTGCGTGGAGAAGGGGACTGCGAGTGAGGGCTAGTCTGATCGTTTGTGGAGGGTTTAGGGTTATTCTTTATTGATGAGTGCTGTGAGTCTTGTTGAATAAAGGGAAGCTATGGCGTGAGACAGAGGCAGTGAGTGGAGGGGCTGGGCAGTGCGTGAGGCCGTGAAGTGAGGGTGCTGAAGGTTTTGAGTGCGTGAATGGCAGGTTTCGTGAGTGACTGTGCGCTGGATCAATTGAGGAGAGGGTTAGAGGTGCTGCGTGGGGGCTCTTGGTGGCTGCCTAGTGAAGGGTTAGGGCTGTCTAGGTGCGTGAACGTGGTGAGCTTGAAGCTAGGCGATGGTGCAAGTGTACGCTGATGGTGGGCTTCACGTGAGGCTAATTGAAAGGAGAGGCATGTGGCGTTGTGGACAAGGTGGCAATTTGAGGGTGAGTTTGTTACTGGTTGAAGGGTTTCGTTGTGGCCTTTAGGGTTTGTGGTCGTGGTTCTTTGTTGATGAAGCTAGGGCTTGTGTCTCACGGTTTGAGAGAGAGATAGCGGGCGAAGGTCAGAGAAGATGATCAAGGTGGGCCGCTGGCTTGTGAGTTAGGTGTGCTATTTGTGCGTGGTGATCTTGGTTCGTGGGAATGGGGAGGCAAATGTTGGTGGCGTACGTTGGTTCTGTTGAAGGCTAGGGTTCATGTCGTGTAGGGTTGTGATTAGCGTGAGGCTTATAGGGGCTAATGGACTGCGGCTGCTGGGATCAGTGTGTATGAAAGGGTAGCTGTGAAGGTTTGCTGATGGACGTGAGGGTGAGGGCCAAGGAGGCGTGTGTGCAGTGAAGGTGGCTAGGGTGTTTAGGGTTTTGCCGTGATCCAGGAGGGGTATTATGCGTGAATTGGCTTATGGTGCTGTTGTGGTCTCGTTTAGGGTTGCCGTGAAGGAGAGAGCCGGCCGTGGACCTTGTGAGCAGTGTGCGACGGAGGCATGATTAGGGTTCTTTCATTGTTTGCCGTGAGAGAGAGACAAAGGCTGTGCGTGTAGCTAGGGTTTATTTTGTTTTTTTTGTCTTTGCCATGTAAGGGAGGGAGGCCAGCCAAGGCAGTTAAGGTTTGTTGAATGCTTATATAGTGAGAGGGTAGAGTTAGGGTTATGCATGGCTTTAATAGGAAACAAAATCAATTAATTGGGGAATTTATTTAAATTTGGTGAGTGGTTTATTTGTTTTAAGAAAAGATTATTTAATTTTGATATTAGTTTTAATTTAATTTAAATTTAATTTGTTTTTATTTAATTTAAATTGGAATTAATTTGATTTAGTTTAAATGGATTTTCATTTGATTTAGTTTAATTTCAATTTAGTTATTTAATTTAATTTTAATTATTTTTTTAATTCAATTTAATTTGTGACATATATTTTAAATGTTTTAATTATTTAATTTGTGATTTGTGATTTAATGGGTTTGGTGTGTTTTAAAATAGAGGTCCAACAAGCGAACCCGAAGAGAAACAAGCGAGTTAAATCCGACCAAAATATCAATTTCCAACTTTACCCTTCCGACGTCTGTTTCCCGCGGCTTTCACAATCAAAGAGGTAGCGTCTCCATACGAGACTCATCATCGGGACTTATATGTAAAAATGCAGTGTCTGCACTCGTTAAGTCAGGTTTCAACTAGTTTATATATTATAATTAAGGGAGATTAATCTAAATATTAGTAATAAAAGTTTTATCTTTTACCCCAACAAGGGGAGTTACCTCCTCATTACTGAAAAGTAAAAACTAAAAATTAAAGAAAGAAAAGTATTGTGCATAAAAGTAAATTGCAGAAAGTAAAAACTGAAAAGTAAAGAAAAGAAAGTGCGAAAGCTGAAATTAATTACTGAAAGCTGTAAATAAACCAACAAGATACAATCTTCTTAGTATTCTTAAGGAATTCATTAGAAGAAAATATGAATTTACAAATGAAATGGCTTGGTATTTATAGGTAAAAAAAATTTCTCCATCAAATGCTCCACCAAATCCATTATTAATTGCTCCAATAATTACTCCACCAAATCCATTATTAATTGCTCCACTAATTGCTATCATGTTTGGTGGTGATTTGATAATTTTTCTTTTTTATTTATTAATTTATTTTTTGCTTTGAAAATGACTTTAATAATTACAAATAACACATTTCTGAATGTTTCATCAATATTTGCCCTTATTTGACCCAAATTTCGTCCTAAATGATTTTATTGAGTCCCAATATTATTTTATCTGCAAAATAAACTAAAAAACACATCAAAACGTTCATCAAACCCGAGAAACTAAACAAAATATTAAGTAAAAGGGGCGGTAAATATTGATATATTTTCCGCTCATCAATACTCATATATCTATATGAGCTTCCCAAGCTCATGGTACATCGGGTTAAACCATTAGAACTTTAATTCCAATATATAACATGTGCTAATATTCTAGGTTATAGGAATTCGACGTATTCCAAAACCAACGACTATAAATATTTACTTTAAGCATAGTTTATGATAATAATACTATCTCAATGTCGGACCACCTGGTGTCTAGTATTATTACATGATTATTCTAAGGTCAATGAGCATATTTATATATCAATCTAATATGTATAATGATATTATCATTAACAAGGTTAAAATGAAAATGTAGTTATTTATTAATAAATAATAAAATATAATGTACAATACATTATTCGGATTAGTGCTCCAAGCACCAACTCCAACACGTTTGTGGGTGTCGTCACTATAAGCCCTCACGAGACTAACACGTCCACTATGGGTGCCTAGAGGTTTAAAGGCTTGTTGCATACACTAAATGCAATCATGATCTCTACGAAAGTGGCTTAGGTTAATTAGTTTTTAGTTTGTTTTATTTTATTTTATTTTTATTTGTTTTGCTCGAGGATTATCAAATGTGATGAGCGGTTAAAATACACATATTTTCCACCATTTTATCTTAATATTTTATGGGTGATCTCGAGGTTTATGAGCGCTTTAATACTTTTTGGGTGTGTTTTTATAGGTCAAAATAATATCATGACTCAATGGAATTAACTGTAGATAAAAACGGCAAGATACAGAGTAAATCGGGAAAAATTCGAAGTCAAAACGAGAGTCCCGATGTTGGATTGCCCGTCGAGATGCGCTAGTTAAAAAAGTGGACATGGGGCAGAATTCGTCGATGGTGGTGCGTGTTACACACACTCCCCGCATGTCGCAATGCGGAATGCGTTCTCAGTTTCGCCCTGAATTCAATTTCTAACAAGAAAACACCCCCAGAACCTTTTATATAAGCATAAGTTCATCCGAAAATCTATTATCAAGTCTCATAACATATTTTGGAGCCTCCAGAGTAAAGAAAAATGCCTAGAGCAAGACAAGAACAAGTGCATAAACCAAAGTTGGAGTAAGAAGCTGAAGACTGCAAACGATAATTTCTTTCTTCCATTTTATGTCTAACTTTATCTTTTATGAGTTCTTGGCTTGTTATAATGATTAGCTTGTATTTATTAAATATTATGAGTAGCTAATTCATTATATCTATTGTTGTAATGGATGCAAACATGTTTAATTAATTATTTGTATATTTTTATTCATTTGGGTTTGTTATTTATTATTTATTATTTTTTGTACTTCGATGTTTATTTTATTTGTTTGGCTAACAATAAAATAATCTTAGTAAATCCTTAGGAACTCGACAAAGGAAATTTGAGTTAGTCGTGGGAATAATAGAGTGTGATTTATTCGTTGAATAAATTTTCCTTCAGGATAAGAATATACATGCAGGGCATGCGAAGTTAATATTAGAACTTGACCTTAATGAATTCAGATTAATTTAATTAATATAGACATATAGTTAAGTGATATTTTCTGAATATATTCACCTGACCATCGAAAGAGGTTTGTGAATAATTTAGTGTTCTAGGTTACTAATTAACAATAACAACTCAATTGAATGGAAAATGTCTGAGCATATTGTCTGCATGTTTAAGTGAAATTGCAACCTTAGGTACTTTTATCTTATACGATTTTTTCAAAAAAAATATATTATTTGATCGTTATTTACTTTTCAATTACAACAATTAAACCAACTCGCCTTCTCAATAGTTTTATTTTAGTTAAAAATGTTAGTTTTGATATTAATAAGATAAATATAAATCTTTGTGGATTCGACATCCGACTTTCCGTCTCTGTATTACTTAAGCGATATGTGCGCTTACGTGCTAAATTTATAAAAATTGCGGCGAACAACCCTTATCACTAATCTAAATTCAAATTTCAATTAATTAGTTTTTTTTTTTTTTTAAAAGAAAAAATTAATTAGTTATTGACACTTGAAAGTTGAAAATCTACCACTACCAGTTAGAACTAAGGATGGCAACGGGCCGGGTTCGGGCAGGGCTTTGAGCCTGGCAATTTGAATTTAGGTTCGGGCCCAATTTTTTTAATATAAAAATTATAAATATATAAAATTTATTATATAAATATAAATATATAATTATTTATTTTAAACCCGGACTGAGCCGGACCCGAATTTTTTTAGTTAAGCCCGACTGGCCCCTTGCCACCATTAGTTAGAACTTTGAAGTCAAACGTCAAATGAGTCCAAGTCTCTAACCCGCGAGTCACGCTTACGTCGAATGAGTTCAGAAACAAGTATATAAAGCGCGCGCACGTTGTCTCAAGAACCCTCACTGCAACAAAATAAAAAAATAATAATAAGAAAAATAATGGAGGCAAAAAGATCACAGAAGGAGCAAGTTCATTTATTCTATTGCCTGGAGTGCGAAGAGCTTGCCCGCAAAGTCGCTGCTCAATCTGACCTCATTACTCTTCAATCCATTAACTGGAGGTTTTAATTTCAAAACTCTCTTTTTATGTTTCTATTCACTTTTTTTTTTAATTTAATGTTTCTTTCTATGTTTTTAGCTTTCTGCCTTGGAATATGATATGGGTTTTTTAGGAGGAAAAAATAGGGTCACTTTAAAAGATTTTCAAATTAACAAATGGTGTTTCATGTTTTTTGGTTACTGTGAAATTTTTGGAAAAACAATGTTAATTCATCCGAGTTGTGTTTATGTTTTGATACAGAGGATTTTTTGTAGAATTGTATTTGTGTGCTTCAGCTCAAAACATATCTGCATATCATAGAAAAGTCAATTGCCAATTTTGTCTTTGGATGGGACATTGCTGCTCTCTTAGGAAATTCTATAAGATATAGAGACTGAATATTGAAAACACCCAATTTATCATTGTTTGTTGTTTGCTGCAAACTTTATGATTTTTCGTTTAGTGATTCATAGGCTCATAGCTTGTGCTGTAAAGTGCTTTGTATAATTGTGTTTCTTGATGAATGCTTTTGTGTTTGATATAGAAATGATAAATTTCTGTGCTATGCATGTATCAGGAACTTTGCTGATGGATGGCCAAACCTTTATATAAATAGTGCACATGATATTCGAGGTCAGCATGTAGCCTTTCTTGCATCCTTCAGCTCCCCAGGAGTTGTCTTTGAACAGATTTCTGTCATATATGCACTCCCGAAGCTGTTTGTTGCCTCTTTCACGTTGGTATTACCTTTCTTTCCAACTGGCTCCTTTGAACGAATGGAAGAAGAAGGAGATGTAGCAACTGCATTTACCATGGCAAGGATATTGTCAAATATTCCCACTTCAAGGGGTGGTCCGACTAGTTTAGTCATCTATGATATACATGCTTTGCAGGTTAAACTACTTGCGGTTAAAACTATTAAACTATATTTTTTTGTTTTTGCTATGCTATTTCCTTTTTATGTTTTGGACTGGACCACTGGTTGCTTTGCTTTTCCAAAATATTATGCCAATATGATGTTGTTGGGTACCTAATTCTAGATTCTTCAGCTCAATATATTTATATACTCATCTGGAAGTGCTTTTGACAAGGTTTAGACTGTCCAAAAGCACTCAACATTGATTGCACCATTCATCAAAATCCACAAACACCCTTAGCTTAAATCTTTTTATTCATGAATAAGCTTATTCAATTGTATTTTACTGCATAGCATCTTCCTTTGCATGTCCCCAAGGGGCGTGGCTTGGTGTTGTAGAGCTCAGGATCTCACCTTGAGGTCCTGAGTTCAAATCCAAGGAGTGTGTTTCTTGTAAGAGCCTGGGACAGCCGGGGGTTTTACCTGCTCTGCTTAATCCCGGAATGGGTGGTTTGGCAGTGGGGTTTCCAACAATTCCAAAAAATAAAAATAAAAAAATATTCCTTTGCATGTTTTCCTTCTTGAAATTTGTGATGAATAATTTGTAAAAAGGTTGATATCTATCTTCAACAACATTTAGGTTTGAAAGATGGCTCTATGTATCTATGGCTTGCTTTCTTAAGTAGTACCAGCATGTATTTGTTCTAGAAGGCCTGATTTTATTTTCTAGCTCTTCATGTGCAGGAAAGATTTTATTTTGGTGACCATGTCTTGCCTCTGTTTGAGACTGGAATTCCTCAGTTAAAGCAACGTCTGCACCAGCTCCCTGATGCCAATAATGTGAGTATACTTGAGCACGTAGCAAAATAGCTGCCTGTCCTAGTAAAATATAATGCTATTCTATGTAGTAATGTTGCTTATTTCGCTATTGCCGAGGCATTAACATTGTCTGCATATCAGTATTGTTGTTGTTGCATTAAATATTTCATTGAAGGCTTTTGTACCGCACTATCTCTAGTATATTTGCTAGCATGTGATGTCCCTTCAATGTACTTTCAGATAGTTATTGCATTTCCGGATGATGGGGCTTGGAAGCGGTTCCATAAGATGCTGGATCATTTCCCTACGGTTGGTTTCAGTTATTCTTGAATGAATTTAAATAAATGATTTTCAATTTCTTATGACCAAAATTATTGTTAACAACATTTTCTTATCATAAGCTGATCTAGTTGAGTGGCAGGTTGTGTGTGCCAAGGTTCGTGAAGGTGATAAGAGGATAGTTCGGATCAAGGAGGGAAATCCTGCCGGTTGTCATGTGGTCATCGTTGATGATCTGGTGCAATCTGGAGGCACCCTCATTGAGTGCCAGGTATTTTCTCATCCTTTACCTCACCTTTATTTTTAAAAAAAATTGTATTTCAGAGTTTGGATTATTCATGTTCATTTAAGACTGCCATTACTCAATTCCAAAAAAAAAAAAAAAAAAAAAAAAAAAAAATTGATTCATGTGGAGTCCCTACTCAAACTTCTTCAATAAGCATGTGTTATTCTTCCAATTTCTTGATTACAAGTTGTGCTTATCTTCGGGACTTGGGTAATAATAAATCCATTTCTCATCCCCAACTGTTAGTCTACTTTTTTCCCCCAAATTTAACAAACTTTTGCCTTTTATTTGTTACATTCAATTCACCACAATCCGTAAATAAAAACCTTGACTAGGAATTACTTGTACTATTAATAGTCCCAAACATTGAATTCGCCAATATGTGCGCTTGTTGCATAATTATTTTGTGGTGCAAGTTGAAGTTAGGTTGGACTAATTTATGGAGACTGAAGGAAATTTTGGCGTTTCTATGTTCTTAAAATTTTAATTATCTGCTAAATATAAACTTGAACTCTTAACTGCACTACTACTAAGTACAAATTAATATTTCTGGCAGTTGCTCGATTTCTCTGAAATGACTTCATTTTGTTTGAGCATGGCATCTGGATGAATTCATGATGTAGCACCTTGTTTCTTCCGACTTCAATGTGCATCGAAATTAAAGAAGTCCGTAATAATATGGGTGGTTAATGTAATTTTATTTGATACAAATTGTGAAAACTAAAAGAGTTGCCACTTATACTTTTCTGTGGTCTCAGAAAGTTTTGGCAGCACATGGTGCAGTGAAGGTGAGCGCGTATGTCACACATGGTGTGTTTCCAAATGGCTCTTGGGAGCGATTCACTCTCAAGAACGGAGGTAATTACTTGCATTTTTTCAACCATCCATTTTAATCATCTTCGACTTCAGCGATCTTATTGCCGTTTGATATCATTTTCAGAAACCTCAGAGAATGCTTTTGCCTACTTCTGGATAACGGATTCCTGCCCGCTTACTGTCAAAGCAATAGCAAATAAGGCTCCTTTTGAAGTTTTGAGTCTGGCAGGATCGATTGCTGATGCTCTACAAATCTGACAGATAATTAAAGGAGCTTGCTGATCGCTTTTTTTTTTTTTTTTTTTTTGTACTGTATTTTTTTTATCAGCAACTTCTATGATGTGATATGATAATTGATATATCTATCACAACTTCTATAATTCTATTTATGCAGAACAAATTAGCAAAAGCAGAAGGTTTCAGCAATTTTAGCAAATCATTTTTGAAAGTAGATACCCCAAATATGCAAAAGACTTCAATGTACATAGGATGTAAATTCAACAGAATACACATATTAACCACAATTCACATACCCTTTCGCCAAAAAAAAAAAAAAAAACCACAATTCACAGAGGAAAACAACAATGATATAATGACAATGAGGGGACGGCGATCGGGACGTCCCGGTCATTTCCTATTATAATTTGAGATGAAAAATTCATCTCAATTTTCTATCTTTAATGAATCGGTCCTGATCGAAATTCGGGACTTTCAGGCTAATATTAATATTGTTTCAAATATTAATCTTAACTTGATTTTGGATGATTTTTGCTCTGAATTCTGTAATTCGGATTTCCTGCTAACTTCACACAATAAGGATGATAATACTTGTTGATGGTGATTTTTGTGACAAAGTCATTGAACAGTTCAGAAAGGGCAGAGATGAGATTTCTCCTTTGAGAAGGACGGATGTACAGAATGTATTGGTTACTCCTTAGCCAGGCATGGTGTTCGGACCCGGTTTCCCGGATCTGGCCGACCAGAGGACGCAGAATGATGCAAGTCCCAGAGACCAATAACATCATAGCCGAGACCGACCACTTTAGCCCGGTAGCTCGGTTCGATACCCTCATTTCTCCTGGATCGAGATGATGAGCTCGGATATTCTAAGTCAGGTTGAAAGCAGTTGGGGTAGTTCAGCTTGCGATTTGGCCGTGCATATGAGGTCTGACGTGTGATCGGGATAGTTTGGACTTTTCCCTCTGACATGTATCAGCGCTTGAGATCTTTACAGGCTGACATCATTATTATTGAGTGTGGCAGTGTATGAAACAGAGTGATGTAACAGGCAGGCAGAGGGCAGGTTTGCTTTCGGCGATGCGGTTTTGGGGCAGAGAGCCCGTAATCAGCCGAAGTTTCACGTGGATGACGTCATGGAAATATGAGAATAGTGTTGTTTTTCTCTTAGTATATAAAGGGAAGTTAGTCTTATTTGTAAAGGGGATAGCGAAAATTGTAAGACAAGGAAAAACTACTTGTAAAAGCATGAATAACAAACAGCTCGGTTTTCTTTAGACCCTCCTAAAAAACAGGTCGGTTGAGCTCGGTTCGGTAATAAAAATCATACTCCACTTTGAGCCCGTGGACGTAGGTTGGATTCGCTCCGCCGAACCACGTAAAACCCTCTTATCGATTTTGTGGTTGTTTTGTCTTTTGCTAAGTTTGTTTTTGGTCCCCCATAACCAAACAAATTCACGGTTGAAGGAGGATTGTCCCGGGAGCGTTATCCCGAAACTGCCACTGGAACAAAAATCACATGTCAACAATTGGCGACGTCTGTGGGGAGCATAGCAAAAAGAAATTTGCATAGTAAGACGATGGTGGGAGATGGGAACCCTGGGTCGTCGGAGAATTCAGCAGCAGAGTGGTTTATGAAAAAGACAGAAAGGCTAATGGAAAAAGGAAAGGGTTCGCAAGAATAAGGAAGGTTGGCGGTAGTGGGAAAGATGGGGGAATAGGTGCCCAATGAGTTAGGGCAACAATAGCTCTCTTCGTTGAGCGGTAGAATGGAATGTAAAAACGGTGGCCAACGATCACCCATTTGGACTGAGCGGTAGAATGGAATGTAACGATCGGGGGAAGCAGACTCGGCACGCTACCCCTTGCATACAAACAGGCTCGTCCTAAAGGAGTTGTGGCAGTTGTTATACCTGCCAGATCGACGGCTTCTCAGCCCCGATGTTCCTCTTCAAGTGGCAAACGAACTAGCCGGCCAAGGGCATGAGTTCGGTGCCCATGAGTGCCTCATGTGATCAATGTGGTGGCCACCCCGAATGAGGGGAAAAGAGAAAAAGCCCACGGGGTGGCCACCAGAAGTCAAAACATAAGGTCCGGATCCCCCGATTTGCTCAGAAATGATTTTAGAAGGCTCAGTTTGGGGGAATTCTGTCAACACGATCTAGAATTTCAGAATCAAGTTCAGACTAGAAGATGTGTCGGACTGCAAGACGAGAACCAGAAAACTATTATAAAAGCCTCTCTTAAAATGACCTGCAAAGAGTTGTAAGAATGGCAGTATGTCCCTCGAATATGAATAAGACTTTCTCTTTTGAATTAAAAACTTGTCTATTTTATTTTTTTATTAATTGAATGTAAAATTCATGTTCAATATTCCTGGGATGTGCTCGATGCGAAGGGGTGCTCGGTAGCTGGGAAGGGCACTAGGCCCGTGGCACGCCAATCCCAGGTGTCATTATCAAACCCCGGGTGGAAGTGTTCCGACGTAGCTCCTTTCACCTTTGAGGATCCAGAACACATCAAGGGATGGAGTACATGTGGGAAAAGCGTGAACCCCTCGCGGCACGCCAACCCCGGGTGTCATGACTCGTATTTTGAGGAACCATCATCGGGATGGCGAACACGGGGAGGTTTTTTCCCCCGTGAGTTATCTGTCTAACCGAGCTCATGTACCACCATCGGGATGACAAACACGGGGAGGTTTTTTTCTCTGTGAGTTATCTACCTAACCGAGCTCATGTACCACCATCGAGATGGCGAAAACTGGGAGGTTTTTTCCCCCGTGAGTTATATGCCTAACCGGGCTCTTGTACCACCATTGGGATGGCGACAAATGGAGGTTTCTTCCCCCGTGAGTTATCTGCCTAACCGTCTCGAATCAGGAGAAGCATAGCATGGGGATGTTTCTGCCCTCATAGCGCTTGCAGACTCCAGAGCCGCCCAACATGGGGAGATTTCTGCCCTCATGGCTTTGGCCGCTCACCGATCCATAGCCCGGCTAGCCGGGATGCTGAATTGTAAGGTTCGAAATTGTATTTGGGGAGACACCAAGTAGGACGCTGCCTCGGGGCCCTCGAGTTGTTATCTTTTTTGGGTCCGTGTAGAGTATGTGTTAAGTCACCTCCAATGTGCTAACCTTATCATGTTTCCACCTTTTATTTTTACTGATGCCCAGAAAAATGACGTATGCGCCGGACTCTGCGGAGCCTCAGAGGTTGAAGTTCTTCCCTCGTAATTAAGTCTCATTTGTTCCACCAGCTTGGGGTTGTATTCGTTCCGCCGGGACTATCTGTTCCACCAACTCGGGGCTGGATTCGTTCCGCCGATATTATCGGTTCCACCAGCTCGGGACTGGATTCGTTCCGCTGAGGCTACATGTTCCACCAGCTCGGGGCTGGATTCGTTCCGCCGATGCTATCTGTTCCACCAGCTCGGGGTTGGATTAGTTCTGTTGATGCTATTTGTTCCACTAGCTCGGGGCTGGATTCGTTCCGCCGATGCTATTTGTTCCACTACCTTGGGGTCGGGTTATGTCCCACCGAGAGGCTTTTCATCGGCATGGGGTAGGAGCATCTCTCTCATGGCCGGCTTTCCATTGGTCCGGGGAGGTAACATTCCATCGGAGCCAAGTGTTTTGATGACCCGGGGTCGGGTTACGTCTCACAGAGTGATTATCATCAACTCGGGGACGGAGCATCCCCCTCATGGTCGGGATCAGAACTTCTTCTCACATTCGGATTCAGAAGAGCAAGTTAGCAAGATAAAAGCTGAAGTTATACTAAGTATGGAAGACAAGAAGTGAAGCATTCAAAGATAAATAAGAGAAACAAAATTGTAAATGTTATTACAAAAACATGTGCATTTTTTGTTACACATGGCCCCCTTATGGTCACCCTCATTTGTCAGCCTGCACAGGGGCAACCGGTTCTTCTTGATCGGGTCCGGATGGCAAGATCTCTGGTACAGGCTCGACAAGAGGAATCTCAGCTTCAGTTTGAGAGGCATGAGGGGCCTCGACTTCTTCTGTTTCAAGCACTTCGAGGGCGGGGGCAGGAGCCTCAGGTTGTAACTCATTAGGAACTGGGGACATGGGTACGACAGATATGGGATCGGGGTCCTGGATCTGCTCCGAAGGAAGGTCAAATAGTTCGCGAGCTTCATCCTCCGAAATCTCCCTTCTGCAGAATTGGATGGCAACATGGACGGGTCCCATGTCCACCCCGGGCAACACCATTGGAATAATTTTAGTGCAATCACTGACTCATTCAAGCTTGGCGTTCTCCAGCTCATCCTCCAGTTGGGCCTCCCGATTTCTCAGGTCCTCCCGAGCCTGATCCCTCTCTTTGATCGCCGCTTTGAGCTTAGAATCCGAGCTTGTGGCCTCCCACCTCATAAGTTTGGCTTCCTCCTCGGCGGTCTCCATTTTTTTCTTGGTAATGGTGGAGGCGTTGCGGAGGGAATTGTTCAGCGCGGTAGCCTCGGCCGCGGCTTTTCTAAGTGTTTGAATTTCTCTCTCTTTTCTGGCCAGCTTGGCCACGGCCTGCCTCAGATCTTGATCCTTCCTGGCCAGCTCGGCCTCCCGCTCCGTAATCTGAGTTTGGAGTCTCTACACTTGGCCCCTTCGGACAGAAGGCCCATCAGCAAGTCCTTATTCCGAGCCATCACATAGCCCATCTGCAAGGGGAGAAAGAGAAGGTTAGAATTCATCAAGTAAGAACATAGAGCGGGAACAAAGAAGAATGTTTACCTCGATGACTCGGACAGAGAATTTGGAAATCACTTCCTCGGGGGAGATGTTCTCGAATTTTGGGATCTGCTCGGGAGGCACTTTCTCGGCCAGCAAGTTGATCGCAGGAACCAGATGGGACGTCGCATCCCGGACATTTTCACTAAGGTCATCCACCCCCAGCACTACCCCTAATTCGTGGTCTTGGGAGGAGCCTCAGCAGTTCGTCTCTCCCTCCGAGCAGCAGACTTTCTGGTAAGAGGCTGCTCCTCTTCTTCTTCCTCCTGGAACTCGACTACTTCACCTCTGAGCACATGAAGATGCCAGGGACAACCTGATTGGTTGCCAAGGAAGTTTTCTCTATGGATTTTGGAGCCGACCATCAACTGGTTGATCAGTACACCTCCAATTTTGTAGTTCCCGGTACCAACTCGTACACTCGTTGAAACCGAGAACTATAGGACAGATGTTGATGTGATTTTTGTGATAAAGTATTTGAACAGTTCGGAAAGGGCAGAAATGAGATTTCTCCTTTGAGAATGACGAATGTACAAAAGGTATTGGTTACTCCTCGGCCAGACATGGTGTTCGGACCCGGTTTCCCGGATCTGGCCGACCAGAGGACGCATCATGATGCAAGTCTTAAAGACCGACAACATCAGAGCCGAGACCGACCACTTTATCCCGGTAGCTCGGTTCGGTACCCTCCTTTCTCCTGGATCGGGATGATGAGCTCAGATATTCTGAGTCAGGTCGAAAGCAGTTGGGGTAGTTCAGCTCGCGATTTGGCCGTGCACATGAGGTCTGATGTGTGATCGGGATAGTTTGGACTTTTCCCTCTGACATGTATCACCGCTTGAGATCTTTACGTGCTGGCATCATTATTATTGAGTGTGGCAGTGTATGAAACAGAGTGATGTGACAGGCAGTCAGATGACATGTTTACTTTCGGCGAGGCGGTTTTGAGGCAAAGAGCCTGTCAATCAGCCGGAGTTTCACATGGATGACGTCATGGAAATATGAGAATAATATTATTTTTCTCTTAGTATGTAAAAGGAAGTTAGTCTTATTTGTAAAGGGGATAGCGAAAATTATAAGACAATGAAAAACTACTTGTAAAATCATGAAAAACAAACAGCTCGGTTTTCTTTAGACTCTCCTGAAAAACAGGTCGGTTGAGCTCGGTTTGGTAATAAAAATCATACTCCACTTTGTGCCCGTGGACGTAAGTTGGATTCGCTCCGCCGTACCACGTAAAACCCTCTTGTCGATTTTGTGGTTGTTTTGTCTTTTCCAAGTTTGTTTTTGATCCCCCATAACCAAACAAATTCACGGTTGAATGAGGATTGTCCTAGGAGCATTATTCCGAAACTACCCCTGAAACGAAAATAACCCGTCAACAATACTTTTCCGTCAACAATACTTTTTAAAAAGAAAAAGGTCCTATTGCTATCTGTTACCGTCCTCTAGCTGAAGGAAAGAAACTTCAAATGGCCACGTGGTTTTAGTCACTGTATACTTGTGATGCAGGTTTAAGGATTTATATATATATATCCTCTCCACCGTCCTCCATTTATGCACCGTATAGCATACGTTTCGGTATCTACCTAAATTCGTACGATTTTAGGTTTGACATTAAAACATATATTTAAGGATTTTTTTTCATGGTAACAAACTAATCACATGAATGTTTTATAATACAAATTAGATTAATGCTAAACTTATGTTATAATCAATACGATTAACTACTAGTCACTTCAAATTATTGATGCAATGAAGCAAGCACCTTGGGCTCACATGTCCTTCAAAACCATAGCATATTGTTTAATATCATCGGTGTCTTCATATATTGTGTTTGTTTGTTGTTTAAGGGTTGTTTAGGGAAAAAAAAAAATTGAAGTTATTTTTTATCTTAAAGAATTTTATAAAATGTATTACATAATTACACAACTGTTAGCGAAATATACAACAAACGAGGGCAGTTTTGATTAGAAAACCCCAATTAACTAGTAGATAAGAGTCTTAAATTTATATTATTATAATACTATATTATGGCCAATTATCTCAAATATAAAAATGTTCTTAGAATCCGAAAAATATTATAACCGACTCAACAACCAACTAATAGAGTTAAAGTCGTGTATATAAAAAAGCATCAATGTTTATTTTCACTTGTGGGTTTGTATGTACAACAGATGCACATATAAGATGTAAGTCAGCTTTTTGCAAAGATTTGAGTACCGGAATGATAATTTTTCGTAAATATTGTATTTATGTCAATTTTCATGTAATTATTATTCTTTGTTCGGGCTAACGTCAAAATAATGGCATAATTTTTTTTAAAGCTAGGAGAGTGGGTAATGTTCAAATTAATTATTTATCTCTAACTTTCTTATAATTCTATTTCAAAAATAAAACTATTTAAAAATCACTAAGTAAAGCCCTTAGAACTACTTATTTGATTTCAAAATATTATTGTAAAAGCAAGCATCATTGTTATTATATTAAGGAAATCAGCTTATCTTTCTCTTTTGTTATTATTTGTGTTGACGGTTGATTTTTGTCTCATTGGCAATATCGGGATAGTGCTCCCGGGACAATCCTCCTTCAACCTTTAATTTGTTTGGTTATGGGGAGACCAAAGGCAAATTTAGTAAAAGGTGAGAAAAACACACAAATTGACAAGAGAGTTTTAACGTGGTTCGGCGGAGCGAATCCAGCCCACATCCACGAACACAAAACGATGGGAGTTATTTTTATTGCCAAAACCGACTCGACCGACCTGTTTTGAGCAAGGTCTGAATGTGGCCGATCATTTGAGAGAGTTTTTACAAATTGTGTTCTTTCTCTTTTTTTTACAAAATTTGGCCATCACTCCAAATGAATCTAGCTTTCATTTATATACTCAGGAATTACAACAATGTTCCCTCAATTTTATGACGTTTCCCGCGTGGTCTTCGACTGATTGACGGCTCTCTGCCCCAAGACTGTCGTCGCCGAAAGCAAGTCTGTGTCTGACGGCCTGTCACATCTCTCTGTTTTCTCCACTGCCACACGCAACAATAATGGTGCCAGCCTGTAAAGATCTTTCGAACAGTAACACATATCATAGATGCCCTGATCACACATCGGTCTCCAAATGATCGGCCAGATGGTTAACCGGACTACCCAAACTGTTCTCGGCCTGACCCAAAACGTCCGAGCTCATTTTCTGTGGTACTGAAGGTGAAACAGAACTGAACTGAGCTACCGGGCTCCTGTTCTGGTCGGTCTGAACTGTCATGAACTGTCCGACCCATCTTCCGTGATCGGTCTCTACTCTGATGTGGTCGGTCTCTGAATATGTACCATAATGTGTGCTCTGGTCGGCCAAATCCGGAAAACTGTGTCTCAACTCTCTTTCTGGCCGAGGAATAACCCAAACCCTCTGAACATTTGACCCTCTAAAAGGGAAAATCTCATCTCTGCCATTGCCGAACTGTTCAAATTACTTTGTCGTAAAAAAACACCATCAACATATGTCCCCTAGTTCTCGGTATCAATGAGTTAGCGAGTTGATGCCGGTAACTATAAAAAAGATGGTGTGCTGATCAACCGGTCGGTGGTCGCTCTAGGAAACACATAGAAAACTGCCTATGCTACAAATCAGATCTTTCATTGCCATCTTCATGTGCTCGATCACTGAGGATTCTGATGCCCATCCCACTGAGGATTCTGATGCCCATCCAAATGATTCTCTGACTTGAAGCAAATTCCCAATTTACCCTTCTGGTAGTCGTCCCAACAGAAGACGAAGATCTTTCTGTCTTCCAGACCGAAACTGACATCCATTCGGCCGAGCCTATACCAGAGATCCTGCCTTCTGGACCAGATTAAGATAAACATGCTGCCCAATTCCCTCTTCTGATGCTTATCTCTGAATGTTTCCTTTCTTGTCTTACATACTTAGCATGATTCCAAATTTTAACTTGCTAACTCGTTCTTCCAAATCTGAATGTGAGAAGAGATCATGATCCCGACCAATTCGAACCCGACCATGTGGGAAAACTTTATCCCCGAGCCGATGATGATTCACTCGGTGGGACGTAACCCAATCCCGAGCCAACAGAATACTAGGCTCCGAGGGAATGTTACCTCCCAGAACCAATAGAGAGCCGGCCATGGGGGAGATATTTCGTCCTCATGCCGATGAAAAGCCTCTCGGTGGGACTAACCCGACCCCGAGGTAGCAACACTCTTAGCTTTAGGGGAATGTCACATCCTCAGACGAACAAAGATATGGTCATGGGGGAATGCTTCATCCCCATGCCGATAAAAAGCCTCTCGGTGGGACGTAACCCGACCCCGAGGTAAAAAGAACACTTGGTTATGGGGGAATGTCACCTCCCCAGACCAATAAAGACCCGGCTATGGGGGAATGCTCCATCCCCATGCCGATGAAAAGCCTCTCGGTGGGACGTAACTCGACCCCGAGCTGAGAAGAATACTTGGCTCTGGGGGAATGTTACGTCCTCAGACCAATGAGATGGACTCGGTGAGATGTAGCCCGACCCCGAGCTGAAAATGACATTTGGCTCTGGGGGAATGTTACGTCCCCAGACTAAAGAGATGGACTCGGTGGGATTCACCCCAACCACGAACTTAGAAAAGCATTTAGCTCTATGGGAATGTTACGTCCTTAGACTAAAGAGATGGACTCGGTGAGATTCACCCCAACCCCGAGCTGATTCAGCAGAGCATCGGTGAAACGAGTCCAGCCCCGAGTTGGTAGAACGATGCAGACTCGACGGAACGAATCCAACCCCGAGCTTGTGGAGTAAAGCATCGATGGAATATGTCCAACCCCGAGCTGGTGGAGTAAAGCATCGGCGGAACATGTCTAGCCCCGAGCTGGTGGAGCATAATAGACTCAGCGGAACGAATCCAGCCCCGAGCTGGTGGAACATAACAGTCTCGGCGGAACGAATCCAGCCCGAGCTGGTGGAACAATGCAGACTCGTCGGAACGAATCCAGCCCCGAGCTGTTGGAACAAAGCAGATTCGGCGGAATGAATCCAGCCCCGAGCTGATGGAACAAAGCAGACTCGACAGAACGAATCCAGTCCTGAGCTGATGGAACAATACAGACTCGGCGGAACGAATCCAGCCCCGAGCTGGTGGAACACTACAGACTCGGCGGAACAAATCCAGCACCGAGCTGATGGAACAAAGCAGACTCGGCGGAACGAATCAAATCCCGAGCTGATGAAACAATACAAACTCGGCAGAATGAATCCAGCCCGAGCTGGTGGAAAAATATAGACTCGGCGGAATGAATCCAGCCCCGAGCTGGTGGAGCATGTGAGACTTACACGAGGGAAGATTTTCAACCTCTGAGGCTCTGCAGATTCTGGCGCGGGCGTCCCCTTGCCAGATATCAGCGAAAAATAAAAATTAGAACAAAGTAAATTTAACAAAAATGGAGGTGACTTAGCACATACTCCGCACAAATTCAAGTAGTAAAAATAACAACACGGGTGCTCGGAGGCATCGTCCTGCCCGGTGCCTCAAAAACACAATTTTGAACCTTACAATTCAGTGTCCCAGCTAACCAGGCTACAGATACGAAGATCCGGGGCGGTCAGGTAAATCCCCATGGGGGAGGAAGACACCCCGTGTGTGCCCTCCCTGGGTGGTACTCAATGGGACTCACCAGCCGACTCGTAGGGGAAAAAATCTCTCTGGATCCGGTTTACTCGAGACTCTTGTAATCAAAGGGATCATTCGGCCAAACCCAAGCCAGGTGGTATGATGGTACTCAGCGGGACTCACCAGCCGACTCGTAGGGGAAGAAACCTCCCTAGGTCCGGTTTACCGGGAAGCATGATGGTCATGGAGGCAATTAAGCCATCCCCACGCTATACTCTCTGATAGTCTTAAGCGGGACTCACCAGCCGACTCGCAGGGGAAAAAACATCCCTGGGTCCGATTTACCCGATGTGCTCCTCAAAAATACGAGCCATGGGGTAGTAACGCTCCGGCCTCAGGGGTTTGATAATGACACCTGGAAGTGGCGTGCCACGAGGGGTTCGCGCGTTTCCCGAATCTGCCCCATCTCTTGACGCGTTATGGATCCTCAAATGTGAAATGAGTCAGGTCGGAACACTTCCACTCGGGGGTTTGATAATGACACCTGGGATTGGTGTGCCACAGGATTGATGCCCTTCCTGACCACTGATCACCCCTTCGCTTCGAGCACATCCCAGGAATATTGAACAGGTTTTTCGCATCCAATTAATAAACAAGTAAAATGGACAAGTTTTTTAATTCGAAAGAGAAAGTCTTATTCATATTCAAGGGACCTACCGCTCTTCTTACAACTCTCTATGGGTCATTTCGAGAGAGGATCTTACAATAATTTTCTGGTTCTTGCTTCGTAGCCCGATCACAGCTTCTAATCTGAACTCCATTCTACAGCTCAATGAGGAGAGCTATTGCCGACCTCCTCTCTCCTTGCGATCCCTTTCCCTTTTCCGTTCTGACCAGCTTCTAACCGTTCCTTTTCCCTTTCATCCAGTCTTTCTTTCATTCTTCCAAACCACTCTTCCGCTAAACTCTCCAACAACCCATGGTTTACACCTTCTACCATCGTCTTACTAAGCAAGTTGCTTTTTGCTCTTTCCCCACAGACGGCGCCAACTGTTGACAGCTGATTTTCGTCTCAGGGGTAATATCGGGATAGTGCTCCTGGGACAATCCTCCTTCAACCTTTAATTTGTTTGGTTATGGGGAGACCAAAGGTAAATTTAGTAAAATGTGAGAAAAACACAGATTGACAATAGAGTTTTAACGTGGTTCGGCGGAGCGAATCCAGCCTACATCCATGGGCACAAAACGGTGGGGGTTATTTTTATTGCCAAAACCGACTCGACCGACCTGTTTTGAGCAAGGTCTGAATGTGGCCGAGCAGTTGAGAGAGTTTTTACAAGTGGTGTTCTTTCTCTTTTTCTTACAAAATTTGGCCATCCCTACAAATGAATCTAGCTTTCCTTTATATACTCAGAAATTACAACATTGTTCCCCCAATTTTATGACGTTTCCCGCGTGGTCTTCGACTGATTGACGGGCTCTCTGCCCCAAGACTGTCGTCACCGAAAGCAAGTCTGTCGTTTGATGGCCTGTCACATCACTCTGTTTTCTCCACTGCCACACGCAACAATAATGGTGTCAGTCTGTAAAGATCTTTCGAACAGTAACACATATCAGAGATGCACTGATCACACACCAGTCTCCAAATGATCGGCCAGATGGTTAACCGGACTACCCAAACTGATCTCGGCCTGACCCAAAACGTCCAAGCTCATTTTCCGTGGTACTGAAGGTGAAACATAATTGAACTAAGCTACCGGGCTCCTGCTGTGGTCGGTCTGAACTGTCCTGAACTTCCGACCCATCTTCCGTGATCGGTCTCTACTCCGATGTGGTCGGTCTCTGAATCTGTACCATATTGTGTGCTCTGGTCGGCCAGATCCGGAAAAATGTGTCCGAACTCTCTTTCTGGCCGAGGAATAACCCAAACCCTCTTAACACTTGACCCTCTAAAAGGGAAAATCTCATATCTGCCATTGCCGAACTGTTCAAAGTACTTTGTCACAAAAAACACCATCAACAATTTGGTTTCACATGATACATGTGTTAATGCTATAATAGTTCCAATATAAATGAATTTATAATCACAATAATGAGAATGTATTTAGACCTGGCCACCGGTTCGGTTCAGTTCCGAACCGGAATTGAACCGGTCGATTTTTGATTCCATAAGAATGTGGATTAGGAATTGGAACCGAACAGAACCGAACTGGAATATAATTTTGAAAAATGGAAATTAAATTTTAAAGAAATTTATAATTGGATATTATTATCAAATAAATATAATAAAAAAATTATTTATTTTAATTTCATTAAATTAAATTAAAAATAAAAATAAAATAAAAACTTAAATTTGTTTGAATTATAATAGTGGAACCGAACGATTCCGGTTGGAACTGAATAGTTCCAACATGTTCAATTTCAATTCTGAATCGAAATCATAACCAGATCTAAATACATTATTGTCTTGATTTATAACCTCTCTCTTTCTATCACTATCTTTCATTTGAGCAAAATAAGTAAATGACTGAGCAACATGACAGAGGATCCACTTTATTTTTTCTTTAATTATTTTTATCAATTTTTAATTAATCTTGCCATTTAAGGGCTAATAATATTATAATTGATTGAAAGCATCTCTCATTACAAAATAAATTATCAAAATAAGAAAGAAAAGGAGATGGAATCATACCTACTTTTGTTATTTTATCTCTTTGGACTCATTTGCTAAAATGGTTATAGAATGATTTTGTTTCCAATTTGTTATTTAAAAATAGACCAAATTTATTGGAAGATTCGTAACAACTTTTTATTCACGAGTCTTTTAGATTTTTTCCCCATGACTTTTTTGAGTATTTATTGATTTAGAAAAATTAGAGAACTATTAATTAAGGCCATTCAATAAAATTTGTCCTTTTATTCGATGATTATTTATATTTTACAATTGAAATTATTATAAAATAACAACTTGATATTGTGATTATTGATAAATTATAGTTTATTACTAAAGTTATATGAAATATAATATTTTATTATATTCGGTCCAAATCTTAGTTGACAGTTAGTTGAATGTTATTTTAACACTAAATTCAATTAACAGTCAATTAATATTTTGACAAAAAGTAGTAAAATATTATATTTTGTATAATTTTATTAGTAGAATATTAGATTTAACATAATTTTAGCAGTAGAATGTAATTTGTCAATACTACTTAATTATTATTTTACATTAATTTTAGTAGCAAATTTTAAATAACCCTTATTCAATTGTAAAATAGGGTACATTTTCGTTTAATCCACATGATTTGAGCTAACGATCTAATTAGTCTTATATTTTTAAAAATTTCTTAAAATATGTATGTTGCATATATGTTTCTGTTAAATTTTATTTAATATTTTTATACTTTCTCCTATGGATGTGATTTGTATGAATTTTAAATTATTTAGACATAATGTGTATTCCATTTCCCATGTCATTTGATCATTTGGAAATCTTAATCATTTGACAATATCCAATGTTATGCATAATAAAAAATTATTTTCTCATCTCATGTACATATTGTGTATTGAAGAAAAGTGAAAGATGATGATAATGTGACAACAATCACAATATATATTATAGTGCTATTTTTTATTTTTATTTTTGGGTTAACAAACTAAAAATTTCATTTCATTATAAAAGATAATTTTATAAAGTGGTCAATTACAAATATTCAGATTAGTATACATATGACAATTTTAGAATTAAAATTATTTCAAAACTGTTATAAATTTATCATATATATCTATATATAAGCTCTCTCAATACATCACGTATGCAACTCAATGTGAAATAAGAAAAATAAAATAAATAATTTTAATTAAATATTAAATTAAGTTATCCTATTCATAATAAAACAAAACTAACAAATTGATCAATCTTATTCTTAATCAAATACGTATATAAATCTATATAGTGTGTTAGTTCCATTTTTATTGACAATGTCCGTAACAAAACAAGTTCAATTGAGTTGTAATAAGTATTGCAGAACTTGGTGCAATTGGACTGATATTTGGCAAAGCTGTGCATGAAGATCAGACATGCGTTAGTGCTGCGTTCGTTAAAGTGTTCAAATGTGTGGCGTTAATGTCACGTTCGTTGTTGGGTTCGAGCGAAACTTGACAGAATGTTCTCGTGCTAGGTGCGTTCGAGTATGCGTTCAAACGAAACCTTTCAGAGAGCACATGTTCGACACACGTTCGAGTGGCGTTCGAACGTCCGTGCAGAACTGAGTTATTTTGGACGCGTTTTCAAGCCAATTCAGCACAAGGAAACCTAGCTCATACCCTACCTATATAAAGAAACATATAGCCACCTTCAAAGTGTTGAAAACATATTCCTTTTAGCCAAAAATATTTATAGCTTTCAACCTTCTTGATTTCACTGTGAAGACTCATCGTTTCTCCTATCTTCTGTATGTTTGGTGAAACCTTTCTTTGATTTACCATCAACACAACCAAACCCAACTTCCTAACCCTTCAGAGTTCTCTAGGAGGAAGATTGGCAGTCGAAGTTCCGGCGTTCAGAGTTGCAGAGTTGATTTACTCAGATTTAATAGGTTTTGAAGAAAACTGTGGCGTACGAGTTCAAGGAGTTCTTCGAGTTCTTGCAGTTTAGAGGTAGTAGAGTCGGTGGAGTTGTCATAATATGTCATTTTACCATCATTGTAAGTTTTACTCTTTATAGTTGATTTGGGCTAGTGGCCTAAATGCCCGAAGTGATTTTTTACTCGCACGAGTTTTCCACTTCGTAAACAAAATTATTGTGTTGATTTATTTATTGAATTAATTTTGTTTGATTGGATTTATAAATTGTTAGACTTAAAGGTGGTTATTAATTTGATTAATTCATAGAAACAATATTTAAGACTTGTCTAAAAATAGTGTGTTATATTCTGCATAGGGTCAGAATCTTAGATAAATACGAACTTTCAATTGGTATCAGAGCATGAACTTGATCTTTGACCCTTATAACTATGGAAAGAAATCAATCCCTAAATTGATCCTCATTCTTTGATGGGACAAAATATTTACATTGGAAGGTTCGCATGAGAGCATTCTTGAAATCCTTAGATGAGAGAGTCTGGATGACAATAGATTACGGGTGGAAACCTCTCGTGATTATAATGTTGGGGTTTTATAGGGTATTACCGGGTAACGCAGCGGAACGCGGAAAATTAAAATTTTTCGATTTCAAAAATTTTTCTCGGGCAATTAAAATAAACTTATTTATTTTAATTACTCAATACTTAAAATCTGAAATTTTTACCCAAGAAATCAAATTTCTTCTTAATTGCCGAGATGCCCCAATACTTTGCATTTTGTTCATTTTGGTCCTCAAATTGTCAAATACAATTTTAAGTGATTCCAAATCATTACCAAGATGTTTTTAACATGTCCAATACATGAAAACACAAATTGCAACACAAAACCCACTAAATGCCAAAATTACCGAGAAGCCCTCAAAGGTTTCCAATTTGTACATTTTAGTCTAATCTTGTTCAAAACAAGTCAAGATCAAATCCAATCAATACAAAATTTAATATACATCATAAATACATCATTACTCAACACATATATGAAAAGCCATAAATTTGAAAATAGAGGTGTGCATCGGTCGGTTCGGTCGGCTAATCCTTGATTTTTTAACCGAACCAAAATTATTTGGTTAAGTAAATGTTTAACCGATTTAACCATATGATGACACATAACTATTAACCAACTTAACCATTATCTTTCGATCGGTTTTGGTTAATTCGGTTATTAACCAATCCAAAATCTCCACAAATAACAATCCACATTAACACATTAATATAAATTTAAATTCATCAAAAAGACAAACATATATGTGTTTAACAACAGAAGACAAATTTAAATTCATCAAAAAGCAGTCTACACCTACACTCAGTAGAGGCAGAAGGTAAAAATTTTAGTTTCGTTTTAATTAAAAATATATATAAAGTCAAATTATGGTTTGAAATCGGTTAATTGGTCGGTTCAGTTATACAAATCTCATAACCATAACCGAACTGAAAAATCAAAAAAATTAAAAATCTTAACCGAAAAAATCGATTTAATCACAATAACCGAACCATTATAAAAATTTGGTCAGAACGGTTCGGTTAATCGGTTAAAACCGATTAATGCACACTCATATTTGGAAAGGGTTAAGAACCCTAATTTTACAAAATTTTCATTTGAGCAAATTACACCAAATTAAATAAATTCAACACTTTAATTCAATTTTCACAACACCAAACAAGTCTCACCACTTTGAAAAAAACACAAGAACAATTCTAGGTCATCAATGAGTGGCCTAACAACTCTAGAATGACAACTTGATTATCAAATAATCAAAAGAGAGCTAATGAACTCATTTCAAACTTTCTTTATTAATCATACATACAAACATCTTTCAAACAAGTTCCCAACCATTCAATTACCTGCTTAAAGAGTAGAGAAAATTTTCTAAGCTACACATGTTGAAGCCTATAAACAATTTTCTAGTTGAAAAAATTTAAGAAAAACTTACAAAATCCAAGTTTTGATCAAGCTTTTCCTTTTTTGTTCTTCAACTTTCTCTCAAACTTTTCTTTTGTAATATTTGGTAACTTGAACTTGTGAAACAAAAAATGAAACAAAACCCTTTTTTATTTCCTCTCTTGGCCGAAACTAGGAAAGAAAATAATATCTAGATATTTTTCATTTTGTTTCAATTAATTAAATTGTAAATGAAATACAAAACTTGGGTATTTGATCATTAAACCATTTAATGAAATCCACCAAGTGTTTCCAATCATTTAAGGCCATTTACAAACTTTAATCATGACAAAAGATATTTTAGAATTTAATTAATTTAACCATTTAACATTTAAATAATTAATACAAATATCTTAAATATATGTATTATATTTACATTAAATAATCAAAATACATATATTAATGATATATGTCAAAAATCATAATTTGACATTTAATTAATGTGTATTTAATAAAATCAAATATTAAATACAAATACACATTAATTAGGAAATGACCAAAAGATCACAACTGCATGTATTTTCGTTTAACCGTTAAACGACTTATAAATAATCAGTATTATTCACAAAAGTTGCCATAGTGCTCTACAAGTATATTTCATTAGTGAGACTCTCTAGGTTCAGACATATCCGTCACCAAATCTAATTTGGTGTCTATAATATACCCACCCGTAAATTATGACGAACACGGATAAACTCTATGAACCATACAGGTCGAGGTCATTGCATACGTATAATCTCTTCATCACAGGTATTCGGATAATTCCAGAGATATAGATATAAACGTCAAATATCTATAAATATAATCACATCGACGTTTCTATTAGCAATCACTTAATAACACTTAGAACTAACTTCTATAATGTACCACGGGCCCATGGATTTAACAGATTGCCAATTCCATATTGAATACATATGCTATGTACACAAAACTGACGGATCATTTCTTGATACACACATGATATCCTGAGCACCAGTCCACACCCAACGAACAGGCAGAGGTCTGATCTAAATAGATCGGGGACGTGACTGCCATCTAAGTTTGAAAGATAACTCATATATCCACAGTGGCATCTCAAGTCAAAGAATCATTATGCTCACTCAACCCGAGAAGATTCTTATTGACGTTGGTGTACTATCCATTAAGAACCTTTGGTGAGTCGTTCAATGTTTATCCGTTATAAACACCTATACGTCTATACGAGTCTCCAAGACTCATGGTTCATTGAGAAATTATTGGAATCCAAGATTCCAATATATGACACGTACCAGTCTCAATGGATTTACTTTATTGACCAAGTAGTGTAAACATTGACCATGAACTGTCTAAGGATGACAACGTCATGATACAACTCAATATCAGTTGTGACGCTTTTGCAACAGTATCATAACTAATCATTCTAAGGTATGTTACGTCTTTACCATATAAAAAGAGGTGTTATATAATATAAACTGTTTATTTTATTGATATTAAAATGTTACATAAGTATTTACAGGGAAATACATAAGAAAATTGGCGCTCTGAGCACCAACCCTAACATATAATTGATGAGGTCTATTCCTCTAAAGATAAATTGACCTAGAATAAGGATACGTTTGATGCTAGCAACATGAACTGTAAAATAATTAATGTCATTCATTGTGTTGTTTGCTCTACTGAATTTAGAAGAATTTCCATGTGTGAAATAGCCAAGGAAGCTCAGGACATCCTGCAGACTGTGCATAAGGACACACTATCTGTTAAAAATAAATTATGGATCTTGCTACTAGATTTGAGGTCGTTAGAATGAAGGATGATGAGACATTTGATGAATTTTATGCTGAGATTAACGATATCGTTAACTCAAGCTTTAACCTATGTGAGATTATTTCTACTAGTAGGTGACCAGTGCTTACACACGCGTATAACGCAAGCGCACGTATCGTTCAAGTAATATAAAAAGTATCGATCCCACGAGGACTTAATACCTAATCTATTAATTTTATGAGGTCAAATGATTACTATATTGGAGTTCTACGGTCCCAAGGATCGAATAACAAGCAAGAAACATGTGCGAATACAATCAAAGGAAGTTGCGGAATACTTACATCGAGCGGTTGAGCGATGCGGCGAAGACAACAAACTTTCTGCCCTCTCCAAGAAGCTCTCAGTAGTTCACTGTCATAGCTCCTCCATTTTCGGATTTGTGTGGTTCCATCAAGCTCCAAGCTTTGGTTGATGATTCCAAGCTCACAAGTGGGTTTCCCTATCACCTTCGCAAGACTCCGTTGTGTGCTAGCACTCTTGATTTTGCAAAACAATCAACACATTTCATCTCATATGGTTCTCGGTTTTTAGGCAGAAAACAGAAGAGAAAATGAAGCCCCTTGGGCGTGTGAGGAGAGAAGACAGAATGAAGAGAGAGTTGTCATGGTTGTTGTTGAATTAGTGTATCTAATACACTTTCTATTTTAATTTCAAAAATCAAAATAAAACATATACAAATAATAAACAATTGTAAATGTCATTCAAGCTTTCAAAAAGCTTTCCAACCACTTCTATCAAGTCACATCACTCATGAATAGTGACTGGTGTCAATCACTCAAAGTGAAAGACATCTATCACTTGATTGACGAATGATGTGACGCAAGATGTGACTTGCGATTTGACGCTAGATGTGACTTGCGATTTGACGCTAGATGTGATTTGCGTGCCGCACTCGAATTCGAAATGCGAATGCGCTCGCAAACACTCCCGGTATCGGGTTCGCTAATTCCAAATTAACGAATTTTCCATTGCGACATAATTAAATGATTATGCCTAGCGAAATCATTATTCACGTCGCTAACGAATTAATTCTAAATTAACTCGTTCGCCCGAATTAAAATCTAATTTTAATTCCGCGTCGAAATCCAATTTCGTATAATATATCGAATATATTATTTTATCGATTAATTCAAAATTAATCGTTTTCTCTCTTTAATTGATATTTTATCCCAGATAAAATATCTTCCCAATTAATCCAAGATTAATTTTCTCTCTCATCAAATTAATCCCAGATTAATAAAGTGCGAGTCATACGTCATCGGTGAATCTTCAGGAAGCGACCCATGAGATCCCCGGATATGTTGGCAGTAAATTCGGTTGTTGGACTATCCGAACACGTAAGTACCTGATACTACGTTTTTACCGATTTACAAGACAAGGTTGGCTTCTAGCAAAGCGCCATGCCTACCCAATTCTCCAGAAATATCCTTACAGGAATATGTGATCTATATCAGGCGTAGTATACGTAGTATTGGGTATTTCGATCCTGTATCGGATGATCACATGCAAGGTCTAGGGCTGGTACAGTGTCTGCCCCGTACGAAGCATATATCGGATCACAAGCAACTAGTCTCTTTATTATCGGATAATCATGACCAAGTCATATTATCCCGATGGTTGCAACCCTTAGAGAACCAGTTCTGTATCCCTGCGCGATCATCATCTCCATATGACTGGAGTGATACTTTCGTCTTGACATCACACCCAACACACTATGATTCTCAATATACCCAGAAGAGGCGTACATAGAACCGGTTAAAGCCCTGGACGACCAAAACCAAAGTATATTGATTGTCGCAAGTATTAGCGGTGCAAGTCTCAAGTTAAGACCAAATACACCTACCCTGATTTCGGACTTCCATAGACACATAGTCATACTACCAATGGAATTCTGAGGGGGTCTATCCAGAGCGAAGCTGTTTCCCGTACCATCGGTAAAACACAACCTCCTATTACACTTGCATGAGTATCCTATACCCAAATATATGAGAACTATGATGTTATGCCCTCACAACGCGCACAAGTGTAATACTAGTCTTTTACGCATTATCGATGTCCAATCTCGATAACACTTTGACTAGGGATATTTAATGATTTATCCTTCGTGGATTGATATTGTCTCATATCATCTCAATCCAGGAACAAATCATAAAGACCTCCTATCATTTATACATCTTGGTGATCTAATCACAAATGATAAGAGAGCAATCTCCTTTGTCACATAGTTAATTTGTACAACAACACCATGATCTGTACAAATAGTGACGCTATGGGTCATAATTGTCCAACAATCTCCCACTTGGCCTATAGACAGCCACTCGAGTGTCCTACACCCGAACTATGTACGGTTGGCTCAAACTGCTGAGGAAAGGCTTTCGTCAGTGAATTTGCATGATTATCATCTGATGCGATTTATTCGATCATCACATTGCCATAATGTATGATCCGAACAAATCAGATGAATATCGAAGTATATATCTGGATCGTTGATGAGACCATTAATTCTTTAGCCTGCGCTGAAGCCTAGCTCAGCTGCTAACAGAACTATATCTAATCTAATTAGATTTATTATTAATCCAGAAGGCTTCCATTGCTGCCTCAGCTGTAGCAATAACCCGCGTTGTTGTTTATTCGGTAACAGTATCTTGCTTGGAAGATTTCCAGCTTACTGTTTCGTTATTCAAACTTTATAGTACTGTTTTGCGACTTACAGTCGTTATATCGGTTAGGAAACTTGCAGCAGTGATCCTAGTCACTTCAAGTTCTCCTTCTCCATAGTATAAGATAGCATCATTAGTTCATCTAAGATACTCAAGGATGTTCTTAACATCAATCCAATGACTATCACTTGGATTGGTCACTTGGATTGGACCGATTGTGACTCCATATGCTCAAAGCGTATGAGACACTAGGTCGCGTACATTTATTTCAATGTACGAGTTCGGAGAGAGTATCAACAACTTTAAATCTATCCCAGTAGATCTTTATTCCTAGAATAAAGGTTGTTTTCTCCCAAGAATTCTACGGATAATTTTCACGAAAGCCAAGCTTTCACCGATTGTATTTTGGGAATATCATTTCCAAGAAATGATATGTTATCATTATTTTATAGGACATTCACTGTCAGTGCGCTCCCACTAACCTCCTTATATACACAAGAATCATTTTCGTTTTGAATTAAATCATACACCATTATGATTACATCAAAACGATAATTCCAAGAACTCAATGCTTGCATCAATCCAAACATGGATCGTATAACCTGCAAACCTTGTTTGCTAGTTTTGGTACGACAAAACCGTCAGGATGTTGTAAACATCCTCCAAAAGGTTTCCGTTAAGGAAATCAGTTTTGGCATTTAGCTGCCATATTTCATAAATGAAACATGCAACATCAGCAGCATTATCCAAATGGATTTACCGTGGCAACAGTTAAAAGATTTCGTTGTAATCAACACAATGTTGATAACGATACCTTTTCGCTACAAGCCTAGCTTAGTACGTTGCCTTCCATGTATGTCTTCCTTGAAGACTTATATTGTACCAATATGCATAATGCCTTGTGGTACAACAACTAATGTCTAAACATAGTTGTTCTTCATGGAATCCATTTCGGACTTCATGGCACTTTTCCATAATAGAGAGTCGATACCTTGTATCACTTCCTCATACGTAGTCAGTTGGTGTTCCTCAATAGGATTGACATCTTTTACGAGGTGAGATCAGAAACCCATACCCCAGGTTGTTTTCGGACTCTCTCCGATCTACGCGGTTCTTGTGTATTCGAAGATTATTGGTTTAGTTTCATCCTTGATGAACTATTTTTGTTCCATTAAGGAATTGGTGCCTGGAACAGTATTACTCTGATTTTCATCGAGTTTTACTTTCCTCCCACTTACCACTGCATATCGGTATTCCTCTTACTCTTAGGAAAACCGCATGGCAAACAACAATTACATTGTTCTCTTGTGAGTTGCATAAGTACTATACTTTGGTTTCCCTAGGAGAACCTACAACTTGGCACTTATCCGATTTGGGTTCTAGTTTGGTAATCATCCAAACATATGTCTAGCATCCCAAATCTTCAGGAATGAGAAACCCGGTTTCTTTCCTGTTCATATCTAATATGAAATCTGTCTAACAGATTTTATGGAACCTTATTCAAAATAAGTTTTGCACTATTAATGCGTATCCGTTGAAGGAAATGGTAGCTCAGAGTGACTCATGATTAACCTTATCATGTCCAACAAAATTCGGTTTCTCTGTTCGGACACACCGTTAAAATGACGTGTTCCAGGAGGAGTCCTCATTGAAAGAATATTATACTCTTTCAAATATTTGAGAAACTTATTGCTTAAGTATTTTCATCATGGTCAAACCGTGACTGTTAAATACTTTAGCCGATCTGTTTGTCTACTTCGTGTCGAAACTCTAAAAGTTTCCGATTTGTATTTCAAAAGAAACACATAACCATAACGTGATGCCACATCCGTAAAGGTCACGAAATATTCATATCCACCTCTAGCCTAGCTAGACATGGGCCAACTTGCTTCACTATGAACTAGGGCTAACAGATCGGTGGCATTTTCACTTTTACTAAGTAAATAGTGTTATAGGCATTTTGCCTATATAAACTAGATTCGTAGACTTTATTTGAATAGTATCAAATATGTCCTAGTACCCACTCTTCAAAAGTGTGGATATACGAGTCTTGTTTAAATTGTGTCCCAGACAACAATGCCACAATATGTTTCATCTGATCAAATCAGTTTGAGCTATTAGTTTGTCATGTCATATGTTTGAGATTTATTAATATTCAAAATATAAATACTGTTATTCACATCTAATGTATTTATCTCAATATCATCTTTATATAATGAAACACTTTAGTGTTCTAGAATATAAAGGTTCACCCGCAACGGGTTAAACACTGATAGAGAGATAATGTTTTTAGTTAAACTAGTTACATTATAACAGTTTCCAAATTTAGGTACACACCCGAATGGTAGTTCCTAAAATTAGGTATCTACGATTAAAACAGCAACTTTCGTCCCGTTTCCGTTTCGCAGATTAATCTCATTTGAAGTCAGTATCCTGCTTATAGCAGATTCTGAAAATCAGTACATATTTATGTATCACACTAAGTATTTAAAATCCAATTTTAATACTAGTAGTGAACATATTTATGACAAACATATTTGAAGTCAGAGCCTTGCCCGTCTTCAATTCCTTCATGAATGCTTTGTCCAAACGGCAGTCACGCTTCCGCGATTCCGTTTGCCACAGTTTAGGCAGACATTTTGGGATATGTCCTTTATCTTCCCAGAAGATTATAATGATTTTGCCTTTACCCTTTTCCACACCCATAAGCCTTTGGCCAAGCCTTGGGCTTTTGGAATATCGAAGTAAGGTGCGCCTTGCGCTTCTTGCCTTATTTCAAACTTTGACTTTATCTCCTTGAGAACAGTCATTAACTCTCCAAGAGTTTATATTGCAATTTAGTACATCTAAGATCTATAAAGATCTATGAAGATCCTTCAATTTCAATATCATACATTAAGGATCTAATCCTTAGTTCTGATTAAGAAATTAAGGAATCTATTTGGCAAGTATAATGGATTAAGCACTAAAGTTATCATCACATGAATATTCCAAATATCATGCTCTACTATTTGCTTAATTTCGGGCTTAGGCCTAATATGTTATTTTATCAAATAAAGTAACTTATTGGTTTCCAGGACCATCCTGAAATTTTATTCCCAATTTGAAAATTAAAGTCGTTTAAATACATTTTCTCCCAGGATTATGTTTTAAACACTAATCTTTCAATTTATCTTGATTCTAATAGTCCAACTATTTAATCAACGATTTTAGGTACTATTTATTATAATGATTATTATAGTCCAACTATTTAATCAACTATAATTTAATAGATTAAATTCAATATATTGATTACTATAATCCAATTATAAAATCAACTATAAATGAAATAGTTTGAATCACAGTCCAACTGTTTATTAAAACAACATTAATTATTAGTCCAACTAATAAATTAATCTATATGACGAATAATTTGTTATGAGCGCGTATGGCAAGTTATTAAACGAATATTGCAAATTTAATACTTGCCTCCCACTATTTTTCGGCGAGCCTCTAACCCTCTGTTGAGTACTCGGAAAACCGTGTTTTCTAGTGGGCTAGGATCCCGTTAAATGTCACACAATCTTGACTTTGGCCAACAAATTGTATGATAATAACTAGGTAGATCTCTAAGATCAATTGGATCCCATCCAATTCCTAGATCCAGTAGGGGGACATCCAAGTCCGAAACATATATCTTATATATGCCAATATATCCAATATATTACCTAACATTTTTCCTCTGAATCAACTAAGCTTTGTCTTTGGCACAACAAACTTAGTGATCCCAGTTAAACGGAACCCATTGACCATGGACAGCTTCGTAATCAATGTCGATGGACAAGGAGTGGTCTTGACTTTGGCCAACAAACCACAACTTGGACAAGACACCAATATGGAACAAAGCTCTCGTGATTCAAACACATCCGCGACGGACAAAGGTCTTGACTTTGGCCAACAAACCAATGCCAGTCTTGGATCTTGAGTAAGAATCACTCAATGGAAGGAAAAACGCTTAATATTTTATGAGGGTTTTTCGCTTGCAAATTGGCAACCAATTTATTATCTTTGTTAAGGTCTCATCATCATACACCCTTAAACATGAATTCTAAATACATAATAAAGCGCGTATAAATAAAATAATAATGATATGCGGATGGATACTTAACACATTGATCCTAGATCAAATCTCTCAATTTTCTCTCTCCCGCTAGCACAAGTATTACTTCTACCCGTTACACTACACTTCTAAAGAAACCTCATTTACATTTAGGGGAATATGTGAGAAGAGAAATACAATGAGAAAGGAGGTAATAGGCTGGACACGCAGGTCCAATTAATAAATTCCAAATTTATTACAACAATTTCTAAAATTGCCCCACCCATCTAATATCCATCTGATATATATTATTCATGCATCGCAACCATGTATTCACACAAGCATGTTATCAATCAATCTAATCAAATGAATTAATCTGATAATTAATGACCATCCAATGTTCAAACAACGATTTGATTTTGCGCGAGTCAGACTCGTTTTGCGAATAAGTACTCAAAGTACGAATTCTTGAATTAAATTAAACTACAACATTAAATCCAATTTAACTTGTATTTAATACTAATTCGCTATTAATTCTAAATTAAATATTACACTTTATTAACGAACCTTTGCGACTTAGATTCCAAATCTAATCGTTACGAGTCTCAAAGCCCGATTAACATCCAATGTTAAATTTAATTAAAGTCCAATGAGCTTTTAATTAATTTCATAAGGCATGGACTTTTGGTCAACTTGGGTCAAACCCAATAACCAAAGCCCAATCAAGGAATAACCCCATAAGCCTAGAAATCAATTTAGGCCCATTACGTCCAATTAAAACTAAAGGTCCATTAGTCGCATTTGGACTTTATAGAATCGGTTTTGGGCCCAATAAGATCCAACCTATTTAGCCTAAACCTAACTTGGTACAACCAAGCCATTAAAGCCCAATAACAACTTTACAAGCCCAATTTCCAAAATAGGCCCAATTAATTAAATTACAAAAATCCAATTTCACAATTTAATTAACCTAAGTGCAATGCCATAATTAATCACCCAAATTAACATTTCTAAAACATCAATTTACACAATTAATTATGCTCTTTAACAACAAAACATGTCCAACACATTTTATCAAAAAATCAAACCTAATTCATGCTATAAAGCTCTCGGCAATTTGGGGTTATTTATGTTCGATTCGGTTTCAATCCAATTAAATCCACAATCGACATTAAATCAACATCCCCAATCGTTTCAAGTCATCCAATGATCAATGAAACAAAAATTCCAAGAATTATGGCACTTATCATTTTCGGCCAAGCCTAAAATTTTGGGGAAAATTGTTCCAAACCATTTTTCTTGAAATTGATCCAATCAAACCTCAATTAAACATCATTTAAACATATTCAATCAAACAATTTAACCAAATCATGCTCAAAATCAATTTACCCAATTTTAAGCCCTAAATCGGTTTCATGCTTTTAACAACGCTCTGATACCATTGTTGGAGTTCTACGGTCCCAAGGATCGAATAACAAGCAAGAAACATGTGCGAATACAATCAAAGGAAGTTGCGGAATACTTACATCGAGCGGTTGAGCGATGCGGCGAAGACAAAAAACTTTATGCCCTCTCCAAGAAGCTCTCGGCAGTTCACTGTCATGGCTCCTCACTTTAGCGGTGCAAGTCTCAAGTTAAGACCAAATACACCTACCTTGATTTCGGACTTCCATAGACACATAGTCATACTACCAATGAAATTCCGAGGGGGTCTATCCAGAGCGAAGCTGTTTCCCGTACCATCGGTAAAACACAACCTCCTATTACACTTGCATGAGTATCATATACCCAAATATATGAGAACTATGCCGTTATGCCCTCACAACGCGCACAAGTGTAATACTAGTCTTTTACGCATTATCGATGTCCAATCTCGATAACACTTTAACTAGGGATATTTAATGATTTATCCTTCGTGGATTGATACTGTCTCATATCATCACAATCCAGGAACAAATCATAATGACCCCCTATCATTTATACATCTTGGTGATCTAATCACAAATGATAAGAGAGCAATCTCCTTTGTCACATAGTTAATTTGTACAACAACACCATGATCTGTACAAATAGTGACGCTATGGGTCATAATTGTCCAACATACTAGTATCTAACTGGTTGTTTGATTGATTTGAAATGGTGATGATTCTATATTTAAAAACAAGTAAATAAAATTGTTCGAAAGTAGGTTTAAGAAAATTCAATATTAAAAACTATTTAGGGTTGTGAATCTTTCTAATATCTTTTAAAAGATGAAGTGGTTATTTCATGTTTGTGTAATAAATCGGTTTACTAACCTGGAACACTAAATTATGCAAAAGCCTATGTCGATGGTCAGACGCAAATACCCAATTTAACCCAATTGAACCATATGTCTTTGTCAACCAAATTATATGGATTCATTAAGTTTAAGTTCCAATTATGGCTACCTCCGCCCGACAGGTATATGTCTATCATGTAAAGAAATCTATTAAAGGGTTATCTATCCTCAAGGAAGATCGTGGGCTATTAAGTCTAAGACTGAAACCTAAAATCCATATGTCTAGTTCATTTTAGATTTACCAGATCAATCTTATTAGTGGCCAATTAACAAGACGCATTAGGCTTAAGACTTAATAAGTAAACCTTTAAATTACCCAAACTATAAAATAACCCCTTATAAACCGGTGATATTAAAAGTCATCACAACCCCAAATAACTAACTTAGTTACGACACATAACTAGGGTTTTAAAAGACATAAAGTAAAAATACTGAAAAGTAATTGCGGTAAAGTAAAAGCTGAAAAGTAAATTGCAATAAAATAAAATGCTAAGGTAAAAGGATCAACTTTTACTACTACTAATTTAGATATCTCCCTTAATATAATATACTAACTTGTGATTATTTTACCAACCAGCCATATAGGCGGTAACCTGATTAAGTCAAATTAAGTCCAACCAGCCATAAAGACGGAACCAAAATAAACCTGCCATATAGGCGGTAAGAAAATTTAATTACCAACCGACCAATCTGGCGGTATCCTTGATTAGTCAGGTTTAAACAAGATTAAAATGAATTACCAACCGACCAATCTGGCAGTATCCTTTTTAAGTCAAATTTTAAATAGTGAATATATTATATTTAAGGGAGATTAATCTAAATAGCAATAGTAAAAGAATTACCTTTCACCCTAGCAGTGGGAAGTTACCTCTTCATGGTTGAATAGTAAAAACTGTAAAAAGTAAAGAAAGTAAATTATTATTACTATTACTATTACTATTACATAACGTAATTAAAATTAATTACAAAACTGAAATTAGAAGAAACTAGATAGAAAACTCCCTATTTACATCAGAGAATTCAGAGAGAACGGTACATTTGAAACTGAAATCTCGAGCTCAATTTATAGGCGCGGATAGGCCTCCAGCGTCGCGACGCCAAAGCCTTTGGCGTCGCGACGCCGGTCTCTTTTGGCGTGGCATGCTGAGGGCTTGACATGTGGCGATTATGGATAAGGAGATAAGGCGACACGTGGCAAGGCGGCTGAGAGCTCACTTATTATGCTAATGTGGCATGATGTGGTGACACGTGGCGAAATGGAGTGTCGGCACCGTAGGATTACGACACGTGGCACACTGTGATTGGTTGACGATGACGTGGCACTTTGACTCGGTCAACTGGTGATGTGGATGATGACGTGGCGGTGACACGTGGCAATGGTGATTGTCGGCACCATATGTTGATGACACGTGGCACGTCGCACATTAGCAAATCAGTTGTGATGGTGACACGTGGCACATCGCACGTTAGCAAAGTCAAACTTTTCAGATTCTGACATGTGGACCCGGCGCACGTTAGCATGGACCCGGTGCACGTTAGGTGTCGCGACGCCAAAGGCTTGCTCGTCGCGACGCGCGAAATGACCAAAATGCCATTTTTCCAATTTTCACTGTTTTGGTCCAAATCACCTCCAGAATGTCCTGAAACTTTATTTATCTGTAAAATAACACAAAACACATCAAAATATTCACAAAAATCAAGAAACTATACAAAATATTAGGTTAAATGAGTGAGAAATAGTGATATAATTACCACTCATCACACCCTCAAACCCAACATTTTGCTAGTCCTCGGGCAAAACACATAATAAAATAACATAAACATCATTAAAATAAAATTTAACTAAGCCATTTTCGTAGGGATCACGGTTGCATTTAGCATATGCAACAAGCCTTTAAACCCCTAGGTGTCCCTAGTGGACGAGTTGTAGTCTCGTGAGGGTTTACAACAATGATACCCACAAACATTTTACAAAAGTAAAAAGGTAGTGAAACTAATGCACACAAAAGCAAAAAGACAAGCGAAAAGAGAATAAAGAAGTTAGTGACTAATCAGGTGAAATTTCTACTCCAAGTTACTAGTTGTTTTATTTCTTTTTAAATTACTGAATAAGTAAATTCTCCGATTATATTTACCATTCTCCATATACACAACCAACAAAATATTAAACAACTCATTTTTGCCCATAACAGTAATAAGTGCGGTTGATAAGAGAGTAATATTTTTGTCCTAAAGTTTTATCAGAATTCACACCTTTTTGTAACAATGGAATAATTTTTTCTGATTTTTCTGATTTTTTCTTTGATTTTTGATTTTTTATTTATTTATATACAATACATTCCATCTATATAGCGAGTGTTGGGTCGGTGGCTCCCAAACCAATTGGCTTTAGGGCACCAGGTGTTAAGAAACCCCTACAGACTTAATTACTCAGACATCAGATATATAGATTTTTGCAATATCCTTGATCCATGTAGCGAGCTTTGGGCCAATGACTCCCAAACCATTTGGCTTTAGGGCACTAGGTGTTAAAACACCCTTACAGACTAATAACTCGGATCTCAAACGTTTTTTTTTACTCCATTGCTTTTTTAAGATGCTTCCTCCAATTAAACTAGAGCACTGAATATTACAAACTTTTCAATTTTAGCTCATGTCCGTATGTTACTATGCATGTTGATAATACCTGCCAACTGAGCATATGAAAATCCATTTTAGTAAGTTTTATGGAGAATTTACAAATTAAATAATTCAAAAGGAAATAAACAAAAATCAACTTGTTCCGATATAGGTTTGAGATACGTCTCAGGAGTGGAAACTCCTTACACAGCAATCTCTCACCTATTTCACATTTTTAGTCAAAATAAAAACGCAAAATATTTTTGTAATTTTTGAAAAAATTTCAATTTTTTTGTATTTTTCGAAAAATTTTGGACTAAAAAATAAAAACAACACACAGATTAAAAACAAGGTACTGATCAACTAATTCCCTCCCCCAAACCTAAATGAGACATTGTCCCCAATGTCTTAAACAATAGAAGAAGAGTTTAGAAGATAATATATGGTTAGCTGAAATTCTACAGGAAATTAAAGGTTAAGATCCAGATTAATCCGACGCCTCTTACCACGATCGTCCTCAGACCAATTTATCTTTGAAAGGATAGGGTCAACTTGTGGTTCATAGGCTAAGAGTTGGTTTATTAGATCAGGAGCAGTTCTGACAGTGAAGATGAGTTCTTTTAAAGATTTTGACACGAACCCATTTCTCCGGGCATCATCAAGAAACACACAAAGAAAATCATAAAATCTATCAACGTTGTACAGTCCAAGCGGTTTCTGGTGTATGTTCAGGTTCGCCCAAGATAGCACTATAAAAATTTCCTCCAATGTGCCGAAGCCACCTGGCAAAGCAATAAAAGCATCATCACGGTTAATCATTTCTACCAATCGTTCAGACATACCTGGCACGATCAGTTCTTCTCCGTTTGATGGTTCAATAAGATTTGCCTCTGCCAAGGGTTTTGGGATGATTCCCAAAACATGAATGCCTCCTTCCTGTACGGCATTTGAAACGATCTCCATTAGTCCAAGATTGCCTCCGCCATATACTAAGTGCATATTCCTTGCAGCTAAGACTCAACCCAATTCCTGTGCTGCTTCTACATATTGTCGCTTAACACCAACACTAGTACCGCAAAACACACAGATGTTTTCAACTCGTCTTCTTGAAGTGGCTTCCATGTTTTACTCTGGATGTCTGCCAATCGGACTCGTGCTTCAATTACCCAACGAATATCATCAGGAACACCTTTGATCATCAGTAACCTCATCTGTTCCAAGCGAGCTTTGTAGACTTTCATCAGAGATTTTTGAGGGAGAGAAGGAAATTGCTTGTGAAGATTTGCGAGAGCTTCTTCCATCTTGAAATGGCTTAATCTGCAAAAACTAAACACACAAAATTAAATCACACCAAATCACAATATATACACAAATTGCATGGGTTGCCTCCCTGCGAGCGCTAAGTTTAAAGTCGTCAGCTAGACTTGACTTCTCCATCGTTAGGCTGGATCTGAAAGTGTGACACTTTCTTTTTGTTGCTCAAACGATTCTCCTCAGTAGTGCTTAACACGCTTGTTTTTAACCTTGAAAGTTTTGTTGGAGTCAGGATCATGTATCTCAACGACTTTATCTGGTAAAACTTTGGTGATCACAAATGGACCTGACCACCGTGATTTTGGCTTCCATGGGAATAATTTCACCCTTGATTTGTTTAACAGTACCTTCTGCCCTGGTTCTAGTTGTATGCGCACTAACTTCTCATCATGTCTTTTCCTTGCATTTACTTTGTACAATTTGGCATCCTCAAAAGGCTGATTGTGAAATTCCTCCAATTCGTTGAGCTGGTGGAACTTTTTCTCTTATGTTGCTTGTAGTGCAAGAATTGGTTTTTTCAGTGCAAAAGACGTTTTATCTTCAGGCTCTACAGGTAATTGACATGTTTTGTCAATAGAACTTTGCATTGCATTGGAGTTCTGAATGGTACTGTGTATCACATCAAGTCTGAAACATTCCTCATTCTTTTCATCATCTGGGAAATTCATGGCCTTGAAAACATTGAATGTTACTTCTTGGTCTTGTACCCTCATGGTTAATTCTCCTTTTTGTACATCAATAATGGTTCGACTTGTAGCCAAGAAAGGTCTCCCGAGGATGATTGGCACGTCTGTGTCTTCCTCCATATCAAGGACAATAAAATCTGCTGGGAAAATGAATTTGTCAACCTTGACCAGCACATCCTCAACTACGCCTCTTGGAAATATGAGCGTTATATCAGCAAGTTGTAGAGAGACTGAAGTGGGCATTGTTTCTCCAATCTTTAATTTCCTGAAAATAGAAAAAGGCATCAAGTTAACACTTGCACCTAAATCACATAAAGCCTTACCAAAGTTATGTTCTCCTATGATGCATGGAATGGAATGGTGAAACTGCCAGGATCTTTCAACTTCGAGGGAAGTTTCCTCTGAATGATGGCGCTGCATTCTTCTGTTAATGCTACTGTCTCGTAATCTCCCAATCTCATTTTTCGTGAAAGAATGTCTTTCATGAATTTTACATAGCTGGACATTTGTTCCAAGGCTTCTGCAAATGGAATGTTGATGTGCAGCTTTTTAAACACCTCCAGGAAACGAGCAAACTGCTTGTCCAGTTTGTTTTTCTGAAGACGCTGAGGAAAAGGTGGAGGTGGAGTGATCTGTTCTTTTTCCTTTGCTTCTTTTTCCTCCGTCTGTTGCTTTGTTTCTTTTGGAACTTCCTCAGCAGTTGTTTTGGCTCCAACATCTTTGTTGATTTCAGTACCGCTTTTTAACATGATGGCATGACACTGCTGGAGCAAATCTTTGTACCTTTCCCAAATCTTTGTACAAAGAATGTGATGTCATTCCTCAGCTTTCCAATTCTGGCTGGTGGAAAGTACTTTGCAAGAAATTTGGTAGCTAAAGTGTTCCAAGTTGTGATGGAACCTGCTGGTAGTGAATGTAGCCAAGCTTTAGCTCTGTCCTTCAAGGAGTATGGAAACACACGCAGTCTCATTGCTTCTTCAGCTTCTCGGTTGTAATTGAAAGTGCCGCAAACTTCCATGAAGTTGCTGATGTGGGCATTATGATCTTCAGTTGCATTCCCTCCAAACTGAACTGACTGCTGAATCATCTGAATGCATGTTTTGATGTCACCCGCATTTGCTGGTAAGGGAGGAAGTACAATACATGAAATGAGTCTGTCAACCACCGGAATGGTTCTGTCTCGAATGGGAATTAGTGGTGCAACCTCAAAAAGTTCAGGTTCCATATTAACAATTACTTCTTGGCCTTCTCGTCATTCCTTTCTCAACTGTTTGATGGTTCTTTCAATTTCGGGTCAAGCGGTCGAAGTTCAAAGCTTCTGGTTCATCTCATGAAGTTTCTAAGAACCTGAAACACAAGAAAACAAAAATAATAAGTAAAAAGAAAATTAGATACAAGTAAAGGTATTTAACCTTAAAACTAATAGTGAAAGATAAATAAGTCCCCGGCAACGGTGCCAAAAACTTGACCGGTGCTTACACACACGTATAACGCAAGCGCACGTATCGTTCAAGTAGTATAAAAAGTATCGATCCCACGAGGACTTAATACCAAATCTATTAATTTTATGAGGTCAAATGATTACAAGTATCTAACAGGTTGTTTGATTGATTTGAAATGGTGATGATTCAATATTTAAAAACAAGTAAATAAAATTGTTCGAAAGTAGGTTTAAGAAAATTCAATATTAAGAACTATCTATGGTTGTGAATCTTTCTAATATCTTTTAAAAGATGAAGTGGTTATTTCATGTTTGTGTAATAAATCAGTTTACTAACCTGGAACACTAAATTATGCAAAAGCCTATGTCGATGGTCAGACGCAAATACCCAATTTAACCCAATTGAACCATATGTCTATGTCAACCAAATTATCTGGATTCATTAAGTTTAAGTTCCAATTATGGCTACCCCCGCCCGACAGGTATATGTCTATCCTGTAAAGAAATCTATTAAAGGGTTATCTATTCTCAAGGAAGATCGTGGGCTATTAAGTCTAAGACTGAAACCTAAAATCCATATGTCTAGTTCATTTTAGATTTACCAGATCAATCTTATTAGTGGCCAATTAACAAGACGCATTAGGCTTAAGACTTAATAAGTAAACCTTTAAATTACCCAAACTATAAAATAACCCCTTATAAACCGGTGATATTAAAAGTCATCACAACCCCAGATAACTAACTTAGTTACGACACATAATTAGGGTTTTAAAAGACATAAAGTAAAAATACTGAAAAGTAATTGCGGTAAAGTAAAAGCTGAAAAGTAAATTGCAATAAAATAAAATGCTAAGGTAAAAGGATCAACTTTTACTACTACTAATTTAGATATCTCCCTTAATATAATATATTAACTTGTGATTATTTTACCAACCAGCCATATAGGCGGTAACCTAATTAAGTCAAATTAAGTCCAACCAGCCATAAAGGCGGAACCAAAATAAACCTGCCATATAGGCGGTAAGAAAATTTAATTACCAACCGACCAATCTGGCGGTATCCTTGATTAGTCAGGTTTAAACAAGATTAAAATGAATTACCAACCGACCAATCTGGCAGTATCTTTTTAAGTCAAATTTTAAATAGTGAATATATTATATTTAAGGGAGATTAATCTAAATAGCAATAGTAAAAGAATTACCTTTCACCCTAGCATGGGGAAGTTACCTCCTTATGGTTGAATAGTAAAAACTGTAAAAAGTAAAGAAAGTAAATTATTGTTACTATTACTATTACTATTACATAACGTAATTAAAATTAATTACAAAACTGAAATTAGAAGAAGAAACTAGATAGAAAACTCCCTATTTACATCAAAGAATTCATAGAGAATGGTACATTTGAAACTGAAATCTCGAGCTCAATTTATAGGCGCGGATAGGCCTCCAGCGTCGCGACGCCAAAGCCTTTGGTGTCGCGACGCCGGTCTCTTTTGGCGTGGCATGCTAAGGGCTTGACACGTGGCGATTATGGATAAGGAGATAAGGCGACACGTGGCAAGGCGGCTGAGAGCTCACTTATTATGCTAATGTGGCATGATGTGGCGACACGTGGTGAAATGGAGTGTCGGCACCGTAGGATTACGACACGTGGCACACTGTGATTGGTTGACGATGACGTGGTGATGACGTGGCACTTTGACTCGATCAACTGGTGATGTGGATGATGACGTGGCGGTGATATGGAGTGACACGTGGCACACGTGGCAATGGTGATTGTCGGCACCATATGTTGATGACACGTGGCACGTCGCACATTAGCAAATCAGCTATGATGGTGACACGTGGCACATCGCACGTTAGCAAAGTCAAACTTTTCAGATTCTGACATGTGGACCCGGCGCACGTTAGCATGGACCCGGTGCACGTTACCAAAATGCCCTTTTTCCAATTTTCACTGTTTTGCTCCAAATCATCTCCAGAATGTCCTGAAACTTTATTTATCTGTAAAATAACACAAAACACATCAAAATATTCACAAAACTCAAGAAACTATACAAAATATTATGTTAAATGAGTGGGAAATAGTGATATAATTACCATTCAACAGTAGGATAGTTAGGAAAATCCTTAGATCTTTGTCTTACAAGTTCCTACCTAAGATCACCGCCATCGAGGAAAGTAATGTCCTTGATCACCTTAAACTATAGGACCTCGTAGGAAAACTGCAGGTATATGAGAAGAAACTTTCAGGTTATAAAAAGCCCAAAACAATAGCAATAAAGATCACGAAGGAAGTTGCTCATGATCCGTCTAGCGATGATGATAATGATAATCTCACGGATCATGACTTGGCCATATTTGCAAAGAAATTTAAGAAATTCCTTAAGCTGAAGAAGAGTGGCCGTGATAAGGATATGAAGGATAAGCCTAGAGAAATTATGCATAATATGAGAGAATCTAAAGATGATAGGGGTAGCAAACCCCATGGTATCAAGTGCCATGGGTGTGAAGGTTATTGACACATTAGATCTGAGTGTCCCACATACCTTAAGGCTAAAGGTAAGAAAGCCATGACAACCTCTCTTAGTGATTCAGAAGGTGGCTATACTTCTGATGAGTCTCTTAAAGATAAGAGCAATTTTATGGCATTTGCTGCTAGCGTGTCTGGTGAAAGAGAGGATAATATTAGTGATGTTGATTCGTAATTCTCTCACGATGAGTCTGTAGATGAAGATAGTTTTCTATAGCCTACACTAAATTGTTCAATGAGATCTTAGCTATCAAGAATATGAACATAAAGATCAATAAGATGCTGAAAGAAGTGGAGCTAGAAAAGAATGAAACTCAAGCTAAGTTTGAGCAGAGCCTTTTAACGATAGATGACCTTGAGGAGAATAATAGATGCCTAGTTGATAGAGTCCAATCCTTAGAAACTGAACTTGAAGATGCTAGAACCCAGTTGTCTGTATTTTCTAGTGGGAATAATAAACTAGACCGCATGTTAGGGATTAGTGTTAAGTCTAATTATGATAAGGCGTCAACGTCTAGAGCTATGTCAATCCCTATTAAACATGACTTATGTAAAAAGCCAGTTGATTCTAGTAATGTGGTTCCTCATGTTGTGTCCCAACCTCAATCTAGAGGTGTGTTGGGTAAACCTAGCTCTCATCCGAGGCTTGTGCCTGTATACCATCATTGTGGCAAGGCATGACACATTAGACTTAAGTGTTTTATGCTGCACAAACATAAGAAAAGGCCTACGAGTGTGCCACCTAGATTTGATTCCTCAAATCTGGTTTCTCAAGTTTCTGTACTAACCTAACAAGCACAATTTCTTAGTGAGAAACGTGTTTTGCTGACTATGAATACTCAAGTGGAAGAATTTCCTAAGAAAGCTTGGGTGAGGAAGCAAGATGACTTATCATCTACTTCTAAATGTATTAATCCTAAAAGACATGTTGAGAGTGCACTTCAGTGTAACTCTTCTTAAAGTTGCATTTGTTTTCCCATTGCATGTGTGTGCACGTGTGTTTTATATTTTTGCACGTTTATTTTCTTTTCACTGCATATGGGTGTCTGTGTGTTTTGTTTTTGTTATATGTCCCTTGGTATATATGATGGAAACCCGAACATAAATTTCATAGCTAATTTCGAATGGACGATAGTATGATCTGCACTCAGGATACAACTCCACGTACCATTGGATATTGACAAGCCATGGCGTGTCTTTACATTTTTTTCATGTTAAAGCTAAAAAAAATAGAAAATGAAAAGGACCAAAAATATTTTTTCCTGACTTGTTAAAGCATGAAAAACTTGTTGCATATGATCCTGGTATATAGGATATATGCTTATACATGTGTAATATGATTTTTTTATGCTCTATATGTATGAATGTGTGTGATAAAATATTTAGTATAGCTTGTGCTTGCATTTCATATACACGTATTTTTATTATTGTCGAGTCTTGGTCGTATGTATAAGTTTTTGAATTGGCAGTCTAATCTTTATCATACTTAGTTCACTAAATAATGTGACATTTGACTAGATGAAATTGTGTTATCCCATTGTGAAAAAAATAATAATACAGTTTACATAAGACTCAATTGCAAAAGAGGCAATAGGCCAAATTCAAAAGATAAGGGAAAAACCATTTACTCGAAAGATTTTTTATTTATGAGCTCATTATATTTAGAGGCAGAATAATATAGCATGCAACTAATATTGTTTTATTTCGGGTCCTAATGGTGCTAGATTTGAACACATATTTTATGGACTTGGTGTGTCAAGAAATGAGATTTCTTTGGCTGTATCTAGATCATAAAATAAGGTATTAAGTCTTGATTCATTGTGCACTTATTTTTCACGCAAGTACTTGTTATGCTTTGGTATTTATATCATATGCATGTGTGTAATATTTAGCAAAACCTAAAGTGATGCATATTATTTCATGTCACAAACAGCTGATTACTTACTGAGTATCATTATAATTGCTTAAAGTAATGTTTCAGTTAATTTTAATTGATTTTTCTTTAACTCATTATGTGTTTGTGTGTGTCTCTGTCTTTGCATAATATTTTTTGGTGCATATTTATGAGTTTTGGTTTACTTTCCATGTTGTATTTTTGCTAACTGAGTAGGTATGTTAGTGAGGGGGAGTAAGTTGTGTTTATATGTTCTCTTACATGTGTTATTTCCCATAGTACATTTCCCATTGTCATTTCGTGACAAAAATGGGGAGAGTAGTTTAGTAGTTTAGGAGTAGTTGAGTAGTGTATCCAGTATATTCATTTATTTGATCTCCATTTTAAGGGGAATAAGATTAAGGGGGAGTAGGATATCTACTTGTACATGCATGAAAGTTTTATGAATTTAACCTGCTTTATCTTTTCTTTATATTCCATGTGTTTTTCACGGTATATTATTGATTGTGGATGTTTCAGGTAAGCAGGTTATTTACTGAGGTGGCATTGATTCCGAGACTACTTGGTTAGGTATTAGATTGAGTCATATTGTAATAAGTCATTGGCTTGATGGTTGACAGTTGTTATTTTCTTTTTGGGTCTTTTACTGTAGTATTTGTATTAGGTAGTGTTTTGCCACTGAATAACAAAGGAAGAGATTGTTAGTTCCATTTTTATGTACAATGTCCATAATAAAACAAGTTCAATTGAGTTGTAAAAATTCTTGAAGAACTTGGTGCAATCGGACTGGTATATGGCAAAGTTGTGCATGAAGATCAGACATGTGTTAGTGCTGCGTTCGTTGAAGTGTTCAAACGTGTGGTGTTAGTGTCACGTTCGTTGTTAGGTTCGAACGAAACTTGGCAGAATGTTCATGTGCTAGGTGCGTTCGAACGAAATCTTCCAGAGAGCATGTGTTCGATACGCGTTCGAGTGGCGTTCGAACACCTGTACAGAACTGAGTTATTTTGGACGCGTTTTCAAGCCAATTCAGCACAATGAAACCCTAGCTCTTGCCCTACCAATATAAAGAAACACATAGCCACATTCACAAGTGTTGAAAACATATTCCTTTGAGCCAAAAATATTCATAGCTTTCAACCTTCTTGATTTCACCGTGAAGACTCCTTGTTTCTCCTGTCTTTTGTATGTTTGGTGAAACCTTTATTTGGTTTACCATCAACACAACCAAACCCAACTTCCTAACCTTTCAGAGTTCTCTATGAGGAAGATTGGCAGTCGGAGTTCCGACATTCAGAGTTGCAAAGTTGATTCACTCAGAGACTTCAGAGGCTCTGAAGAAACCCATGGGGTACGGGCTCAATGAGTTCTTCGAGTTCTAGCAATTTAGAGGTACTATAGTCGGTGGAGTTGCCACCATAGGTATTTTATCATCACTGTAAGTTTTCTCTTTATAATGGATTTGGGCTAGTAGCCGAAATACCCGGAGTGATTTTTTACTAGCACGAGTTTTCCACTTCGTCAATAAAATTACTGTGTTGAATTATTTATTACATTAATTTTGTTTGATTGGATTTACAAACTGTTAGACTTAAGGGTGGTTATTAATTTGATTAATCCATAGAAATAATATTTAGGACTTATTTTAGAATATTGTGTTATATTCCGCTTAGGGTCAGAACCTTAGATAAATACTAGGACTGGGCATCGGATCGGATTGGGTCAAATCCGATCTGATAATATCGGATCAAATCGAATCAGATCTGGCTCTCGAATCCGATCAAATTATGTTTGGTTGGTTTGTCTAATTTCGGATCGGATTAGATAAATTTGATAACTATCAGATCTAATTGGATTTTATCCGATTTGATAATAAATCTGAATCCGATAGAAAATCTGATTTGATAACGGATTCGAATCCGATAGAGAATCCGATTTTATAATAAATCCGATAGTAGATTCGATTTGATAATAAATTCGATTCGATAATGGATCCGATTCAAAAAATTGATCTGAAAATTTATAAATTCATAACAATTTTATCGAATCGAATAACTTAAAATTCAAATCAATTTTATCAAATCGGATTTGTTATTGAATCAGATCCGTTATCAAATCGAATCCATTATCGGATTTATTATCAAATCAGATGTTCTATCGGATTCGGATATGTTATCAAATCAAATTTATCCGATTCGTTAAGATATCAAATCAGATCGAATAAATCTGATTCGATTCGATAGTTATCGGATCAAATCTGATCCGATCCGATAAGGACTCAAAATCCGATCAAACCAAATAAATCAACTCTTATCGGATTCGAATTCGGTCCGATCCGATCCGAATCTGATAATTCTCACCCCTAATAAATACGAATTTTCATATTGTATGTATATTTAAAAGTTAAATATTTTTAAGCTCTCTCAACACCCCAATTAGGCGACTCAATTTTTAAATAAGAAAAATAAAATAAAATAATGTTAATTAAATATTAAATTAAGCTATCTTATCCCTAATAAAAATTAACAAATTGGTCTATCATATTCCTGATCAAAAGATTAGGAATAGGAAGACGACATTATGAATAATTAACAAATTGGTGTCACACTCATGTATGAGTGTGTTTGCTAATGATCACTCCAAAAATCAGAACAAATAGAAAGATGACATTTAATATCATTAGATAATTCATTTAAAATAATTTTACCATATTTGTATAATTTAAAAATTTATCATTTTGTAGTATTTCTAGGCATTTTACAGGCAACGAGATTTAAAGTATTTTGACAGTAATTAGCAAAAGTATTTTTTCACCAAAACTTAAAGAAATATGTGTCATGCAAGTAAATTTAGCAAATTTTTCTATACTTTTAGCACCAGAATATTTAAATAAATCTAAAGAACTTGTATTTCTACTATATGAAGCGTACCTGAACATTTGAGTTTGTGATATATCCACTCCGATTTCAGCAGAATGGTATCTATCCAAGTGCTTATTCATATTGCCATAGCAGTAAGTAATTTTGTAAGATACACCACATTAGTTGCGTATTGCTTTTGGACTTTCATTTTCAATTTCGACTAAATGAAAATGAATTTTGAAAATATCAGAAAATCGAGACTTAACTTCTCTCCTTTGTGTATTGACAATTTGTCCGCTCTCTTGGGTTGAGACATTGGACATGGTGTTCTCAGATGAGCTTGTCATTTTTTTTCTAAATATTAGAGAATTGTAAAATTAAGAGAATTGTAAAAAATAAATAACAATTGAGAGAATTGAGACTTGAGAGAATTGTTGGTGTGTAGAAAAAATACAATGACTCCTATTTATAGATTTTTAGGTAAATTTTGTGATGCCTAAATTGTCCATAAAATTGGTCGTTTTATTAATATTATTGAGGATAATTTAGAGATTTAACATAAAAATAAAAAATTTAAAACAAAAAAATATTATTGTTTTTGTTGCAGAGAGCCAAATAGAGAGCCCCTCTCAAATGTTGCCACTAGTCATTGGGCAACAAACGATTCCAATTGGAATGAGGAATCTTACAGTTCGTTTGAATCGTAAGGTTCTTATGTTGGAATCAGATGGTTACAACGGTTTCTATCCTAACTTTTAACTTAACATCAATTTTCCTTTATTTATATATTTTTGAGTGAAGTTTTATGAATTTTAAAATTAGACGTGAAAAAAGTTATTTTTCAAAATAAGGATGGGGACAACGGGATGATACTCATCATAATTGCACCATCAGCAGTAAACTTATTATTATTCAACAAGTAAAAATATCCCACGTGGCAGAATAAAACTAAAAGTCATTTTTTTCCAGAAAGTAACGCACCACGTATGGGTTAATTCAGAAAACAGCAAAGAGATCCGTAAATTCTCACTAGCCGCGCCGAAACAATTCCTATAATTTTCCAGTTTCCACCCCTATATTTCCCCAATAATTACACCGACTGCCACTTCCTTTTAAAATACGTTATTGGATAATAGGCAAGAAACAAAATATATAATAATAAAGGAAAATTAGTAACTCTCTGTATTTTTCACTAGATTCACGCCAAAAAAAAAACTTTAATTAAAAAATCTCTCTCTCTCTCTCTGTGGGCAGCTTCTTCATACTGTCGGCGTTGAGATCTTGCAGCAGCTTCTACACTCAACCGTCTCGCGGTCGCTTTTAAAAGCAAAGCTGGTGGTTAAAGATCCAAGGCCTGTTTTGTTCTGCTCATTTAAACTGTTGATTTCTTTTTTTTTTTCTTTTGTTGGTCTGATCATTTATGTTTGTTACGGTTAATGGTTATTCGGTTGTGAGTGAAAATTGTATGAGGAGAGGATTATGGTGGGACTGCGGCCTTGTCATCAGAAGCAGAGGCAGATGGGGCAAATGCGGCTAATTTGATTCCTTTTTCCATTTTATTACATTATTATTTTTCCAGCTTATGCACTAAGATCACCGCAAGAAGGTTATTTTTCTTTTTTTCTTTTTTTAATATTTATTTGATTATTCGTTATTTTTGTGGCTATTGGAAAACGGCATAATTAATTGCGAGTTACTTTTTTATTTTTTATTTTTTAAATGGAAATCAATGCTTGTGCTTACGCTTATGCTTCTATCTGATCTCATTCATTAGATGCTGTGTCTCTCAAAACGGACCTGATTCTGTCCTCTTTTTCTAGTACTTGCTGTTTGTATACTGCTTCTGTTTTATTCATTCATTCATTCATTGTTTGTTTGTTACTCTTTGCAAGTGGATAAATTCTGAGGCATTAAATCGATTCTGTAGCTGCTGTAAGCCTGGAATAGCAATAGGAATTTTGATTAGTATTTTCTTTTTTAAATTATTTTAGATTTGTTTCTTTTCATCATTTGCTACGTCTGATAGGTGAATCTGATTTTACATGATAAATTTTAAAGCGGCTGCATATGGGAAGTTAAAAAATATGTGAACTTGATCCTGCTATTAGCGGATAATTATGAAGATAATATTCTGTAAGTTGGATGCATAGGAAGAGAAACTGTATGACCTAGCTACAGGAAAAGTTAAATGGTTTCAAGGAAAAAGCCAATATTTTCAATTCTATGATTTGTGTAGTAATTTTAGATAAAAGGTATTGGTGCTTTTTTTTTTCTTTTTTGTGGTCCTGTTTCTACATTTTATCCTGCTTATCCAATCTTTGTCTTGTTTCCATGCAGATCTTACAATATAACTAGTGTTCGTGTCGAAATTTCAAATGATTTTTAATTTTATTGAGTAATGAATTTGACATTAAATAATCACCTTGGCTTAATATAATGTATATGAATCTGTTGGTACAGGCTACTTTGCATTGGTACGTCTTCTTGGTATGCTAACCTGACTTGGCCACTTGGACTTCTATTTTGCAGAATTCTCCAGAAATGGAGTTTTTCTCCCACTATGGTGATGCCAGTAGGTACAAAATTCAGGAAGTTATTGGGAAAGGTAGTTATGGTGTTGTTTGCTCAGCAATTGACACTCATACTGGTGAGAAAGTGGCAATAAAGAAAATACATGATATTTTCGAACACATATCTGACGCCGCTCGTATTCTGCGGGAGATAAAACTACTTAGACTGTTACGACATCCTGATATTGTTGAAATCAAACACATTATGCTTCCCCCTTCGAGAAGGGACTTTAAAGATATTTATGTTGTTTTTGAGCTCATGGAGTCGGACCTCCATCAAGTCATCAAAGCCAATGATGATTTGACACGAGAGCACTATCAATTCTTTCTTTACCAGCTCCTCCGTGCATTAAAATATATTCACACAGGTAATCCACACTAGAAATTTTCCTTTGTCTGGTATTTTGGCAATAAAGCATCAACACGTCCAAAAAATGAGGGTAGCTGAGATGAGAATGCTTAGATGGATGTGTTGGTGAATTAGGAAAGACAGAATTAGAAATGAAGTAATTAGGAAGAAATGGTGTGGTATCACTGATTGATGAGAAGATTAGAGAAACAAGGCTAAAATGTTTTGGCCATAGCCAATGTAGATCTTTAAGTTATCCGGTTAGAAAATGAGAGCAAATGGTGATACCATATGTCAAGTGAGGAAGGGGGAAGGCCTAAGTTGACATGGATAGAAACCATAAAAAGAGACCTAGGTTTTATGGAGTTTAATGAATCAATGATTTCAGATAGAGCACAATGGTGTCAAAAGATCCATGTAGCCGATCCCACTAATGGGAAAAGACTTTGTTTGGTTTGGTTTTTTGGCTTAACTAAAAAAATTAAGTTGACTAGTTGACATCATCATGGATGATAGATGTAGTAATTGCCTAAAAAAATAACATTGCTCCTGTTTTACTATTTTTGAGACTGAACAATCTGCTTTACTGCCTTTATGTCCGGAATGTTTTATCTTAATATGCTTGCTCACTGGAGTTTGGAGAATGGATCTTGCTGTTGTTTCCTTTATTCTCTTGCTCCTTTTTCCCTTGTTTAGGAGAACAGAGGTGGTATGTATCTAATAGTTATCTACTTGGATGCAGCAAATGTCTACCATCGAGATCTAAAACCGAAGAATATATTGGCAAATGCAAATTGTAAACTTAAAATCTGTGATTTTGGATTAGCAAGAGTCGCATTCAATGATACGCCTACTACAATTTTCTGGACGGTAAGTCTTTTGTAGGTTTATATATTACCCTTGTCTTTTTTTTTTTTGGTGTGAATGTAGGAACTAATGTTTCTTGGCATTTTACGGTACATCTGCAGGATTATGTTGCTACAAGATGGTATAGAGCTCCGGAGCTCTGTGGATCATTTTTTTCTAAGGTATGTGAGTTGGTTAAACTTAATCAGTTCCAATAGGGATAGCTACAAGATGGGATAGGGTTCTTGCATGGCAGAATTTCTAGATTCTGATTGTTTTGGCTATGTCTCTATGGCACTTGAATGTTTTGATAGATGATTATAGAGGAGAGTCTGAGATCACAGACTTAGACCATATGTCAACAGAAGTTTTTAAAAAAGGCATTCTACATTATGTACAAAAAGTTACTCCAAGCTACTAGTAGACACAAGCAAGATTTGTCATAATGTTCTATTTTTTCTCCATTCATCATGATCATTAAGTTTTAAGGAGTTCCATTGTATATCTGAAACTGATGATGGTAGTCATTCTCACTGTTTTACTGTAAGAGTGATGCTGTTCATCCCTAAATCTAATGACATGCTAACATAGGAACATATGAGAGGAAGCATTATGGTTTAAATTGATTACCTTTTGTATATTATTTCCTCGTCTCTGTATATTGCAGGCCGTGTATTTTTGTTCTGTTACACTTTTTGAAGCCTAATTCTACTTATACCATTATCTATGATTGCTTTTTTCCTGCAGTATACACCAGCCATTGACATATGGAGCATAGGTTGCATCTTTGCTGAGGTACTAACAGGGAAGCCTCTTTTCCCTGGAAAAAATGTTGTTCACCAACTGGATTTGATGACAGATCTGCTTGGAACGCCTTCATTAGACACAATCTCTCGGGTATTTAAATTATTCATTTGTCTAGCATTCGGTTATGGCGTTCAAAGTTATGAATTTTTTGTTTTGAGTTAATTCCCCAACCCCATCCCCCCTTCCCAAAGAAGATGAGTGGGAAAAACATTCATGGTACTGATTTCTTACTTTCTATATCCAGGTTCGAAATGACAAGGCAAGGAGATACCTAACCAGTATGAGGAAAAAGCAGTCAGTGCAGTTTTCACAAAAATTTCCAAATGCAGACCCTTTAGCACTGCGACTGTTGGAAAGGTTGCTTGCCTTCGACCCGAAAGATCGACCAACTGCTGAAGAGGTTTATCTTAGTGCAAGATTATGAATTGTTAAACAGCATGTTGTGTCTTCTGTCATATAGTTGTCATATCTTGAACTTATATTAATAACATGTTAATTTGTTGAAATTTTTTGCTTGGTGTTTTATCAGGCACTGGCAGATCCTTATTTTAAAGGTTTGACCAAAGTTGAGAGGGAGCCTTCCTGTCAGCCAATTTCCAAGATGGAGTTTGAATTTGAGAGGCGGAGAGTCACTAAGGAGGACGTACGGGAGCTAATTTTCCGTGAGATATTGGAATACCATCCTCAATTGCTCAAGGATTACATGAATGGGACTGAGAGGACTAATTTCCTCTATCCAAGGTTTAAACTTTCTCAGTCACTATAAAGTTTTGATCTTAAGAATGTCGTTTTTTTTTATCTCTTCTTCATCCTGATTTGTGGTCTGATTTTGATTTGTTCACAGTGCTGTTGATCAGTTTAGAAAGCAGTTTGCACATCTTGAAGAAAGTGGTGGCAAAAGTGGGCCCGTAATCCCACCTGAAAGAAAGCATGTATCTCTTCCAAGGTAGGAGTAATATATTTTATTTATTCCTTGACCCTGGTTTTCCCAGTTCTTGTTCATGAATTTGTTATAATTACAGCATACATAATTTCTTGATAACATTTGAATCAAAGTAATGAATTCTTCATTTCATTATGCTCTTTGTTAATGACTAGATTGCCTGTTGTAGGCTTTAGCTAACAGTTACTAAAATTGCAAGTGGATTCTTTTATGACTTAGCAAGTAGGTTTACTTATATTTCCAAAGAATTTTATTATTAGAGGAGGGCTGCAGGTCACAGCTCATGTGAATGTGCTGTGCAATGTTTTCATGCTTATGGTAAGGATTCTGATTTCTAGGATAAGAGTGAGAGTTGGAGCAGGAGAATGAAAGAGAATAAGAGCATGGGAACATAAAGTTTCAGAATATCTGTAGAGGAAGAGCTCCTGCAGAGCCTTCATAATTGCAGTTATATGTAATCTATTTAGCTTTAAATGTTACTTTTTTTAGATTGTTGAATAAAATTCAAATCAGCTAAAGATGGGATAAACAAAATGATAGAAGGTAAAGAAATACCTAACACACACCTCTGGTATTTGACAACCTGTTTGTTCCTTCTGAAATTGGGGTCACAATTTAAAACTTTCAATTTTTTTTTCTGGATAAATTCTACTAAAAAATTCGTCGTCACGTTTTACACAAATGTTAGTTGTTGGCCTTTTTGCCGTAACACATTTCTGTTCATGGATTTTTCATTCTGCTCCACTTAAAACAGTAGATTTTAAGTAATGGGTTAGTGAAGGTAACCTTTTCAGAATTGTGATGGTGGGTTATGAGGAGTTAATTACAAGGGACGACAATAGTGACTATCTTGTATATTATAGGAGTTATTTAGAAATTCTAACAAATCTTTAGCAAATGACGGTGGTGAAAGGAAGCAAAGAGTCAGGAGGAGCAATCAGCAGTAGAAAAATTTCAAATTGTGAAAAATTTTGGAGAGGGAGAGAGAGCTGTATTGTACATGCCTAGATACATGTATCTACATGCTTGCCTGTTTGTTTCTGTGTGTTCACTGGTCAGTCACTTTGGTGCAGATTTAGTTTGCAGAGTGAGAGGAGCAATCAGCAGTAGAAAAATTTCAAATTGTGACAAATTTTGGAGAGGGAGAGAGAGCTGTATCTTGCATGCCTAGATACATGTATCTACGTGCTTACCTGTTTGTTTCTGTGTGCACAGTCACTTTGGTGCAGATTTATTTTGCAGAAATATTTGATTCTTTCCTCCATTATTCTGGGAAGCATTCTAAGAGATAGGCCCATGTAATCCGCACCACATAATTAAACTTAGTAGTGACTTATTTTAGCTTCCTAAAATTCATTAGAATCTTATTTATAAAGTATGATTTTGATACACTTACAACTAAATGTCCTCTTGAAGCTCCCTGTTAAACCGTATTTTCTTTCTAATTTCTATATCGAATAATGTCCTCTGTGGAGGATTTTCTTTCAGTTCTAGTTCTCAGTTCTCTCAAGTCTAACCTCGTAATCAACATGGCAAGGGCAAAATTTCCATGCTTGAAAGATTTTTTCTTTACTTCAGATAGCCCAAGGAATAAGTTAATTAACTTTGGTGATTGCAGGTCAACAGTTGTACATTCAAATACAGTTCCTCCGATTCCGAAGGAGCAATCAAACATCTCCTCATCCAGAGATCGGCAAGCTGCAGAAGAGGTATACAACAAAAATTTCAAGGAACAAGAAGGAATTCATGTGAATCTGTCAAGGACCCTGCCAGCGCAACAAAGGTTTCCAATAGGTATTACTAGTCTCATATTGTAAATCTTCTAGTGGTGGTACTGTTTCCTTTTATTCCATATATATTTAGTTGGAACTAAACTTCTTGTTCTCTTCAGCCAAACCAGGTAAGGTTGTGGGGCCAGTTGTACCATATGAGAATGCAAGTGTCATGAAAGATGCTTATGATCCAAGAGCATTCATCCGAAGCACAGTGCTCCCTCAGGCAGCCCCTCCCGCTTATTGCTACCGCAAACCTAGCACAGGAAAGCAAGAAAAATTGTCAACGATGGATTCTGAGAGGGACTTGCCCTCACAGGTGAAACATGTTCCTCAATGTGGCATGGCGGCTAAATTTGCAACAGACATAGCTATCCACATCGACTCCAATCCGTTTTTTACAACACGCGCAGGGGTGAACAAGGTGGAACACGTAGAAGACCAAATCGCGATCGACACAAATTCATTGCAGGCAAAAGCTCAGTATGGTGGGATTGATGCTGCTGCAATAGCCGCCACTCATAGAAAGGTTGGAACTGTTCAGTATGGTATGACATCGAGGATGTATTAGCCAACGGATTAGAGACAGTGCAGTAACGTTTGGGGCTATAGGTTTGAGTAATCGACAGCGAAGGGTTCGTTCTCTGAAGGCATTGGGACAAAACTAGAAAATGAGGATTGAGCCGTAAGTTGTGTAAAATACGAGTTCAGGTTTGTTCACTCCTTCAAAGAGCTAGCTTCCTCTAGTTAAAAAGTTTGGTCAGGAGAAATGATATGTTAATAGTGAGATTATACAATTCCATCATTGAAAAAAAAAAAAAAAACTCATGACTCCTCGCTCTTGAAATATATTTCATTAAATTACTGAAATGAGATTATAATAAGCTCTATTTGTGTCAAAAAGCTTAATATGTACCCGTGTTGCTAAAAATATTTATTTATCCATTATTATTGATTAATTTTATATTTAATATATATATATATATATCAAAATATTAATAAATAGACATCACGCCATCTATATATTCGTCTACAAATTTTCTCGGGGGAAGGCGGTGTGAATAAATGAAATGAATGGGCAGGCAAAAGCAAAGCAAATCGTGCAAAGTTTCTGACTCAGTCGCATACCATAACCAGTGATTTCAGTTCATTTATAATGTTGTTGTTATGGGATCCCATTCATTACCACAGCTGTTAATTTTCGAACTGTCTGTAGTTGCGGATTCATTCTCCTAGCCACCGTTGTTCTTTCAATGAGTAAGAACTAATATGTAATGTTGATGATGGTTTTTCACTCCCAAAAATGTCAGCATTCTGAAAAATGACAAGAAAAGAATTTCCACTTACGATAATGAGTTTTGTGATTAACAGAGGAAAAACTCAAGGTCCTCGTTAGGGCGATGATAAGTGCATGAAAATATACTTTGAAACATCACTTATTCGGACTTATTGTTAAGTATTTAGTAATATATTTCATATTTTATTATATAATTTTTATTATTATATTAATTTTGATTATATTTATTATTTAGGTTAATTTAGTAATTTCTTTAATTATTATTACAGGAATTAAAAAGAGAAATCCTTGGAATAAAAGAAAGAGAAGAAATCGTGACTTGGAGAGAGTTGCCACGTGAAGAAACAACACAAAATAGAGAAAACAAGGTTGGGCCGAAACAATAGGAAAATTGGAAAGAGAACCTTTGACCATTTTATTGAAAGAAGAAGTGGCGTGAAGGAGATTTAATGAAACAGGAGAGAGGTTGCAATGGTTGACCAAAAATAATAAAGGAAATTGACGTGGACCCCAGTTCCATTAGGTTTCAAAAATTGCTTACTATAAAAATACTGAAAAGTTGCTGTACGTGAGGCTGCCTGCGCATAATTGAAAAAATAAAAGAGCAGAGCCGAGAGAGAAGAAATCAGAGCGAAGAAGTCGGGACGCGGAGTCGTGATGATTCAGAATAATAATTCTCTCCAATCCCGGGTTATTTTTATTTCTTTTATGGGGAACTAATCCCCTAGGCAAAGCTAGGGATGAGCTCTTGTGTTGGATTTTTATTATTTATGTTTTTGATTCCTACGAACCTTTTAATTGTTTAATAAAATTAATGGTTGTTATTTTCTATCATCTTTTGATTTATTAATCCAGAAATTATATTTTGTCAAATCCCATATAGATCCAGTCATGCTTCTTCTATGTGTGGTTTGCGAATTTAATTGTGACTGGTAAAGTTGTTTTGCGTGTTGGTCTTCTGCTGCAGTATTGCCTGAGGGTATATTGTCGACGTTAGATAGCTCGTAACGATGGCTTTTGTATGCTGTTAACATAGAGAAAATAATCATTAATTACCTTAGAATTTATCATGCGTAGAATTGAATATTTTCCGGTTGTTGGTTTGGGATGTGAAACCTTCAATTGTGTAATAAAAGGAATCAATAACTAAATATAGGAGTTCGATACAAGAGGGATTCCCGAAGCTTTGTCATATCTCTCTGCCATTATCCTTTATCATCTTTTCATTATTTTATTTATCTTTAATTAATTACCAATTTTTATCGTTTTATTTATTAAGTTACCGTTAATCGTTTTTGTTTGAGTAAATTAGTTCATGTAACCATCTCTCTGAGGAATCGACACCCCAGCTATACTGCGATAACCGCGAGTCATATTTGGGCGTAATCAAAATTTGGCGCCGTTGCCGGGGAGACGGTTTACAAGCAAAAGGAGCAGGTTTGCTTAGTCAACAACGAAGCGGTAACTTCGTTCCATTTTTTTAGTATTTTATTTTTTTTATTCATTTATTATTTGCCTATTTATTTTCTTTTTAATTTTTTTTTTTTTTGTGTTTATTTTATTTCATTTTTAGTTTTAGTAGACTTTAATTTTTAGTTTCATTTATTTTATTTTATTTTTATTAGTTGTGTTAGAGAGCATGTCTAGATTTAGGGATCAATTGGGTATATTTGCTAGAATAGAACAAGAAGATTTAGAGTTAGATCAAGATAATATATTTGAGAATCTTTTTGCTACACCATCTAGATCTAGTAGACATACCATGAGTGAGTACGAGAGACCACCCAGGAGGACTCTTGAAGAGTACCTCCACCCAACTCGCACAGCTACACCTTCGTGCATCATGTTTCCTCCTAATGCACCACACATAGACTTTAGGCCTGAAATGATACAGTATCTTCCAACTTTTCACGGTTTAGAGAGCGAGAATCCTTACGTGCACATTAGGGAGTTTGAAGAGGTAGTAGCAACCTTCCATGACCGGTTTGGAACCACTGACACAATTAGACTTAAGTTCTTCCCCTTTGCCCTTAAGGATAGAGCTAAGAGCTGGTTTTATTCTTTGAGACCTAAGTCAATAGGATCGTGGGGCGAGATGACCCAGGCATTCTTCGACAAATATTTCCCACACCATAAGACAGATGCCCTCAAAAGAAAAATCTCCACCTTCTCCCAGAGAGACAGCGAGACCCTTTATCAAACTTGGGAGCGGTATAAGGAGTTGTTAGCTAGTTGTCCTCACCATGGATATGAGAGTTGGCGTTTAGTAAGTTATTTCTATGATGGACTGACCCCTAGGGAACGCCAATTCATTGAGACAATGTGCAATGGTGAGTTTATCCAAAAGGACCATGATGAGGCACTCGAGTATTTAGATGACCTAGCTAAGAAATCACATACTTGGAGTGGACCTAATGCTGTAGATAACACTGATAGGACACACACTTCTCCTGACAGAAGCCTACAACACTTTAGGGATGAGGATAGCCTTAAGACACAAGTTGAGCTGTTAACTAGACAGATAGGAGCCAGGTTGTTATTTTCTATCATCTTTTGATTTATTAATCCAGAAATTATATTTTGTCAAATCCCATATAGATCCAGTCATGCTTCTTCTATGTGTGGTTTGCGAATTTAATTGTGACTGGTAAAGTTGTTTTGCGTGTTGGTCTTCTGCTGCAGTATTGCCTGAGGGTATATTGTCGACGTTAGATAGCTCATAACGATGGCTTTTGTATGCTGTTAACATAGAGAAAATAATCATTAATTACCTTAGAATTTATCATGTGTAGAATTGAATATTTTTCGGTTGTTGGTTTGGGATGTGAAACCTTCAATTGTGTAATAAAATGAATCAATAACTAAATATAGGAGTTCGATACAAGAGGGATTCCCGAAGCTTTGTCATATCTCTCTGCCATTATCCTTTATCATCTTTTCATTATTTTATTTATCTTTAATTAATTACCAATTTTTATCGTTTTATTTATTAAGTTACCGTTAATCGTTTTTGTTTGAGTAAATTAGTTCCTGTAACCATCTCTCTGAGGAATCGACACCCCAGCTATACTGCGATAACCGCGAGTCAAATTTGGGCGTAATCAGGCGAGATCATGCAGAAGAGCCCGAGCCTAAGGCGCAGAATTGATCGGAACAGAGGAGGTCATGTTCCGATCAGAGGAGGTCAGAGGTCATGATCAGACCAGAAGAGGTCATGTTCCAACCAAAGGAGGTCATGTGCATAATCCATAAAGTTGTGATGTGACTATAGCAACTTGCAAGGTTATCCTCTAACACACGCCACCGCGTGAACGAGTGATATAGGCTGTCTTGATAATTGTTGAGTGTGGCAGTGTATAAAACAGAGTGATTTGATGAGGAGTCAGATGACAGGCTTGCTTTCGACGAGGCAGTTGGGGCAGAGAGCCCGTCAATCGGCCGGAAATCCACGTGGCTGACGTCATAGAGATATGAGAATAGTGTTGTATTTCTCTTAGTATATAAGAGGAGGGTAATCTCATTTGTATAGGTTGACTGGCAAAAAAATCTCACGCAAGCACTATTTGTAAACCCACAAAGCAAACAACTCGGTATCATACGACCACCCTTCAAAAGAGGTCGGCCGAGCTCGGTTCAGTTATAAAATCAGTATTCCACTTTGTTCCTGTGGACATAGGCTGGATCCATTCCGCCAAACCACGTAAATCCTCTGTCATTTTTGTGTTTTTTCTTGTTTTTTCTGCTAAATGTTCTTTTGGCCCCTCATAACCAAACAAATTCATGGTTGGATGAGGATTGTTCCGGGAGCATTATCCCAAAATTCCCTTGGAACTAAAATCACCCGTTAACAGTTGGTGCAGTCTTTGGGGAAAGAGCAAAAAACATTTGATGTAGTAAGACAATGACAGGAGACGGGAACCACAAATCGTCGGAGGATTCAACGACAGAATGGGTGGAGAGAATGAAAGAGAACATGAGAAAGGAAAGGGAGAGAAACCAGGCCTCCATGAAGGCCATGATAGAAAAGTTGGAAAGACTAGAAAAGACGAACGATGAAAAATTGGAGGCTGATCCAAGCCAGATGAGAGATGAGATAGCGAAGGGAAAGAGGGTTGTAGACCTGGGCGGAGATGATGAGCCAGGGAGAATGGATCTCCAGAGGGTGAGATCTGTAGTGGTAGCCGGAGCCTTGCCGACAGAAAGAGTTTGGGAAGAAAAAGAGGAGAGGCAAACTCCGGAGTATTCCAGTAATAGCCCACATTTTAAGAAGGACGGGCATGGAAGACATGGTGGGGAAGATCGAGAGGTGTCCATCCACAGCAGACGTCGTGCTCGGAGTAGCAGGCGTGAAGAAGCCTGTGGGAGGTAGCGTGATAATACTGACGACCAGATGAATGACTGGTTCAGGAAAGAAATGAGAAAGTGGGAAGAAAACATGAAGACATATAAAGGAGATGGTCAGGACGGAGAAGTAGCCTCCCCCTTCACGTAAGGGATATTGTCAGCACAGTTCCCTAGACGGTTCACTATGTCGTCTACGGACCCCTACAATGGTCATACCGACCCCAAATCCCATGTCGAAAGGTTTGTTTTGCTAATGGAGGTTCAATGGATGATGGGAAAGGCCATCTGCATGGTGTTTCCTTTAACTCTGGGCAGACTCACAATTTTGTGGTTCAGAAGTTTGACTCCAGTGAGCATCGATAGTTTCTCTCAGCTAAGGAGACCTTTTGTTCGGCATTTCAAAAGAGCATGTGTGTCTAGGAAAATGATAGGGTCGTTAAAGATAATGAAGCAAAATGATGATGAGCCCCTCAAAAGTTTTGTTGACCGGTATTATAGCTTTGTGTTATAGGTAGGGGCATATGAATCCCCAGAGGCCTTGGAAAGTTTTAAGGGAGCTCTCAAGATTGGGAAATTATGGTCCCACCTGAGGAGGGGGCACCCGGAGGACCAAGATACTCAGGTTGGAAAATCAGCGGGATTTTGACAGAAATATGAGGAGACCAGTCTCGAGGCAGAAGAAGCTCATGTTGACGCCTCATGATAATCAATTTCAAGAGAATATGCCGTATATCTAAGTCAACGTGTCGCGGGGGGGACAGTGTGCACCCTCCTGAACAGACCTCTGGCCCAGATAGTTTGGGAAATCCATGATAAATGTCTATTGGTCGAGCCTGACTTGAGGAGGTTCCCGATTGAGGAGGGAAACAACATGGTTTATTGTATGTACCATAATGTAATGGGACATGCCACGAATGGATGCGGGGACCTGCGGGAGCAGGTGAAAGACCTGGTAAAAAAAGGCTACCTGGATGAATGCATAGACCAAATGGCCGTGGAGGCCGACCTATGCTGATAGTGACAGTCGGCATGTTGGGTACTTGTAATGCTGAGATGCTGAGAGGGTATTTTTAGTATAGTATCTCTTATAATGACCCTCAAAGAGTTGTAAGAAGGGTAGTAGATCCCAAGAATATGAGTAAGATTTTCTATTTCTTAAATAAACATTTGTTTATCCATGCTTGTCTATTATGGCCCACATAGAGGTCGAGGTATTTTTTATGGCTCGGGTCTGCTTTCGCACCGCCGAGGCCAAGGTGTTTTGATGGTTCGAATCTACTTTCGTACCGCCGAGGCCGAGGTGTTTATGGCTCGGGTCTGCTTTCGTACCGCCGAGGCCGAGGTGTTTATGGCCCGGGTCTGCTTTAGTACCACCGAGGACTTATTATATTCGTTGGCATGAAGTCAGAGTTTCTCCTCTATGGCCAAGTGTTATTGGCATAAAGGTGGTATGTTCCCTTGTGGCCAAGTATTTATTTGTGGCTCGGGGTCGGGTCACGTCCCACCGATGCTTTGTTATCTTCAATTAGCACGAGGCTGTGTTACGTCCCTCCGAAGCCCTATTATTGTGTTAATGGCCTGAAAGAAAAAAATTTCCTCATGGCTTGTCTTCTGTTATACAAGACTTTGCAGAACATTCCTTATGGAATCTCGAATTAGAGGGCATGACCCGGAAGAGGAGAGCAGAGATGGTGAAGCCAATCTCAGATTTTTGACTAAAGGTCAACCGGTGCTGATTCAGGTCGGCATCAGATGTCCAAGTGTTGAAAATGTACTACAAGACATCAGATTAAAGCAATATGAGGTGCCCATGAGAGTATCAGTTTGAGAAAATCAGATTGGTCTCCGATCTCTCGCACCACCATCTTTTTATAGTTTCCGGCATCAACTCACTAACTTGTTGATACCGAGAACAATGGGACGGATGTTGATGGTGGTTTTTCACCCCCAAGTAGCCAGCATCCTGAGGAAGGGTAAGAAAAGAATTTCCACTTACAATGATGAGTTTTTTAATTAACAGAGGAAAAACCTAAGGTCCTCGTTAGGGCGAGATCAGGCAGAAGGGTGACCGGCGTAATCACACAACGTTAAACGCAAGCGCACGTATCGTTCAAGTAGTATAAAAAGATATCGATCCACGAGGACTTATTACCTATTCTATTAATTTTATGAGGTTAAGTAATACTGATATCTAACAAGTTGTTTGTTAAAATGACGATGATTCTAAATTTAAAACAAGTAAAAGAATTGAGAGTAGATTAATGAGAATTAAAACTATCTAGGGTTGTGAATTCTCCAATACTTATTAAATGATGAAGTAGTTAAATCATAGTTGGGTAAAATATTGAGTTTTAATCTGGAATACTAAATTATGTAAAAGCCTATTTCGAACGATCATTTACAAATACCTAGAATAATCAAATTGAACCATATGTCTATGTCAATTAAATTACCTAGATTCATTAAGATTGAATTCCAATTTGATTACCCCCGCCCAACAGGTATATTCCTATCCTGTAAGGAAATCTATTAAAGGTTTTATCTATCCTTAAAGAAGATCGTGGGTTGTTAAGTGTGTGGTCTTTACTTAAAATCTCTATGTCTAGTTCATTTTAAGTTTTATTTAGTCAATTTTATTAATGGTCAGTTAATAAAAAGCATTAAGATTATGACTCAACAAATAACTCTTTAATTACACAAACTATAATCTAACCCTTTTTTAAACCAGTGATATTAGATTTTATCACAACCCTAGATATTTAACTTAGTTACAATACATAGTTAAAGCTGATAAAAACTTAAAAGACATAATTAAATTGCTGAAAAGTAATTGTAGAATAATGAATTGCAATAAAAGAAATGAAATGCTAAGATAAAAGGAAATAACTTCTACTATATACTATTTAGATATCTCCCATAAAATAATAATATATATATACTTGTGATATTTTAAACCAACCGTCCGGAATGGCGGTATCCCGATTAAGTCAAATTCAAATATACCAGCCATAAGGCAGAACAGAAATATAAATTTAAACCAACCGACCTAGAATGGCGGTATCCTCATTAAGTCAGGTTTAACCAGTTTAAATTGAATAACCAACCGACCTAGAATGGCGGTATCTTTTTATTAATTCAGATTTTAAATAGTTTATATATTATATTTTAAGGGAGATTAATCTAAATAGCAAAAGTAAAAGAATTACCTTATTACCTCAGCATAGAGACGTTACCACCCTACTCATGGATGGATAGAATTACTACTACAAAGCGTAAATAAAACTGAATAAAGAAGAAAATATGAAGAACTCTCAATTTATTTATAAGGATTTCAGAGGAAGAGGTACATTTGAAACTAAAAATTCGAAATCTATTTATAGGCAAAAAATCTAATTTTTTATTATTTTTTTCTGATTTTTATTATTTTATTATTTTATTATTTTTTTTTTGGATCGCTGAATTTTCGACACGTGGCATGGTGTGCTAAAAATGACGGCTCGTTGAATCTTTGACATGTGGCATGGTGGTGCAATTACCAAAATACCCTCGGTGTCGGGACGCCCAAGATTACCAAAATACCATTTTCGTCAAATTTCACAGTTTTGCTCCAAATCACCTCCAGAATGTCTTGAAACTTTATTTCGGTGTCGGGATGTCCAAAATTACCAAAATTTGTGTCGGGGCGTCCAAAATTACCAAAATACCCTTTTTGCCAAATTTCACCAAATTTCACAGTTTTGTTCCAAATCACCTCCAGAATGTCCTGAAACTTTATTTATCTACAAAATAACACAAAACACATCAAAATATTCACAAAACTCAAGAAACTATACAAAATATTAAGTTAATGAGTGAGAAATAGTGATACATTTATCACTCATCACACCCCCAAACCTAACATTTTGCTAGTCCTCGAGAAAAATAAAATAACATAATAAAATTTTAACTAAGCCACTTTCGTAGGGATCACGATTGCATTTAGTATATGCAACAAGCCTTTAAACCTCTAGGTGTCCCTAGTGGACGAGTTGTAGTCTCGTGAAGGTTTACAGCAATGATACCCACAAACATTTTATAAAAGTAAAAAGGTAGTGAAACTAATGCACACAAAAGCAAAAAGACAAGCGGAAAGAGAATAAAGATGTTAGTGACTAATCAGGTGAAATTTCTAATCCAAGTTACTAGATGTTTTGTTTCATTCTAAATTACTGAATAAGTAACTTCTCCGATTATTTTACCATTCTTCATATACACAGTCAACAAAATATTAAACAACTCATTTTTTTTTCCACAACAGTCATAAGTGCAGTTGATAAGAGAGTAATATTTTTGTCCTAAAGTTCTATTAGATTTCACACTTTTTTGTAGTAATGGAATAAATTTTCTGATTTTTCTGATTTTTTTCTTTGATTTTTTCTCTATTTTTTATTTATATACAATATCTTCCATCTATGTAGCGAGCTTTAGGTCGGTGACCTCCCAACCAGTTGGCTTTAGGGCATCAGGTGTTAGACACCCCTAAGGACTTAATTACTCAGACTTCAGATATATATACATATATATAAATTTTTCATCATTTTTGATCCATGTAGCGAGCTTTGGGCCAATGACTCCCAAACCAGTTGTTTTAGGGCACTAGGTATTAAAATACCCTTACAGACTTAATAACTCGGATCTCAGATGTTTTTTTTTTTTTTTTTTTTTTTTTTTTATTCCATCACTATTTTTTTAGATGTTTCCTCCAATGAACTAGAGTACTGGATATTACAAACTTTTCAATTTTAGCTCATGTCTGTATGTTACCATGTATGTTGATAATATCTTCTAACTAAGTATATGAAGATTCATTTTAGTCAGTTTATGGAGAATTTACAGATTTAATAATTCAAAAGTGAATAAACAAAAATTAACTTGTTTTGAATTAGGTTTGAAATACGTCTCAGGAGTGAGAATTCCTTACACAGCTATTTCTTACCATTTCATCTTTTTAGTCAACATAACAACCACATATTTCTACTAGTCATAAAACTATAATTTACATTTTTTTTTTCAAAGGCTCTCGCTGACGAAGGATTTTCACAACTAGGACTCCCCACTCAAGGGTTCAAGCGACCAAGTGAACGCACCTTTTTTATACCTTATGGTACGTGCCAACGAATTTATGGTGTGTGACTAACTGTCGAATGGACTTCCCGTTGTAGATTCCCCAGAGGGAAGGTGGAGCGAGGCTCACTTAAATACCCAAGCCCCTTAGGCTCTTATCGCTTGTTGTCAGGAATAAACAACGAGTCCTCCAAACTAGTCTGTCACAATACGCTAAAAGTGAATGATTATCTAGGTGCCTTCACAGCTTTTCCTTATAAAAAGGTAATGAGTGAAGGAAGACACCAAACCATCACCTAGCTTTAATATGCCCTTTGTTTTTATTAATTTTTTAATTTTTTTGTATTTTTCAAAAAATTTTGGACTAAAAATAAAAACACAATACAAACAAGATAAAAGGAGAATTAAGAAGATAATACCTGGTTAGCTGAAACTCTACAAAAAATTTAAAGGTTAAGATCCAGATTAATCCGACGTCTCTTACCACGATCATCATCAGACCATTTTTCTTTGAAATGATAGGGTCAACTTGTGGTACATAGGCTATGAGTTGGTCAAGTAGATCTGGAGCAGACCTAGCAGTAAAAAGGAGTTCTTTCATAGGTTTTGACACGAACCCATTTCTCCGAGCATCATCAAGAAACACAAAGAAAATCATAAAATCCATCAACGTTGAGCAGTCCAAGCGGTTTCTGGTGTATGTTCAGGTTCGCCCAAGATAGAACTATAAAAATTTCCTCTAATGTACCCAAGCCACCTGGCAAAGCAATAAAAGCATCAGAACGGTTAATCATTTCAACCAGTCGTTTAGACATACCTGACACGATCAGTTCCTCTCCGTTTGATGATCCAATAAGATTAGCATCTGCCAAGGGTTTTGGGATGATTCCCAAAACATGACTGCCTCCTTCTTGTACGGCCTTTGAAACGATCCCCATTAGTCCAAGATTGCCTCCGCCATATATTAAATGCATATTCCTTGCTGCTAAAACTCGACCCAATTCCTGTGCTGCTTCTATGTATTGTGGTTTAGTACCAACAGTACTACTACCGCAAAACACACAAATGTTTTCAACTTGTCTTCTTGAAGTGGCTTCCATTTTTTTACTATGGATGTCTTCAAAAGTGCAATGATGAGTTGAATTTATAGTACCTGAAAAGGGTGAATAAAATAATAGCACAAGTATCTTCCGAAGGACGATTAGTAGCAAATAATAAAATAGATCGTGATAGTCAACAAGATCTGGATCCTGTCGGAGAAAACAATAAAACAAATCAATTACTAGAAAAAGACAAAGAGATATAATATGTACAAGAAAAGTAACGGCTTGATTGACATCTATGCGTCAGGAACAAGCTTCCCATCCAATTTTCTTATAAATTGGCAAACATGGTCTTTTTGAGTCAGATTCCCTAGACTTAATTGTTGTCTTTCTTTTTGGAATTGTGTGTGTAATTTGTGAATGGCTATATGAACATATCCACTGTGATGCGTCTCAAGAGTCGAAGAAATATCATCTAAAGACTCCTTACTCAAGCCATCCCTAATGAATTTAATTTTATCTTCACGATTATCAGACACCATTCCTAAAGAACGACAACGAGTATTGCAATTCCAACGCGCACATTTGTACAAACACCCATTTGCTTAGCTCTTCGTTTCTTTGCATATGTGCTTCTTCCAAAACCAGGTAAATAAGAACTACAAGTCTCAGAAAACTCACCTGCTAGACAGATATGTGCTTCGATTACCCAACAAATATCAGTAGGAATACCTTTGATCATTAGTAGTCTCATTCGTTCCAAGCGAGCTTTGTAAACTTTCATCAGAGATTTTTGAGGGAGAGAAGGAAATTGCTTGTGAAGACTTGCGAGAGCTTCTTCCATCTTGAAAATGTCTTAAACTGCAAAAACTAAACACACAAAATTAAATTATACCAAATCACAATTTATACACAAATTGCATGGGTTGCCTCCCTGCGAGCGCTAAGTTTTAAGTCGTCAGCTAGACGTGACTTTTCGAACGTTATGCTGAATCTGAAAGTGTGACACTTTCTTTTTGTCGCTCCAACGGTTCTCCCCAGCAGTGCTTAACACGCCTGTTCTTAACTTTGAAAGTTTTGTTGGAGTCAGGATCATGTATCTCAACGGCTCTATCTGGAAAAACTTTGGTGATCACAAATGGACCTGACCACCGTGATTTTGGCTTCCAAGGGAAGAATTTCCCCCTTGATTTGTTTAACAGTACCTTCTGCCCTGGTTCCAGTTGTATGCGCACTAATTTCTCATCATGTCTTTTCTTTGCCTTTTCTTTGTATAATTTGGCATCCTCAAAAGGCTGTTTGTGAAATTCCTCCCATTCGTTGAGCTGGTGGATCTTTTTCTCTTCTGTTGCTTGTTGTGCAAGAATTGGCTCTTTCAGTACAAAAGACGCTTTATCTTCAGGCTCCACAGGCAATTGACATGTTTTAAGTGTCAGTAGAACTTTGCATTGCATTGGAGTTCTGAATGGTACTGTGTATCACATCAAGTCTGAAACATTCCTCCTTCTTTTCATCGTCTGGTAAATTCATGGCCTTGAAAACATTGAATGTTACTTCTTGGTCCTGTACCCTCATGGTTAATTCTCCTTTTTGTACATCAATAATGGTTCGACCTGTAGCCAAGAATGGTCTTCCGAGGATGATTGGCACGTCTGCGTCTTCCTCCATATCAAGGATAATAAAATCTGCTGGGAAAATGAATTTGTCAACTTTGACCAGCACATTCTCTACTACGCCTTTTGGAAATACAAGCGTTCTATCAGCAAGTTGTAGAGAGACTGAAGTTGGCATTGTTTCTCCAATTTGCAGTTTCCTGAAAATAGAAAAAGGCATCAAATTAATACTTGCACCTAAATCACATAAAGCCTTACCAAAGTTATGTTCTCCTATGATGCAAGGAATGGTGAAACTGCCAGGATCTTTCAACTTCGGGGGAAGTTTCCTCTGAATGATGGCGCTGCATTCTTCTGTCAATGCTACTGTCTCGTAATCTTCCAATTTCCGTTTTCGTGAAAGAATGTCTTTCATGAATTTTACATAGCTGGGCATTTTTTCCAAAGCTTCTGCAAAAGGGATGTTGATGTGCAGCTTTTTGAAAACCTCCAAGAATCGAGCAAACTGCTTGTCCAGTTTGCTTTTCTGAAGACGCTGAGGAAAAGGTGGAGGTGGAGTGATCTGTTCTTTTTCCTTTGCTTCTTTTTCCTTCATCTGTTGTTCAGCTTCTTTTGGAAATTCCTCAGGCTGTTTGGCTCCAACATCTTTGTTGATTTCAGTACCACTTTTTAACATGATGGCATTACACTGCTCCTTTCCCATGTTCTTGGATTTGGTTCTGTGTTGCTGGGAAGGGTACCTGGCGGTCTGTAACTCTGAGCATTGGCCAGTTGTCCAATTTGATTCTCTAGTGCTTTGATGGAAGCAGATTGGCTTTGAAACATAGCATCGTACTTTTTTAACTGAGCCAACACTTCTGTTATTCCTGGTCATTTGTCTGCTCCTGGCCTTTGTTATGTTGCTGAAATCCAGGTGGTGGATAGTTCTGTTGTTGGCTGAATTGTTGCTCCATGAAAATTAGGATGATTCCTCCACCCTGGGTTGTAGGTGTTGGAATATGGATTGTTCCCATGTCTGTTGAAATTGTTGACATAATTCACGGTTTCTTCATGTTGATTTTGTTCTTTTGCTTCTCCATATGGTGAATTTGTGGTTCCAATGTTACTTTGCTTGCCTAGAGTCTCCATGAATTTGCATATCTGATCCAGTTTGGTACTGACTGCTGTATTAGCTCCAACCTCATATATTCCTGCAATTCTTTGAATCAAGCTTCTTTCAGTTGGCCACAAAGAGTTGTTGTTGGCCATTTCTTCAATTAGGTCCCAAGCTTGATCTTCTCCTTTTGCCATTAATGCTCCTCCGGCAGCAGCATCAATTGTTGGTTCTCATAATTCCAGAAAGTCCATTATAGAATGTTTGGACTTGAAGCCATTTTGGAATTTCATGGTGAGGACATTTCCTGAGCAAATCTTTGTACCTTTCCCAAGCTTCGTAGAGAGTTTCTGATTCTTGTTGTACAAAGGATGTGATGTCATTCCTCAACTTCCAGTTCTGGCTGGTGGAAAGTACTTTGCAAGAAATTTGGTGGCTAAAGCGTTCCAAGTGGTGATGGAAACCAGCTGGTAGTGAATGTAGCCAAGCTTTTTACCTCTGTCCTTCAAAGAGTATGGAAAAACACGAAGTCGCATTGCTTCTTCAGCTTCTCGGTTGTAATTGAAAGTACCGCAAACTTCCAGGAAGTTGCTGATGTGGGCATTAGGATCTTCAGTTGCATTCCCCCCAAACTGTACTGATTGTTGTATCATCTGAATGCAAGTTTTGATGTCACCTGCATTTGCTGGTAAGGGAGGAAGTACAATACATGAAATGAGTCTGTCAACCACCGGAATTGTTCTGTCTCGAATAGGAATTGGTGGTGCAACTTGCAAAGGTTCAGGTTCCATGTTAATAATTGCTTCTTGGCCTTGTCGCCTTTCTCTTCTCAATTGTCTGATGGTTCTTTCAATTTCTGGGTCAAGCGGTTGTAGTTCAAAGCTTCTGGTTCGTCTCATTAAGATTGTGATAACCTGAAACACAATAAAACGAAAGTAATAAGTAAAAAGGAAAAATTAGACACAAGTAACGTTTCTAACCTTTAAACTAATAGTAAAAGATAAAGAAGTCCCCGGCAACGGGCGCCAAAAACTTGACCGGCGTAATCACACACGTTAAACGCAAGCGCACGTATCGTTCAAGTAGTATAAAAAGATATCGATCCCACGAGGACTTATTACCTATTCTATTAATTTTATGAGGTTAAGTAATTACTGATATCTAACAAGTTGTTTGTTAAATGACGATGATTCTAAATTTAAAACAAGTAAAAGAATTGAGAGTAGATTAATGAGAATTAAAACTATCTAGGGTTGTGAATTCTCCAATACTTATTAAATGATGAAGTAGTTAAATCATAGTTGGGTAAAATATTGAGTTATTAATCTGGAATACTAAATTATGTAAAAGCCTCTTTCGAACGATCATTTACAAATACCTAGAATAATCAAATTGAACCATATGTCTATGTCAATTAAATTACCTAGATTCATTAAGATTGAATTCCAATTATGATTACCCCCGCCCAACAGGTATATTCCTATCCTGTAAGGAAATCTATTAAAGGTTTATCTATCCTTAAAGAAGATCGTGGGTTGTTAAGTCTGTGGTCTTTAACTTAAAATCTCTATGTCTAGTTCATTTTAAGTTTATTTAGTCAATTTTATTAATGGCCAGTTAATAAAAAGCATTAAGATTATGACTCAACAAATAACTCTTTAATTACCCAAACTATAATCTAACCCTTTTTTAAACCAGTGATATTAGATTTTATCACAACCCTAGATATTTAACTTAGTTACAATACATAGTTAAAGCTGATAAAAACTTAAAAGACATAAAATTAAATTGCTGAAAAGTAATTGTAGAATAATGAATTGCAATAAAAAGAAATGAAATGCTAAGATAAAAGGAAATAACTTCTACTATATACTATTTAGATATCTCCCATAAAATATATATATATATACTTGTGATATTTTAAACCAACCGTCCGGAATGGCGGTATCCTGATTAAGTCAAATTCAAATATACCAGCCATAAGGCGGAACAGAAATATAAATTTAAACCAACCGACCTAGAATGGCGGTATCCTCATTAAGTCAGGTTTAACCAGTTTAAATTGAATAACCAACCGACCTAGAATGGCGGTATCTTTTTATTAATTCAGATTTTAAATAGTTTATATATTATATTTTAAGGGAGATTAATCTAAATAGCAAAAGTAAAAGATTACCTTATTACCTCAGCATAGAGACGTTACCCCCTCATGGATGGATAGAATTACTACTACAAAGCGTAAATAAAACTGAATAAAAGAAGAAAATATGAAGAACTCTCAATTTATTTATAAGGATTTCAGAGGAAGAGTACATTTGAAACTAAAAATTCGAAATCTATTTATAGGCAAAAAAATCTAATTTTTTATTATTATTTTCTGATTTTTATTATTTTATTATTTTATTATTTTTTTTTTGGATCGCTGAATTTTCGACACGTGGCATGGTGTGCTAAAAATGACGGCTCGTTGAATCTTTGACATGTGGCATGGTGGTGCAATTACCAAAATACCCTCGGTGTCGGGACGCCCAGATTACCAAAATACCCTTTTCGTCAAATTTCACAGTTTTGCTCCAAATCACCTCCAGAATGTCTTGAAACTTTATTTCGGTGTCGGGATGTCCAAAATTACCAAAATTTGTGTCGAGGCGTCCAAAATTACCAAAATACCCTTTTTGCCAAATTTCACCAAATTTCACAGTTTTGTTCCAAATCACCTCCAGAATGTCCTGAAACTTTATTTATCTACAAAATAACACAAACACATCAAAATATTCACAAAACTCAAGAAACTATACAAAATATTAAGTTAAATGAGTGGGAAATAGTGATACATTTATCACTCATCAAAGGGCCCCCGAGCCTGAGGCGCAGAATTGATCCGACCAGAGGAGGTCATGTTCCGACCAGAGGAGGTCATGATCCGACCAGAGGAGGTCATGATCCGACCAGAAGAGGTCATGTTCCGACCAGAGGAGGTCATGTGCATCATCCATAAAGCCGTGATGTGACTACAGCAACTTGCAAGGTTATCCTCTGACACATGCCACCGCGTGAACGAGTGATACAGGCTGTCTTGATAATTGTTGAGTGTGGCAGTGTATAAAACAGAGTGATTTGATGGGGAGTCAGATGGCAGACTTGCTTTCGGCGAGGCAGTTGGGGCAGAGAGCCCGTCAATCGGCCGGAAATCCACGTGGCTGACGTAATAGAGATATGGGAATAGTGTTGTATTTCTCTTAGTATATAAGAGGAGGGTAATCTCATTTGTATAGGTTGACTGGCAAAAAAATCTCACGCAAGCACTATTTGTAAACCCACAAAGCAAACAGCTCGGTATCATACGACCACCCTTCAAAAGAGGTCGGCCGAGCTCGGTTCAGTTATAAAATCAGTATTCCACTTTGTTCCTGTGGATGTAGGCTGGATCCATTCCGCCGAGCCACGTAAATCCTCTGTCATTTTTGTGTTTGTTCTTGTTTTTCTGCTAAATTTGCTTTTGGCCCCCCATAACCAAACAAATTCACGGTTGGAGGAGGATTGTTCCGGGAGCATTATCCCGAAATTTCCCCTGAAACTAAAATCACCCGTCAATATGTAATATGATTCATGTCCTCAAGGTGCGTGGTTTGGTGGTATAGGGGTAAGAATTTGAAATTCAGGTCCTAGAATCGAATCCAATGAATGTATTTCTTATAAAAATATGTGACATACATATGTTTTATTTGCTCCACTTAAAGCCGAAAAGGATGGTTTGATGGTAGGATTTTCAACAATGTAATATGATCCTTGCCCTACCATAACTTTTTTACCATGTATCATTATTTGATCTAAAAGTTTCACTAAAGTTTTATTACTTAATATAAATTCTTTCACGCTTAAATAATTATGTTACATTATTGGTACATTTACTTTATCATAGTAGTCCTGAATTTGGATCATACTAAATGAAAAATAATCAAATAAATTGATCAAATGTATTATGTATGTATGTATATAGAATATAATGGTCACACGAAATCCATAAATCAACCCACATATACATAGTTTTTGTACTAGCAAGTAGCAATTAGTATGGATCCCATAAAATAACTAACAAAAATAGTTTTTTTAAAAAAAATGAAGTGGGATTACAGATACAAAGAAAATTTTGGTATTAATAAAATCTAAAAATACAAATTTTAATATAATTTGTAAAATAAACAAAAGAACGTGGTGCCCCATATTGCCAACACAACAAAATGTTGTACACAATCTGGGATGACTTCGGTTTCCTTCTTGGAAACATAATTACCTCCGGGTTATCTATCAAAAAATAAAAAATAAATTACGTTTGTTTATTTGTTGTGGGGCTCTAACGTGAGCCCACCAAAATGAAAATGCCATGTAGCATTCATTTATTATATAATTCATAATAATTTGGGACGTGTCTATTTTTGTCAAATCTGTTTCATATTGAATCTCATATATATTTTTGTTTTTGAATTGTGATGAATTTTATTATAATTGTGATGATTTAAAATTTTAAATTTCGATTGAAATTCGGATTCTTTAAATAAAAAAAAATAGATTCTTAATAATAATAATAATAATAATAATAAAACAAAATCATCATCATTTGTAAGATGTCAATGCTATTGACTGGAGATCAATAGAGAGCACATGGGTGGGGTGTAGTGTTAGGTTCAAGAGAATCATGTGCCCTCCTTTCTTTCTTTCTTTCTTTCTTCCTTTTTCCTTTGTTGTCGTGGGCCCATTTTCTGTTCTCTTAAGAACATATCTGCAGGTGATTGATCTCATCCAACGATTAATAATACATCACACCGCCCTCCATCCGCGCGTGGGAATTTCTCAATGTACCAAACATACGAGGAGTGGAGGAGATTTCCATCCCTCTTTAAACTCTTAATTATATCTACATCCGTTGGAAAATATTTTTAACATCTTACGATATTTATAAAATATTTGGTCAATATAAATTATTTTATGATTAATGAAAAAGTTAAATTATTTTCAGTACAACGATTTATGTAATATAATTTCGTAAGATATTTTACGAATGCAACAAGCTTGAGATTTGAATGTCAGGTCATAAGTTCGAGTTCAGAGGGTGCATTTCCTATAAAAGTCTATGGTAGTCAATGGTTTTACCTGCTCCGCTTAAGCCCGGATCGGGTGATTTGACGGCTGAGTTTCCAAAGTTTTCAAAAAAAAAAAGTTTATTGTATGAATTTTTTTCCGTCCAAAATTTTCATATCTTACTTCAAGGAATGGTAAAATTCGGACTTAGACCCGGATTTACATGGATCCGGGTCATGATATGTTTTGGTGGATCTAGGGGTGTCAAATTTATCCGGATCTGCATGGACCCGGGTCCGTGATTAAAATATATGGACTCAGGTTTAATAAATTAGGACCCAGACAAATCCGAATCCGGACCCGGGATATCACGGGTCCGGCCCGGATAGACCCTAGTCCCAAAAAAAATATATATAATAAATTAGAATATAATAAAAATATACAAAATAATATGCATATATAAATAAAAATATAATATAATATAATTAAAAAAATATAAATAAAATTGAAATAAAACTAATAAAATTGACAAAATAACGTTTTCAAAAAAAAATTTATTGTATGAATTTTTTACGTCCAAAATTTTCATATCTCACTTCAAGGAATGATAAAATTCGGACTTAGACCCGGATTTACATGGAACCGGGTCATGATATGTTTTGGTGGATCTAGGGGTGTCAAATTTATCTGGATCTGCATGGACCCGGGTCCGTGATTAAAATATATGGACTCAGGATTAATAAATTAGGACCCAGGCAAATCTGAATCCGGACCCGGGATATCACGGGTCCGGCCCGGATAGACCCTAGTCCCAAAAAAAATAATAAATATAATAAATTAGAATATAATAAAAAATATACAAAATAATATGCATATATAAATAAAAATATAATATAATATAATTAAAAAAATATAAATAAAATTGAAATAAAACTAATAAAATTGACAAAATAACGTTTTCAAAAAAAAAAGTTTATTGTATGAATTTTTTTCAGTCCAAAATTTTCATATCTCACTTCAAGGAATGGTAAAATTCGGACTTAGACCCGGATTTACATGAATCCGGGTCATGATAAGTTTTGGTGGATCTAGGGGTGTCAAATTTATCCGGACCCGGCCCGGATCCGCATGGACCCGAGTCCGTAATTAAAATATCTGGACTCGGGTTTAATAAATTAGGACCCAGGCAAATCCGAATCCGGACCCGGGATCGCACGGGTCCGGCCCGGATAAACCCTAGTCCCAAAAAATAATAACTATAATAAATTAGAATATAATAAAAAAATATATTGTTGACGGCTGATTTTCGTCTCAGGGCAATATGTGAATATTACTCCCGAGACAATCCTCCATCAATAGTGAATTTGTTCGGTTAAGGGGAAACCAAAAGAAAATTTAGCAAAAGACAGATAAATACGCCAATCGACAAAGAGATTTAACGTGGTTCGGCGGATCAGATCCAACCTACGTCCACGGGCACAAAACAAATGATACTTTTATTACCGAGATATGCTTCTCTGATATCTCTTGTGTTTACAAGTCTGATTGTGATGATCCTGATATTGATTCTGATGCCCCTTACACACACTCTACCCTCTTATTTTTAATAGTGCAGAAATCAGATTCCTTCTTTTACAAGGGTTCCCAGTCGAATCAATTTCCTTCTCCCATAAGGATTCCTAATTTAAAACTGCATTTACTTCTTTCATCCTATTAAGACACTGATTCATCAGTTCTCCCCATGAAAGTAGGATAATTTGTCATCTTATCCGCAAGAATAAGATGCCTTATCTTCCTGAGCACGCCTCACCATGTGCTCGGTCTTCATGAGGTCGGTCATAGTGGTCCATTGGACTGAGAATGATTCTGCCGATCTGATAATTGCTCGGTCATCCGAACTCAAGTGTTCGGCCATTTTCTCATGTGTTCGGGTCGGTATCAATGATCCTGACCAAGAAGTGATTTTACCTTTTTACCTCTGCCATACTCCTTAAATAACATAGGACCTGAAAACACCATCAACATCTGTCCCCTAGTTCTCGGTTCCAACGAGTTATACAAGTTGGTGCCGGGAACTATATAAGAGTGGTATGGTTGATGAACTAATAGCCGATCTTCTGAAGGAGAAATATCGTTGGCCCATATTTACATCCTGATCGGTCTAACTCAGGTGTTCGGCTTGACTTTCTTCCTCCCAATGTGAATTTCCTTTATTGCCCATCTGTAACCCATCCCTCGAGACGCGTAACCTTCACATCCTCTTAAATGCCCATCGGATCACTTCTAGGGTTTGACGAGAGTCTGCCACTTGTCAACCATCCATCGTTCTCCCGCCAAAAAAGCAAAACAATCTGACCGTTATGGTCAATTAAAAGGACGTCCAATCTCAGCCGTCCATCCAATTCTGAAAGATCATTCTAAAAAACGACACGTGGTGTAAATCTGACGCTTTTGTTCAATCCAACGGCCACAAGTGCACCGATCAGACTAGAACAAAACGGAGTAAACACTGTTGCCTTCTTTCACGAACTCTTTGACCTCCCCAACCACGAGAACTCTTCTTTTTTAGCTGTGACCAGTGAATCCTCAGAACGACCAGACCGCTCCGAGCAATATGCAACCCTTCTAAAAGAAACAAGTAAGTCTTCTGAACGACCTTTTTGCTTTTGCTTTCCATGTGTTGCGAATCCTGCTCCCTTTTGTTCCTTTCTTTTCCCCTTTTTCTTTGTGTTTTGGTTTTGTACTGCTAGGGAGAGATTTATGGCTTGATCGATGTTGTTTAGGGCATTTAGAACTCATAAGCTTAGCTTCAGAAATTAGCTATAGACTGACCTCCCCATTTTTTTCTTTTATTTCTCGGATGTCAGGGATGTCTGACACAAGGTCTTCCTCTGCAAAACCCGTTAAACCTTCGACCCCCCTGTTGAAGAGCTCTCTTTGAGCTCGGGGGCACCAAGCATAGAGGACCTCGATACTACCCTCACCCTTTCCGAGATTGAACATGATACTTACCATCAGAGGATTCCTCGGAAGGACCCAGAGCCCGGTGATTTTGGCTCATCGGCTCTGTACATGGACCGTCCTTCCAAGATAACTGAAGACGACCTCGTACTGCTCCGACAACGATATGATATTCCGATAGATATCGCCCTTAAAGTCCCCGGGTCAATGGATCGTGCTAGTCAACCTGATGAAGGTTCGGTGGCCCTTCTTCCGACTTTCTTTGAGTGTGGACTTCGGCTGCCGATGCAACGCTATTTCGCATGGATGCTGGCCGAGATGGAGATTGCCCCCTGTCAACTGAGCCTGAATAGCTTGAGGATTTTGGCCGGGCTTCATGTGATTTGGAGTCGGGTGGGACTCGGTGAACCCTCTCTTGAATAAGTGAAGAGGCTATATCGATTGAAGGCCAACCCAAAAACGCATCATGGTTGGTATTACCTTTCTACTTATGCTGATTCGCCAAACATTGTCGGCAAGCTCCCCAACTCCAACAAGAACTTCAAAGACTTATGGTTTTGGGCCACAGGAGATTGGGGACGAGTTCTGAGATCGTACGAAGAGGAGGTCTCTGTCCCAGATATCTTTAGAGCGGGAGGTTAGGATTTTAACCCTTTAGCGTTCTTACTTTTGATTTTATGATAGGATTTTAACTTCTTTAATTCTTCCCAGCTTGTTGGGGGGACGCTCCCAAGGTTTCCCATCAGGTCCGGCAGCGGGTACGCTGGGCTCGGCGTTATGCCGAACATTGGAAGCAATTGGTTAATGATGCAGCCTTTCTCGAGTCGGGCCTGATTCGGACTGCTCCTCCGAATGTCCCGGGGCGGATAGGTGGGCTTTACTAACCTTCTAACCTATCTCCTTGTTGGCTTAGCATGATGATATTTTGAATTTGCTCAGATTCTGGACTGACCACCATTTTTACCTTTTTTGTTGTTTTTTTTTTTGTAGGTATGTCGAAAAGGCCAAAGTACTTGGATCAGCTGGTCGGTGTAACAAAGATAACCGGCCACACTGGAGCAGGGTCCTCCCGAAAACGGCCAGCAACCGAGGCCAAAAAGGTGGCTGAAGAGGCTGCCCCGTCAGCTATCCGAAGCTTATCTCCCCAATCCAGGGTATCTCCAACAGTCTCCACCCGTCCTGCCAGCCCGCCAAAACCTACTAGGAAAATGAGGCGCCTGATCGGGACAGAAGAAGCCGATCTATCTCAGAAGATGGAGGAGGGGCGGGTCTTGAGTGAGAGGCAGGTTCCTCGGAAAGAGAAGAAGAGGCCGGAGGGTACTTCCAAAAAACGGAAAGACGCCGTGATTCTCGGTGTGGTAGACCTTGGGCAGGGAATTAGGGAGGCCAATTCTCACCTGGTGCCGGCTATTAATGAACTGGCCGAGGCGGTTCATGAGGAGAAGATTTCGAGGTATGAGGATCTCTCTCCCGAGGACGTCGTTACATAGATATGCTCTCAAATGACCAAGGTAGTCACATTTCTCATTCTCACTTATGAGTCCATGACTCAATTTTATTTTCTGACTTTTTATTTCTTCTCGGTAGGCGAATTATATCACGGCCAAGAATAAAGACCTTCTTCTGAGCCTTTTGTCCGAGGGTGGCCAAACCCAGAGGCTTCAGAACCGACTCTCTGAAATGGAAGCCGAGCTGGTTCGCAAAGAAGAAAACATAAAAAATCTGGAGCTGGTTGCTGTTGAGGCCCATACAACAAACAAAGCTCTCTGGGCTGCTGCCTTTCTAGAGAGAAAAAATGTTGATGCCGCCAAGAAGGTTTTGGAGGCCGCCCAGGCTGACAACAGGATCCTGCAGGTGGAAGTGCGCAGCGTTGAATCTAAGCTGAGGGCAAAAGATGAAGAGCTGGTGCGGGCCCAGGACGAGCTTAGGAATAGAGAACTTGAGTTGGAGGTCGAGAGAGACTTCATCCGTCTCGAAGGGGTTGGTGATTGTGCTGAAATTATTCTGATGGTACTGCCCGACCTGGACATGGGGCCTATCCATGCGGGCATCTGCTTCTGTAAAGGGGAAATATCTGAGGAGGAGTTTCAGAAATGGCTACCCCCTTCTCCCGAAGAAGTGATGGATCCATACCCGATTTCGATCGCCCCGGTCCTCCCGGTTCCTCACGAGGACCGACCCGAGGTTCCTGCTCCTCCGACCCTTGAAGTAGGGGTCTCCCAGGTTGTCGATGTAGAAGCTACTATCCCACCTCCCGAGGCCGAGCGGAGCCATCCGTCATCTGAGCCCGCTGAGGAATAATCACCTGCCCCTGCACGGGCTGACTGACAAGGGGTAACTCGAACGAGGCCCTGTGTAAACTTTACTTTTCTTACAATAACATTTCACACTTTATTTAAATATATATTTTATGTGTTTCTGTTCTTTTCTTCTGTTTTTCGTAATTTGCTCTGAACGACTCCGTTCAAACGATCACTTGAGACCCGTCCGTGAGAGGATAACACGAACTGAAAATGAAATCATTCAGTGGACGAGGATTGATTCCGAGCTAGTTGAAATACTTTGCTTTGGGGGAATGTTACGTCATCTGCTTGATCAGACAGACCCGGTGGGACGTAACCCGACCCCGAGCTGTGAGAAACACTTGGCCGTGGGGGAATGTTACGTCCCCAATCCAAAAGAGAAACTCGGTGGGATATAACCTGACCCCGAGCTGTGAGAAACATTTGGACATGGGGGTACGTTACGTCCCCAGTCCAAAAGAGAGACCCGGGGGGATGTAATCTGACCCGAGCCGATCAATCAGATGTCCTCGGTGGAACGAATCTAGCCCCGATCCGATTAACCAAGTGGCCTCGGCGGAACGAATCCAGCCCCGAGCCGATTAACGAGTGGCCTCGGCGGAACGAATCCAGCCCCGAGCTGATTAACAAGTGGCCTCGGCGAAACTAATCCAACCCCGAGCCGATTAACAAGTGGCCTCGGTGGAACAAATCCATCCCCGAGCTAATTAACGAGTGGCATCGGCGAAACAAATCCAGCCCCGAGCCGATTAACAAGTGGCCTCGGCGGGACGAATCACAACCCCGAGCCGAATAATCCTTGGTAATTGTTCAGAAGGGAAGTGAATCAACCTTTTGAAGCCCTACTGAATCTGGCACGGGCGTCCCCTTGCTAGACCAGCGAAAAACAAAAGCAAAAACAAAACTCTGGAAAATAAAAATCATGAAATAGGGGTGACTTAATCACTTACCTTAAAACAATAGCGCGGATGCCTCAAAACAACGTCCTGTCTGAGGCCTCCAAAACACAATTCTGAACCTTTCAATTCAGCGTCCCGGCGAACCAAGATTCGGATCAAAGAGCGTTTAGAATGGTAAGGGCACATCCTCTATACTTCAAGTCTCCATGGAGCCTGTGTATTGTTTGAGGGCTCCTCCTTACAACGCTGGAGCAAGCATACGCTACGGGGGCACAATCCCTCCCCGGGCTATACTTCTCTTGGACCCGAGTGATCGAGTAAGGATCAAAGAGTGTCTGAAACGTTAAGGGCATATTCCTCCTTATGTTCGGTAAACACTGGAGCAAGCAAACGCCACAGGGGTATCATCCCTCCCCGTGCTATGCTTCTCACGGATCCATTAATCAGGTAGGCGAGGATCAGAGAGTGTCCGAAACATTAATGGCATATTCCTCCCTATGTTCAGTAACACTGGAGTAAGCAAACGCCACGAGGGTATCATCTCTCCCTGTGCTATGCTTCTCACGGATCCACATGATCGGGTAGGTGTAATATATGCGGGCACATTCTCTGTTCCGTCTTTCCCAAACCGGCCTGGTAAGGCCATCTTCTGGGGGCATCTCTTTCTCGCGATTTCTATCTCGGAATGTCCCTTGTAAATCGAAGGGTTTATGTGCTCCGTCGTGGTTCTTATCCCCTGATATGGTCCTGAATCTTTTACAAGTTAAGTGAACCTGGTCGATTTGTTTGTGCCTGTGTTTTTTATGGTAGCATCCGTGACCGGTTTGTTGCGGACTTGGTGCTTTGACCCCAGATCATTGCGTCGAGTATGCCCCCGAAATTTTGAATATAGCTTTCAATTTTTAATTAAGAGAGCGGGTGGAAATTTTGAAAAGAGAAAGTTTTATTCATACTCGAAGACATACTGCCCTTCTTACAGCTCTCTGAGGGACATTTCGAGAAAGGCTTTACATTGAGCTTCTACCCCTTGTCGGGTTGCTGCAAAAAAAAGAATCTACTGAAAGTATTTTCTTAACATCTCGGTATTTTAGGGTTTCCTTAATCGCGTGTCGTCCAGATGTTCTAAGATGTAGACCCCTGACCTTACCACCTCTGCAATTTTATAGGGTCCTTCCCACTTGGCTCCTAACAAGCATTCTTCTGGCCTTCGAGTGTTCAGGGTGACTCTTCTTAATACCAGGTCGCCTGAGAGAAAGACACGGGTTCGAACTTTTTTATTGTAGAAGCGGGCCATCCTTTGTTGATAAACTGCTGTCTTCATAGCCGACTTCTCTCTTTTTTCCTCGATCAGGTCGAGGTGGCTTCTGATAAGTTCTTTATTTTGTTCGCTCTCAAAATGACGGACCATGTGGGTAGTTATTCCTATCTCTGCTGGAATAACTGCTTCACACTCGTATGATAAGGAAAACGGGGTCTCCCCTGTAGAATATTTATAGGTCGTCTGGTGTGCCCAATACTTCCGGCAATTCCTCGACCTATAAGTTCTTGCAGGATCCGAGCCGAGCTTTAAGATTTGCTTTGATGGTTTTGTTTGTCGCCTCAACCTGTCCGTTTGACTTGGGATGGGCTGGTGAGGCGAACCTTAAGGCGATCTGGAGGTCTTCGCAGATTTTCCTGAATCCCCTGCTATCGAACTATTTTCCGTTGTCGGTGATGACAGCCCGTGGGATTCTGAACCTGCAGATAATATTCTTCTTCAAAAACTCTGTGGCCTTCTTCTCTGTGATGGTGGATAAGGGTTCAGCCTCCACCCATTTGGTGAAATAGTCTATGGCTACAATGGCGTACTTCGTCTGTCCTCGTCCCTTTGGCATCGGTCCGATGATATCTAGCCCCCACTGAGCGAACGGCCAGAGACTGGACATGGTGGTTAACTGCTCTGCTGGCTGGTGGTGAATATTGGCATTCTTCTGGCATCCTTCGCATTTTCGGGCCACTATCATGCCATCTTGATGCATAGTTGGCCAATAGAACCCTTGCCTTAAAGCTTTAAAGGCCATCGATTGTCCTCCGGCGTGACTCCCACAGTTGCCCGCATGAATTTCCCTGAGTACACAATCGGCCTCTTCTTCCGCTAAACATCTTATGAGGGGTACTGTGTGGCCCCTCCGGTAGAGCACTCCTTCGATCATGGAGAACTTGGTGCTTTTGAATTTTAGTTTCCTGGCTTCCTTCTTGTCCTCGGGTGTCTCCCATGTTTCCAAATATTTCTTAATTGGCTGTATCCACGAGGTTTTGTCTTCCTTATCCAATACTTTTACTTCGAGTTCTCCCACGCTCTTTTCTCGGAGGCAGATTAGAGAGACTATTCAGGGGTTCTCTGCTTTTATCGAAGATGCGAGTCGTGCCAAGGAGTCTGCCTCGCAGTTGTCTTCTCGACTGATTTGCTCAAAGTGTACGTTCCCCATTCTTTCTACCAACCTTTTTACTTCAGCCAAGTAGGCTATCATACTCGGCTCCTTGGCTTGGAATTCGCCTTTCAGCTGCTGAACAGCCAGCTGAGAGTCACTTCTTATCACTATGTCGTGGACTCCCACCACCGCGCATAGCCTAAGACAGGCCAGAATTGCTTCATACTCTGCCTCATTGTTTGTGGCCTCGAAGGCGAACCTCAGGGCGAACAATACCTCTTCACCTTTGTCGCTCTTCAGTACGATTCCAGCTCCATTGCCTTGTGAGCTGGCAGATCCGTCTACTGACATCTCCCATTTGCCTTCCCCCACAGTCAAGACCTGGGGTTCTGTGAATTCCGTGACAAAATCTGCCAAGCCTGCCCTTTTACTGCTACCATTGGGAGGTAAGAAATGTCGTGTTCACTTAACTCTACCGACCACTTCATTAACCTGCCCGAAACTTCTGGTTTTTGTAGAATCTGTCTCAGATGATAATCGGTGTAAACCCCCAATAGGATGGGCTTGGAAGTAGGGTCGTAATTTCCGGGCTGCAGTGATCAATGACAGGGCGACCAGTTCATGTACCGGATATCGGGTCTCGGTATCTAACAGAGCTTTGCTGACATAATATACTGGCCTTTGGACTTTTTCGACCTCTTGTATTAGCACCGAACTTACTGCATGCTCTGAGACAGCTAAGTACAAGTATAAGGTTTCCTCTGGGAGTGGTTTTGCTAGAAGCGGGGGCTATGTTAGGTATTGTTTTAACTGTAGGAAGGCTTCTTCGCATTCCGGCATCCAGTCGATTTCCTTTTTGGCCTTCTTGATGACTTTGAAGAAAGGGTGGCGCTTGTCTGTTGCTCGGGAGATGAATCGGTTGAGCGCGGCCAATCTGCCGGTTAGACTTTGCATTTCTTTTACCGTCCTGGGAGACTTTAAGTCCAGTACGGCTTGGATCTTCTGTGGATTGGCTTCTATGCCTCGGGAGCTTACCATGTAGCCCAAAAATTTCCCTGAGGCTACTCCGAAAGTACATTTCTCCGGGTTGAGCTTTAAATTGTGTTTCCTTAGTAATTCGAAGGTTTTCTTTAGATCGGTCATGTGACATTCTGGCTCTTGGGACATTGTTATCATGTCGTCAACATATACCAACATTGACGTGCCAATGAGTGATTTAAAAATTTTGTTGACCAGCCTTTGAAAGGTTACCCCTGTATTCTTCAGTCCGAAGGGCATTACTTTATAACAGTAAAGCCCCTGGTCGGTGACAAAAGTTGTTTTCCCCTCGTCCGCAGGGTGCATCTTGACCTGGTTGTATCCTGAGAAGGCATCCATAAAGCTTAGCAGTCCCTGGCAGGCTGTTGTATCTACTAGATGGTCTATGTTTGGCAGTGAGAAGCTGTCTTTCGGGCATGCCTTATTGAGGTCGGTGAAATCCACGCACATCCTCCACTTTCCATTTGACTTCTTCACCAATACCACGTTTGATACCCACTCTGGGTATTTTACTTCTCTGATGAAACCAGCTTTCAATAATTTGTCCACCTCGGTCGCTACTGCCCTGCACCGTTCCTGATTAAAGGTTCTTCTTTTTTGCTTGACTGGCTTGTGTGACGGGTTTACTGCCAAGCGGTGATTGATGAAATTCGGATCAATCCCGAGCATGTCGTCGTGCCCCCATGCGAAGACATCCGGGTACTCCTTTAGACACCTCAGCAGGCCCTGTTTCAGGGTTTCGTCTAAGTTTCCCCCTATTTTCACGCTCTTCCAAGGTCCGAAAAGTTCCGTCTCTTCTAGTTCTTCGACCGCCCCTAACCGGGCAACTTTATTTGGCCGAGGACCTGTGTTCCCCCTTGCTTCTTCTTTGTCTTTATTCACTTGTCTTTCTTGGGTACCTCCTTCAACGCAGAGGGTTTCCCGTGAGAGGGTGGAAAAACAGCTCCGGGCTGTCTTCTAACTCCCGTACACGATTCTGATCCCTTCCCGGGTGGGGAATTTTAACTTTAAGTAATGGCAGGACATTGCGGCCTTTGTCTTCATCATGAAAGTTCGACTGACAATGACTTGGTAACTGCTCATGCAGTCCACCACCGTGAAGTTTATCATAATCGTCCGAGTCCGAGGACGAGTCCCGATCGTCATTGCCAATTGTATTCTCCCTAATGGGACGACCGTTGAACCCCCAAAGCCGTATAGGGGAGTGCCGTCGTCGGTCAGAGCTGCATATTCCACTCCAAGGCCTTCTAGAGCCTCTTTGGAGATTATATCCATTGCGCTCCCGGGATCCACCAGGATTCTGTCTACCTCTGAACCGCCGATTGTTGCCTTGATTATTAACGCATCGTCATGGGGGAAACTCACCCCTCGGGCATCCTCGTCAATGAACATTATTGGCACCGACCGACCACCTTGTATTCCCGAGGATTGTTTCGCTTCTAGTACCTCTGACCCCCGAGCCCGGCTGTAGTTGTTTCTTGACCGGTTAGAATCTTCGGCCAGTGTTTTCCCTCTTGCGATGATGTTTACCTGTCGGCGCTGTGCCCTTTGTCTAGCCGCCATAACCTCATGGTCAATGTATTTATTTAAATATCCATTCCGAGCCAGGTTTTCCATTTTTTCCGCAAGTCTTTGCATTCGTCCGTCGGATGTCCTCTCAAATTATGATGTACGCAATATGATGTTTTATTTCTCTTATCTGGGGGGAATCTCCTGAGGTTAGGTTCTATCAAGAGGTCTTTTTCCTGGATCTCCATGACGATTTGTCCTAGTGGCTTGTTCAGAGGAATGTATGCTTCTTCCCTGACTACATGGTTTACTTGGTTCGAGATTCCTCTTTCCTGGTTGTTCCGAGGTATTGGCTTGAATTCCTTGCGTCTCGGGGGCGGTTTTTTGAACTCCCTATCTGGCCGGTGGGGGGCCTCTGCCCTTATTGTCCTCTCTCTGATAGATGTCCCTCTCTGGGAGATTTTCTCTTCGTTCTCCAACAAAACGAACTTTCGGGCTATTTCCAGGGCTGTTGCATAATCCGGCGTATCTTGGATTCTTAGGTGAGTCCACAGCTTTCCGACCCTTAAGGCCCCCTTTAAACTTTCCAAGGCCTCGAGGGAATCATATCCCCCGACCTCGAGCACCATATTATGGTATCTTTCAATGAAAGCCTTCAGGGGCTCGTCATCTCCCTGCTTCATGAGTCTTAACTCTCCAATTGTCTTTTTAGGGACGTAGGCCCCTTTGAAGTGCCATACAAATGATTTTTTGAGCTGCGCGAAGTTGCTGATGCTCCATGGGGCTAGACTTCTGTACCATAGAATGGCAGATCCGCCTAAGGTTATGGGGAATACTTTGCAAACGACATCCCCTACTACTCCTTGGACTTCCATTAATAGGACAAAGCTTTCAATATGAGATTTTGGGTCAGTATGGCCCTTGTAGGGTGTCATGGTAGGCATGTTGAATCACCTCGGGAATTTTGCCGACCTTATTTCTTATGCGATGGGAGATTCCTCATCACCGACCCGGGCATCTCCTGTATCGGTCTTGAGGTTTACTCCCCACTTGGTCATCTCTTTCCTCAACCAAGACCTCATGTTGCTATCTGGTTACCATGCCGCCTCATGCGGCCTTCTTCGTGTCTATTTCCCTGGGTGTGGCGCTCCTCATGACTTGAGGTCTCTCGTTCAGCCTTGCCATACTTCATTTTTTCCCTTCTGATGTTTCGGGGGCTATCATAGGAGGAATCTGGCGGTTGTCTTCCCTCTTCTTCTTCCCACGTGTCTTCCGTTTGCGAATCTTTTTCTACCACTACGGATTTTACCCCGTAGGAGCCCCTCCTTCTAGGTCTATCGTCTTCACTTGTATCTACAACATTTTTTCCTTCCGCCGTCTCATCTCTTCTCTGACTGGTTTCGGCTTCAAATCTCTCATTGTTCCTCCCTTCCATCCTTTCTAGTCGGTCCATCATGGATTTTAGAAGGGCTTGGTTTTCCTCCCTTTCTTTCCTCATGTTTTCTTCTATCTTCTCTATCCATTCTGCTGTTGGACTCCCCGACAACTGGCGATTTCCACCTTCTGCCATCGTCTTAATACGCGAGCTGTTTTTTTGTTGGGATTCCCCACAGACGGGTGATTTTCATCTCAGGGCAATATGAGAATATTACTCCCGAGACAATTTTCCATCAATAGTGAATTTATTCGGTTAAGGGGAAACCAAGCAAATTTAGCAAAAGACAGATAAATACGCCAATCGACAAATAGATTTAACGTGGTTCGGCGGATCAGATCCAACCTACGTCCACGGGCACAAAACGAATGATACTTTTATTACCGAGATATGCTTCTCTGATATCTCTTGTGTTTACAAGTCTGATCGTGATGATCCTGATATTGATTCTGATGCCTCTTACACACACTCTACCCTCCTATTTATAATAGTGCAGAAATCAGATTCCTTTTTTTACAAGGGTTCCCAGTCAAATCAATTTCCTTCTCCCATAAGGATTCCTAATTTAAAACTGCCTTTACTTCTTTCATCCTATTAAGACACTGATTCATCAGTTTTCCCTATGAAAGTAGGATAATTTGTCATCTTATCCGCAAGAATAAGATGCATTATCTTCCTGAGCACGCCTCACCATGTGCTCGGTCTTCATGAGGTCGGTCATAGTGGTCCATTGGACTGAGAATGATTCTGCCGATCTGATAATTGCTCGGTCATCCGAACTCAAGTGTTCGGCCATTTTCTCATGTGGTCGGGTCGGTATCAACGATCCTGACCAAGAAGGGATTTTACCTTTTTACCCCTGCTGTACTCCTTAAATATCATAGGACCTGAAAACACCATCAACATATACAAAATAATATGCATATATAAATAAAAATATAATTAATAAATAAATAAAATTGAAATAAAACTAATAAAATTGACAAAATATAAATATAAAAATATATAATTAAAAAGTAAAAAGTAAAATAAAATCGGGTATCCGGATCCGAACCGGGTATACCGGGTTCAGACCGGGTAGATCCAGATCTGGACCTGGGGCAATGAAAATGCTTTCGGGTCCGGCCGGACCGAGATCTGGATCTGAATTTTGTCATCCATAGGTGGATCCGGGTCGGGATGTGTTTTGGTAGATCTGGAAAAAAAATATTCAGATCCGGATGAGAGTATACTCAATGTAGATCCGGGTGTACCCAAACTGGATCTGGAAATCCATATTTTTTAATCTTTTTTCATTATATTTGTATAAAACTATGGACTCGTGTCTCGAAATTTCGGGTCTTTCTAAAGTTCTTTATTAGGTTCTCTTCAAAACATGAGGGAGACAATCCTCACAGCGTGACAGTTCAACTCAATCATACCTACGAGTATGCTCTACACTCGCATCTGTTGAGGATATTGTGTATCATAAAGTAGCATGAAGGTTACCATGGTTATATAGGTAGATTTGGGTATTCGTCGGTCTCATCTGTAGGACCTAGTTCACCCGAGTTTAGGCGTCAGGCCAATAGTGCCTCTTTGTCATTTTGTATGGTGGTTGGAATTACAGAGAGCAACCCGAGTATTGATTTTTTTTTAATATGTTTTCAATTATATTTGTATGAAATTAATAAATTTATAGACCTGAATCTCGAAATTATAGACCCGTGTTGTTTCAGATCCGGGTATAACCAAACCATTTCCATAAATCAGGATTTTTTAAAAAAAAAAAAAATTTTAAATTATATTTGTATGAAATTAATAAAATTATGGATTTGGGTCATGAAATTCTGGACCCGCATGGATCCGATTTTTTTAATTTTTTTCAATTTCATTTGTATGAAATTAATAAAATTATGGACATGAGTCCCCAAAATATGTACTTATGTGGATTCGAATCCAAGTATACTCATACCGGATGCCGAACAGATCTATAAATCCAATTATTTAATATATTTTTCAATTATATTTATATAAAATTGATAAAATTTTCGACAGTGTCCCGAAAATCCAAACCAGTGTGCATCCGAATCCAGGAATATAGGATACAAAAATCCAGATCTGAGAATTTTTTTTTACGAACTCCAGTCTTCCGAGTGTATGCAGATTCGGGCCGGACCTGCTTTCTGAAATACCTTTGTCGGTGCGGGTCTGGAATTTTGTAACTGACTCCAAATTTTTTTTATAAACCAGGGTTTTTCGGGACAATGCAAATCCGAATCAAACCTGAACCTTTTTGCTATACTTATTTCTAAACACTTGAAAAAATATTTGACGCTCAAATATCAAAAAACGTTTTCTGGAAAATATTTTCAAGCGATAGGCAAACATTGAAAAACACTTTCCTTTCCAAAAAAAATGATTTTCATTGAAAATGTTTTAATTTCGGAAATCATTTTACGTCGAAACAAACAGACCTTATATATTATATTTTTTCAAAAAGTAGGTGTGTATAAAATTCAAATTAATTTTTTATTTTCATATCTCCTCTAGGTTTTGAATTCGGTTTCAAATAATGTTACTTGAAACCATTAGATCAAATCCTTAGGGCAATTAAACTCAGTCTTGTTAAGCTGGCTCCACTAAGATTTGATAAAGGTTGAAATTAACTAAGGTTAGGATTATATTGATCTCTTAGACCAACATTACAAAGTATTCTTCAAAGTCCTGTCATTTATAATTGTGCTCAAAAGTTGGATTTATATCCTTCGGTGTTTCTGCCGTTAATGGCTTTAATGAAATAGTGCTTTTTTTTTTTTTTTTTACTTTTAAAAAAAAAGTTGGAATATATATTTCAGAAGAAGAAAAAAAATGTTCAAAAAATTACCAACCTTGCACTTTGTATACATGGCTAGCACTCACTGGCTCATATCATTATCCTCGCCATAACCACGCCAAGTACAAGGAGCGTGGACAGCACCTCCCAACTCCAAACTCCACGCTTGATCAGTGGAGGCAGCTTAGTTGGCATTGACATTTCTACAACTTAACAATAATTTAACCACCCCCCACATTTGTCGTCGTTCATTCAAAAACTACTCCATTTTTCTTCTGCATTTTAATGGAGAATACACATACAGCCACGATCACCATACCCACATTTCAATTCAAAGAAATGAAAACAAACCGAAAATCTCAGATGGGTCATCATGAAAACAGAGTCAGTATTAATACTTTTAGACGTAAAAAGCTTCACCACCGGAGGAGATTAAACTGGAGCAAGGGAACAAAAGACAATAAGAACATCAGAGCCGTTCATCAGAAGAAGAAGGTTCATGTGATAAGAAGAGGCGGCGACGATGATGATGATCAGAATAATAATAATAAGGAAGAGTTGGAGAGTAAGATTATGGCGTTGCAGAGGATTGTGCCCGGAGGTGAAACGCTGGGAGCTGACAAGTTGTTTGAAGTGACTGCTGATTATATTTTGGCTTTGCAATGTCAGATTAAAGCCCTGAAGAATCTTACTAATTTTATTGAAGGCATAGGGAATGAGAAGAGGAAATTTGGAGCTTGATGAATCTTGAATGCATATGCTTATGATATTCAGTGGTCGAATCTGGATTTTGGTTCAATTATTTCACACTTTTTTTTCTTTTTTTTGGGGCAATTTGGGATCAAAAGTATCCATTTTTGTTTCTTATTTTATTTGTTTATTTATTTCTGGGTTAAGATGTTTACTTTTATAATGCAATGAGGAGCACGAAATAACGGTTGGTTAGTTCTAGTTTTTTTTTTAAAATAAATTTAATTTTGTTTGAATTAAAATATTAAATTAATGATAAATTTTGATATGGGACTATTTCAACTTTTAATTTTTAATTTAAAATTTTAATATAAATTTTAAGTTATTGAAACATGCAATCAACTTTTAATATTACCTACTGTTAGATTACATGAGATCAATGCCTCAATATGTTTATAAACTTCACTTGTTACAGAAAGACCCTTCGCTTTTCAATCTTACAGCATAATAACACTATATGTGAATGTGATTAACACAGCAGGAATTTAGGATAAATTTTGGCAATTCACAACCAAGATAGAACAAAATCATTCATAAAGTGCACAAAAGATGAACAAATTAAATTATTCCTAGAATATAACATCACCCCCAAGAGTTTCTTCTACTCACCTTGATTCATCTATCAGTAACTACACAGGATTTCAAGAATGCCACTGCAGCTTCTCCATGAGGTTGGTACTTGTACAGGTGTCTAATAAAAAAGGTACAGAAGTCACCACATCTAATAAATTTGTCTGATAACAAGCTAAAGACGACAAACTACGAAGTAGTACAAGCTTTGAATTTCCAAACCTGAGGTTGAATACTCACTCGTACATATAGAACATGAAGCTGACAGTCCGATAAGCATGGGATCGGTTGAAAGATGAGGAAGACTTTCTTTATCCATAAGCTGAAGATACGTGATCTGGGAGCATACTAGGGGTGTTAAAACATTCAGTCTTCCAAACAAAGCTTTTTCCGTGTAAGCTTTTTTTTCCGTTTTCATCATATTTCTTCAACATATAGTAAGATTTTGGATTTCAAATTCTATTCTATATCATCAATCCAGTCACCGTATATCCTACTTATTTTGTCAGGACCCTTCCATTTTTGGTGAGATCTTTGCCCGGGCCTCTGGATTGCAATAGATGATCTCTGTGATGGAACTCCCATTTGGTAAATATCCGCACGAGGCACTGAAGTAACTGATGCAACCACAGTATCGACAGGTGTTTTTGAAGGCACTCCAGCTAGCTTTGAGTCGGCAGGGGCAGCAGAAGAATCTTTATTTTCTGAGTCCACAAGGCCCCCACCAAATCGGTGTAATTCTGTGTTAAAAGAATCAACAAGAAAATGAATTCTGAGTGAACTATTCATAAAGTTATTGCCATCCTATCAAAATAGAGAAAACAGAAAAAAGACAGTCTACTGGTAGTGTTTAGCAAATCAAATGTGATTACACACTAAAACACAGGAGAACCCCACAGCAGTTCGTTTGAGAATTATGTTGGCAGGCAGTTGGTAGATCAGTTTAGGACAGCTACTCATCAGTGCCAGTGGCTCAATAGTAGAGGAAAAATATATGAAGCAAGCATCAACGTCAATTCAAACATTTTGAATGTCATAAGCAAAACAACATGCATCTCAGTTCCTAGTGTGAGAAGGCGTAGAACTTAAAAGAATGCGCAATAATTTCATATTTCTTACATGAGATTTTCATCCAGTGATGATAAAATTATTAGTTAGCACAATCGACTGAACTGAAAAGATTCAGAACAGCTGAATGAATTTGAAGCTTGAATCATGTGGCCTCGGATCAGTCAACTCCAATTTTAGTATCATTAACTTGAAATAGGAACTTGACAAGAAAAAAATCATAAGATTCATAAACTTGTGTTCCGACTACTTCCTAAGGTGGCTTTCAGAAGGGTGACCACTGTTCCGCAGCAAATTATTTATACCAAAGGCCCACTGAATATGAAAATGTGTTCTCTTGAGAGCTAATCAAAGTAAAAGACCCTGGCTCTTCTTCATAAATGTTCACTAAGCCAGTAATGGACCTTAAAGTGGTTAGAGGAGATGAGCATACATAATGTCTGTATACATTATGTGCTCTAAACTATTTGACCTTAATTTTGCGAGAGTAGATCCCTTGCAATTTTGGGTTGTTTCAAAATTGGGATGGTCCAATTCAAGGCTTTGTTATATGAAATTTTGATCTTCCTTGTCACTAACATATGTTGTTCATAAAAGAACCTGATTCATTATTTCCATGATACCCATATTACTAGGCTAAAGACCTTAACTGTGTTTCATGGAAAATTCCGAAGACAGAGAGAGAGAGACAGACAGGTCACAGATAGAGGGAGAGAAAAACTTCAAAACCTTTTAAATGTTAATTTAAACACTTACAAGGTTTACTCACATCCTATTATGAAGGGAAGCATTCAACAAATTGAAGCCCAATATGGCTAAAAGAACAAGAAATGATCAATTGTATCATTGAGGACGCACAAATAACACTGAAGCACTTCGACCTAATAGATCTCCAGTGCTTTTCTAGACTAAAAAAATTCCTCGTCAGAAATCAGAATACCCAAGTCCCCACGTAGAAAAATAGGCATGACCTTGTTTGAGTATAATGAAAATAAAAAACCTAAGAAAAATATATTTTCTGCATTCATCCCTTACACATACATGTTGAAAGTACATGTATCTTTATTTATCATATATGGAAGAAAGTCACGATAAAGATTATCAAACAATATAGAAGCATCTATTTTAGTACTCCCATAAATTAAATAAATTATTATAAACAAGTATTTCAGCACAACCCAAAAGCTATAAAGTGTCTCAAATCGTGAACTAAATGACTTGCTTTTTCTCATTAGTATCAATTTCCACCGTTGAAGCAATTATTCATCAAGAAACTCATATATTTCAAGTTGTGAATCAAATGAATTGCTTTTTCTCATTAGTATCAATCCACCAGTGAAGCATTTCTTCATAAAGAAAGAAACCGGTTTATCAAATGTCATTCAAGACCTTGGATACATTGTTATCATACACAAACAAGAGGAAAACAAATTCCTAATATGAAGTCCAGGCCAGCTAATAAATTCCTCAAAAGATGCATATAAGGATAAAATTGGTAGTGTATTCATTTTTCTATAATACTAGGTGATGAAACCATCACATTTGTCCTTCAAAATTTATCATATTTAACAAAAACTTATAAAGCCAAAATTGCTTTCTCTACACGCACACGACCTCTTTCACTGCTTGACCATCAACAAACAATAATCAAATAATAGTCATTGCATAAAAATAACTTTCTATATCCTACGAAGAACACATAAAGCAAATTTATACCTTGAACTCCATGCGCAAAATGACACTTATTCCCAAATGGGCAATACCCAGTAATCTCCCACTTGTTACAAATCCTGGTCTTCCAACTGGAAGGTTTCACATTAGACTGTCCAACGTTATTTCCACCGCCGCCTCCACCATCACCAGCAGCTCCCCCTCCACCATAGCCTCCAGGCCCCAAACTTATTGCCACACTTTCTCTATTCTTGCTCTGCTCATCATGCAAGAACGTGCAGTTTTCTCCATAAGGACAGCCCTCTTCTGTATAAAACTTCTTGCAATGCCTACCTTTAAATGATCTCTGTGTCTCAACAGCAAAATTAGTCGAACCTACAGATGGGATTTGAAATTCCTCCCTCGGCATTTCATTTGTACTCGCTCTTTCCTCCTCATGAGCTGCCACTATATACTGCCAATTTGGAGGCGGGCGACGAAGCTCTTCAATGCTGTGAGCAAAGTTACAGTTAGTTACATACGGGCAGGTTCCATTGTGAAACCTGCAACATAATTTTGTCTTGAAAAACATTTTGCCAACTGCTTTTGACTTCGAATTCACATCTTGGAAGCTGTTTCTTGACTTCTTATTTGGTGGCTGCTCGCTGTTAGACCTTGTTTGGGACTGAGAGTTGGAATTGGAATTTGAAGGGGCGTCATCTGGGTAATCGTCTTCCGTTGCCCAAACAGATGAATCGTCGGAATTTGGAATCCAATTCTCCGGCGGCCCATTTCCCACAGTTATGTGAACCACGTTTTCACTGGAATCTCGAGCGTAACTCATCCCAGAAAAAAAAAAAAAACCCTAACTTGAAATTTGAAAACTACCCGAAACTGAAATTGTCTAAATTTGATGAGAAATGAAGAGAAAAATAAAAACAGAAATTTGGAGAATTTGAACAAGATTTATATATTACAATTTCGAATTACACTGATTTTGATGAAAACATGAAATCTTCAAAATGACATTACAACTACAAAAATTAATACAGCAAAACAGATATATAATATAATTCTTAAATTTAGAACATGAGAAAGATACAAATATGGAAACGGGATTAGATCCAATACCATAAAAAAAATTGCATTTACAGACTAGAGAGTGCAAATTTATTTGAAGAAAAAACTCCAAAGGTTTCAAATTTAGAGATAGATTTGGTTTACATTAGCAGATTTTGCATAGCTACTGACTGTAAAGAAACTAGTTGTGGCCGAAATGTTGATCAAACAAAGATGAAAACCACATGAATTTTTTTTTTTTTTGCTGATAATAGATGACATGCTGAGATTTTTTATTTTTTTTATCCCAAGTATTTGATCGGTAGTATATGATTTACAATCTCATTTTAGATTTTAGTACAGATTCATGTATTTCTTTCCAGAGTTTGTTTGAGACACCTAGAAATTTTATTTATTTTGTTTAAATTTGAATCGAATGATATCATGATTTCCAATAATTTTAAAAAAATATTGAGATTTTTTTAATTTAAAGAATCGTTATTGGATTGGTAATACAGTTGACATATAAAATTTGTATTTTAATAGACACAATTGATTGATAAGATAATAAAATTAATTTCTACTTAATTTGATTGGTTACACATCTGCAAGGGTGTCAATTCGGCCCAATCTAGTCGAGAAAATCCCAGCCTCACACATTTAGTATTTTTTTTTTAAAAAAAAAAAAAAAAAACCCACCAAATTACTTATTGCATGCAGTATTTTTATGTTTACTTAGGTATTTAACTTATAAAAGCTTAATGCTTCCTTATATACAATATTCAATACCTTTTAATTTTAATATTTTGAAAAATATATTTTTAAAATAAAATAAAATCAATACTAAGGACTCATGAGACAATCCAATTGCCACTCGTATTTGTAAGACTTCCTAACAAGAGAATGCAATATTGTCCCTCTCATCCCCCTCTATACCAAGTCGTTTGGGTTTGGGTTTGGGTTTGGGTTTGGGTTTGCGGGATATTTATAGGGGTGGCAAAACGAATCAACGAATCGAATTTGTATTGAATCTTAAACGAAGCGAATCAAAATGTGATGGATTCTTATTCGATTCGTTTATTAAACGAATCCTAATATCATGATTCGTATTCGATTCGTTTATTAAACGAATCGAATACGAATATTCGTTTAATTGTGATATTATTAAATAACATAATTTATCATAATTTATCTATATTAGTTCTTCATAAATATATATATATATATATATATATATATATATATATATGAATATGTAATTAATATATTTATTAAAATACTTTATCAAATATCGAGAATATTATTTTTTTCTATGGTAATTAGTCATAATTTATCGAATCTTAATTGAAAAATAACAATAACTAGTAAAAAAAAAATAAACGAATCCTAAACGAATAAACGAATCAATGAGCTTAAATTCGTATTCGATTCGTTTAATAAACGAATCGAATCGACCCATTTATTAAACGAATCTATTTTTTCAAAATCGTATTCGCTATAAAGCGAATCGAATCGAACGAATAAACGAATCATAACCCAAATTGTCACCCTTATTATTTATAAGACTTCCTAACAAGAGAATACATTATTGTCCCTCTCGTCCCCCTCTATACCAAGTCATTTGGGTTGGGGGAGGGGAGGGGGGGCAAAAATCGAAAAGGTTTCGAAACCAAACCAAAACTCTACCTAAATTGACAAAAATCGAATCCAACACGAAACGCCCACCATTTTACAAATGTTAATATTTTTCTATAGTTTGTATATAAGAATATTCAAATTCTATATTGAGATTATGGTGCATACCATAGTAAAATTATTATGTTTTCATATTCTTCATTCATTAATAAAATATATTAAAGTCAAAATGATTAAATTAAATAAAAGATATATAATTGGACATTATAAATTAATATATTTATTGACAAAAGAAAATCGCCCTAGGACGGGCGAACATGTACCGCGCCACAAAATGATTTACAAACAAGGCGACGATGGGAAGAGCAATCAGAACGATCGCCAGACGACGCAGCGACTATGACGACAAAAGAGTCAGGGCGATTAATACATGCTGCAGTCGATCCCACGATTTAACGGTTAGACAGTGCTAACCACGACTTGGCAGGTCATCACGCATAATTTGACAATTCCCCATGATCAAGCAGTTATGGCACATAACCTGGCGGTTAGAGGCATGATCCAGCAGTTGCAGAGAAGTTTGCGGAGTGAAACTGCCCGAGCAGTTAACAAGTTCCACTATAAAAAGCTCACTCATGCGAAAAAGGAAAAAAAAAGAATGAAGACTCAATACAAGCATTTAATTTCGTAGCTTTGTAATCTTAGAACTGTAATTTGTGCGCTTGTGCCCCTTGAAGGCTGATTCACTTAATCAAACACCCATTGCTGGGACAGTGTCTCAGGAGGTTTGAACCTTACACGCTCTTTTGACAAAAAATTGTTCAAACAGTTTTTGGCGACCACAGTGGGAGAACTGGTATAAGGAGTGGAAATGCCTCTGAAAAGAAACATTCAAACTGGCTCAAGTACGGAGGAAGGGGGACTAGAGCAAACCAACCAGCCTCATGTTCTAGCCGTAGTAGGCCATTTCGAGGGTCTGGCAGACGCTAGCCGATATGAACCTATGCGGGAGCTCAGCCTTAACGCAGTTCGCGCCTTGATCGGTGAGTTCACACAGGATATTATCGAACATGTTAGGCTTCAAAATGGTCACATCATAGATAAATTTACTTCGGCTAGTAATTCGCATTACGAAACTATGGTCAAACACCTAAGCTCATTGAATGAGCTTATGGCCAAATGTGTAAACAGAGGGACAACCCTACCGTGGACTACACTCCTTCCTGCACCGAGCAATCAGGAGGTCGGTCCAAGCAAAGTGCCCCCACAATGGGGCACTGCCCCTATGATTTCCATTGAGGGGATAAGTCATGGAGGCAATAGTCCATATCTGGGACCAAATCTACATCAAGGGCTAAACATGACACAACATGAAGTAGTGTTGCCCCAAGGTCCCCACCACCCGTAGCAGTGTCATTCAATGGCAACGATATGTTAAGGGAACAGATGACCGAAATTTTTCAGAATCCATTCGGCCTAGGAGTGAGGCCGATTCGGCCAAGGTATCAAAAGTCGTATCCAGAATGGATCGACTTGGCGTATCCATGGCCCATGAATTACAAAATACCAGAATTTTCCCTGTTTACAGGGTCTGGGGAAGTTTCGACCAAAGAACACATATGCCGATTTACACTTCAGTGTGGGGAAACGAACGATTTCCACAAACTGAGGCTGTTTCACAGCTCGCTGTCAGGAGTAGCGTTTTCCTGGTATATTAGTCTGCCACCTAACTCGGTGGAGAATTGGCGCCAAATGGAACAACTGTTCCATGCACAATTCTACAAAATCGAATCTGAAGTGGCATTGGCCGATTTGGCCAATTTAAGGCAGCTCTCGGGGGAATGGGCCGAGACGTTCCTGCAAAGGTTCAAGGCGGCTCGAGGCCGATGTTATGTGCCTTTACCTGAAAAAGAATTTGTGAGGATCGCTCAAAGCTGTCTTAACTTCGATATAAAAAAAAAGTTCCAAGATCGAGAATTATGGGACCTCCCGCAGTTCACTACTAGTGTGGTGCGATATGAACGATTGTTGAGGGAGGAAGAACAAATGAAGAATTATAGCAAATGAACCTATTACAGGAATACTAACTATGAAATGGGTGAAATGGACATCCAATCGGCTGATTATGTTTGGCCGAGTTGATCAAGGGGAAACCATACATTTGCAAGACGTGGGCCGAACCCTAGGCCAAAGTGGAGAGTGACAAAAGAGTAGGAATTTCTCTTTTGACATCTCTAAGGTCGATGCCATTTTCGAGCAATTATATAAAGACAAGCAAATTAGGTTGAGCGATCGCCACACATTGCCAAGCGTCGAACAAATCGGTAGTAAGAAATACTGTAAGTGGTACAATGCATGGTCTCATTCAACTAATAATTGTCTCGTTTTTCGGAATGTTTTGCAGGACGCCCTAGAATATGGACGGATAACGTTCGAAAAAAAGATGGTGGTGGACGACAACTCTTTTCCAAAGCCGATGGAATTAAACATGATCAACTCGGACCTTATCAAAATGAACTTGCCAAAATTCAAGCTGGTCCTAGATGAAGATCAGGACGGTCATCGTCAGAGCGCTCTTGAAAGGATTAAAACACCCCTAAAAAGGAAGGATCGGCGAAATTTGTGTGCACGGTGCAAGAACAATATAGAGTGGATGAGGGAGTTAGAAGATACCTGTGAAAGGCCTGTAAAGAAAGAGCCAGTAGCATGGCAACCGAGGACCTTCGCACCAAGGTTCTACGGTGAGAATTCAAATTTCGTCCAAAACATAAGGACGTTTAGGCCGAAAATTCATCGGCCTAACGTATGGCATTCGTACCATTGGCCATACTCAGGTCAACGTTTAAGGAAAAGTTACCCTCTTGTAGACGAAATGATAAGGACACAACTGAGGCGACACCAGAGAAACTATGGCCGTATGATACGTCAGCAAGGTGAAATGAAAGTCACCACAGGCCGTAGTGTTTATACAAGGGAGAAGCCTGATGCGAGTAGTAAAGAAAGTGAGGATATGGAATAAATGGACAGAAGCTGTAAGGAGCGTAATAAATTCGATCGGTGAAGACGGGATGAGACATATGATGAAGAGCCCTTCATTGTTATTCAGTTTGGCAGCATGCCTCCAGTTGTGGCCAATCACTACTTGTTGTCTGAAAAATTCAAGGGGGACAACAATGAGACCTCGAGAAGGGACGAGGATGTCTATGAAAGTGACGAGACAGAATTTACAACGCTCGCAATAAGTGACATGGTGGCCTCAGACGAAGAACTGACTGATGTAGAGGAAAAGATAGATATCAGGACCGAAGCACGAAGGAGAAGGATATCACAGAATCGGCTTCTCAAAGAATTATATGGGGCGGGAAACCCTGTAGTTAGAACATTGGGAGAAGATTTGGGGCGATCCCCATACCCCGTCCTAAACGGAACCCCCAAAGTAAAATGGGCTGTGACCAGGGCGGAAAAACGGAGGATGTTCATCAATAATATCTCCCGTGGTGCGCCGACCACATTACCACCTTCTGGATGGGACGAGGAGAGAGAGACGCCTCAGGCAGATACCAGTGTTGAGCAAACAATGGAAGTAGGAGTTGCAGGGAATGTAATATTCCCAAAACCACCACAGCAAATGACAAAACATCTCCGACCAATTTATGTAAAAGAAAAGGCGAATGGAATCTCTGTCACTAAAGTATTAATTGACAATGGAGCGGCCATCAACGCCATTCCGGTTAGGATGTTAGGACGATTAGCGAAATCAGAGGACGATATCATCCCTACGGAGGTAGTGTTCACCAACTTTAATAGAGGGGCAACAACCGCTAAAAGAGTCCTCCTGTTAGATCTACAGGTGGGAAGTACCACCAAGACAACGGTATTCTTTGTTATAGACAGACCGACCACATACAACATGCTCTTAGGACGAGATTGGATCCATGATAGCCGATGCATTCCTTCATCCCTTCACCAATGCCTGATTTTCTGGAATCAGAAGGACGAAGTGGAAGTGGTAAATGCCGATAGTAGACCGTTTGCGGTGGAGACAAATTCAGCCGAATATTTAATGTATGAAGGAAATTATGGGCCGACCAGAATATTAGATGAGGTCGGAAATTTGTCCATAGTCGCCAAAAATGACGAACCGTACACTGAGGATTTGTTGAACGATTTGTTCGCACAAACAAGGCCAACTATAATGGCCTTTGGAGGGCCAATGCATGGCCATGAAACCGGAAAATCAAATGAGGACGAATGAACAACATAAAGAACAAGCCGCGCTTGCGGCAGCTAGAGCCAGCTTAATGGCTTATATGACGGAGCATGAAGGTGAAGTTAATGCCCAGGCCGTAATTTCGGCCTTGAAAGAGAAATTATTGGCACACCAGACGGAAGATAGAATAAGAGAGGCATGTGGAGTGGATTGTCTAATGGAAGGGAATGGTCGGGACGAACGACAACAAGAGGAAGAAGAATACGCTCTCAATGGGCGACATAAAGCGGACATCACAAGGGTGCAAGACGTTCTGGATGAAGTAAACCCGGGGAGCGAAGACGACAGACACATCACCTACATCAGCAAGGAGCTGAATTCCCAGGTACTCACAAAACTGACTCACTTTTTACAAAAATATAGAGATTGTTTTGCTTGGGATTATGATGAAATGCCCGGTTTAGATAAAACTCTAGTAGAACATAAACTGCCAATTATGCCAAACCAAAGGCCGTATAAGCAACCCCCAGGAGGTTTGCGCCCAATGTTATGCCTGACATCAAAAAGGAAATCGAGCGCCTTTTAAAGTCGAAGTTTATTAGGACGACCATATATGTAGAATGGTTGTCGAATATAGTCCATGTCATGAAGAAGAATGTGAAGTTAAGAATATGTATAGATTTTAGAAACTTAAATTTGGCAACACCAAAAGACCAATACCCTATGCCTACAGTGGACTCCTTAGTCGACTCCACAGCCGGATACCAAATGTATTCCTTTATTGACGGATATACGGGGTATAATCAAATTTACATCGCCGATGATGATATCCACAAAATGGCGTTAAGATGTCAGGGTCCTTATGATGTTATGAGTGGGTAGTAATGTCATTCGGCCTAAAAATACCGGAGCCACCTATCAACGGGCCATGAATCTAATTTTCCATGACATGATCAACAATTTTGTAGAAGTTTATGTAGATGACATAGTGGCGAAGTCAATGACCGAGAACGAACACTTTAGCCATTTGGCAATGGCTTTTGAACGAATGAGGAAGTTCAAATTAAAACTTAACCATGCCAAATGTGCTTTTAGAGTTAGTGCATGAAACTTTTTGGGCTTCCTAGTCCACCAGCGGGGAATCGAGATTGACGCCAAAAAATCTCGGGCGATTACGGAAGCTAGACCGCCTAGGAACAAAAAAAAATTGCAAAGATTCATAGGGCAGGTCAATTTCTTAAGAATGTTCATTTCTAACTGTACATGAAAAACCAAAGTTTTCTCGCCCCTCCTAAGGCTGAAGGAAAAGGACGAATTCGTCTGGACCGAAGAACAGTAAAAAGCCTTAAAAAGCCTGAAAAACTACTTAGCACAGCTGCCGGTGATGGTACCCCATGTGCCAAGGCGGTTGATGAAGCTGTACATATCCGCTGAAAAACAATCCATAGCTGGGATGATCGCACAAGACGATAACATGAATGTCGAAAGAGCCATCTATTATATCAGCAGACAATTGCTAAAATATGAATGTAATTATTCTCCAATGGAGAAATTATGTTTGGCTTTGTATTTCATATGTACTAAACTACGTGCCTACCTTAGGCCGACTACTGTGTATTTAATTACGAAAATTAATATAATAAAGTACATATTTTCTCGTCTGATTTCGCATCAGAGAGTTGGTTTTTGGTCCCTATCATTGTCAGAATTTGACATAAGACATGAACCCCAAAAGGTAGTAAAAAATCAGGCCCTAGTAGATTTCTTGGCCGATCACCCATGCCTAAGCATCACTAAGGAAATGGGGATGGAAGTGAACGAATACAGTCTCAAGCCATGGACGATGCATTTTGATGGCTCTAGCATGTCAAAAGGAGTAGGAATGTGAATAGTCTTGATCAGTCCGCTAGGAGAATCATTCCAGTTCTTGATGAAGTTGGACGAATGTTGCACTAACAATCAGGCCGAATACGAGGCCTTGATATTTGGATTAGAAATGCTCATTGATATGAAAATAAAACACGTGTCTATCAAGAGAGATTCGCAATTGGTGATCCATCAAGTAATAGAGGCCTTCAAGTGCCAAAGTCCATCGATCAGAGCACTGTTGGAAATAGCTAAAGAGCTGATAGACCAATTTGACTTCGTAGAGCTGGAGCACATCCCAAGGGTGAAAAATGAAATGGCTAATGAATTGGCCCAAGCAGCCTCAGGGTATAAACTGACAAGCATGAGTAGCATATACAGGAGGGAAAAGGCCAAACCAGCCTTGGTAAGACGAAAAAACGCAATGAACGTCATGGCCACTGAAATCCAGGACGAGGGGCGAAATATGAACGACTAGAGAAAAGAGATCAGGGAATTCTTGGAGCAACCAGAGAATGAGAGAGACCGAAAGCTAAGACTGAGGGCCTTAAATTTCATGATATCATGAGACGTGCTGTACAAGAAACGTCAAGACGGTCTGTTGTTAAAATATGTAGGGCCAACCGAATCCAAGACTATTATGGCCGAAATACATGAAGGGGTATGTGGGGCTCACCAGACAGTGATCAAAATGAGATGGTTGATCATAAGAAGTGGCTATTATTGGCCGAAAATGGGAGACTCATGCATACTGTATGCGAAAGGGTGTCTGGCTTGTCAGAAGCATGGGCTCATCCAAAGGGCACCATCGACCGAAATGGCTCCCATTATTAAGCCATGGCCATTCATGGGATGGGCAATGGATTTGATAAGAAAAATCTATCATGCATCTAGCAAGAAACACACCTTCATCATTGTGGCTACGAATTTCTTCACCAAATGGGTGGAAGCGATCCCAGTGATAGAGATCTCTCAAGAACAAATCATCAAGTTCATAAAAGAGCATATTATCCATCGATTCGGCATCCATCGGACGTTGATGGTGGATCACGACACCTCTCTGAACGGTGAAAAAGTTAGGAACTTCCTGACCGAATATGTGGTTCAGTTAGTGAACAATACTTCGTATTACCCCCAGTCAAATGGCCAGGCAGAGTCGTCCCACAAAACCCTCAAAAGTTTGATCCGAAAAATGATAACGAAAAATGCCAGACAATGGGACGAATGTTTAAGTCAAGCTTTGTGGGTTTACAGGACGTCACCCCGAACGGGTACTTCGGTCACGCCGTTCCAATTAGTGTATGGTCAAGAGGCCGTATTACCAGTGGAAGTCAATATCAAATCCACTAGGGTGGCCTTGCAAGAGGATCTGACAAAGGAAAATTACAGTGGAGCAATGATCCAAAATTTGTTAGAATTGGACGATATCAGATGTGACGTTATTAACCGTTTGGAGGCTCAGAAGTCCAGAATGGCTAAGGGATATAATAGAAAAGTCGTGGCCAAATCGTTCAAAAGAGGGGAGCTAGTTGACCGGCGTAAACACACACGTATAACGCAAGCGTACGTATCGTTCAAGTAGTATAAAAAGTATCGATCCCACGAGGACTTAATACCTAAGTTATTAATTTTATGAGGTTAATGATTACTAGTATCTAACAGGTTGTTTAATTGATTTGAAATAGCGACGATTCTAAATTTAAAGACAAGTAACTAAATTGGTTGAAAAGATATTTTGAGAAAATTCAATATTAAAACTATCTAGGGTTGTGATTTATTCCAATATTATTTAAAGATAAAGTGGTTATTTTATAATTGGGTAATATATTGATTTATTAACCTGAAACACTAATTTATGTAAAAGCCTCTTCCGATGGTCAATTACAAATACCTAGTATAATCCAATTGAACCATATGTCTATGTCAACCAAATTACCTAGATTCATTACGATTAAGTTCCAATTAAGACTACCCCCGCCCGACATGTATATTCCTATCCTGTAAGGAAATCTATTGAAAGGGTTATCTATCCTTAAGGAAGATCGTGGGCTATTGAATCTAAGGTCTTAAACTTAAAATCCCTATGTCTAGTTCATTTTAAGTTTACCTAGTCAATTTAATTAATGGCCAGTTAATTAAAGAGCATTAAGATTAAGACTCAATAAATAAATCTTTATATTACCCAAATTATAATCTAACCCTTATAAACCCGTGACATTGAATTTCATCACAACCCTAGATATTAACTTAGTTATGACACATAGCTAGGGCTGGTAAAAACTTGAAAATAAAAGACATAAACTGCTGAAAAGTAATTGCGATAATGAAAATGCTGAAAAGAAAATTACAAATGAAATAAAATGCTAAGGCAAAAGGAATTACTTTTACTACTACTAATTTAGATATCTCCCAATAAAATAATATATAAACTTATGAAATTATTTAATCAACCGACCAATCTGGCGGTATCCTGATTAAGTCCAATTAAGTCCAACCAGCCATATAGGCGGTAATATTTGTCCATAATCCAGCCATAAAGGCGGTACCAAAATAAATTTACCAACCGACCAATATAGAGGTATTCCTTTATTAATCAGAATTTTAAATAGTAAGTATATTTTTTTAAGGAGATTAATCTAAATAGCAATAGTAAAATAATTACCTTTCACCTTAGCATAGGGAAGTTACCTCCTCATAGTGAATAGTAAAACTGTAAAAAGTAAAGAGAGTAAACTATTATTATTACAAAAAGTAATTAAAATTAAATTACAAAAGTAAAAAATTAAAAACTAAAATATTCTAGAGAGAGAAACTCTCGCTTTACACGGATTAGAAGAGAGAGAATGGTACACTAAAATCTGAAATTTCGCGTTCTATTTATAGGCAAATTTTTGTTCACTGTTCCAGCGTCGCGACGCCAAAGCCTCAGCGTCGCGACGCTGGATTTTGTCGACGTGGCACAATGAGGAGATGACACGTAGCAATTCGGATAAGAGGATAAGGTTGACACGTGTAATGGCGGCTGGAACTCAATTATGAAGCTGACGTCATTGATGACGTGGCACTATTCATGACGTCATTGGTGACGTCACTCTGATGATGTGGAAGAAACGTGGCGACACGTGGGGCGGTGGCCGTCAGCCGAATGAGAGGTTGACACGTGTCGCGTTGTGATTGGCTGATGATGACGTGGCATGTTGACTCGGTTGACTTGCTGATGTGGCTGCTGATGTGGACGATGATGTGGCGACACGTAGGATGACACGTGGGGCGGTGGCCGTCCAAGCAATAGGATTTCGACACGTGGCACGGCGCATTTTAGCATCTCTGTTGTGATGGTGACACATGGCACGGCGCACGTTAGCAAAGTCAACTTTTCTCAGATTCTGATTTGTGGACCAGGCGCATGTTAGCAAAGTCGGCTCACGCTGGGCGGCGCGACGCTGAAGGTCTTGGCGTCGCGACGCGGAAAAGACTAAAATATCCCTGTCGACGCATTTTTGTCCGGTTTTGCCCCAAATTGCCTCCAGTGCTATCCAAACTTTATTTATCTGCAAAATAACAATAAAACACATCAAAACTTTCACAAAACTCAAGAAACAATATAAAATATTAGGTTAAATGAGTGGGAAATAGTGATATAAATACCACTCATCACTAGTGTGGAAAACCACACTACCAGTAGGTACCAAGGACCCTGCATATGGCAAGTGGTCACGCAATTGAGAAGTCTCATTCGAGGTAGAGAAGGTATTGTTAAATGGAGCCTATCATTTGAAAAATCTAAACGGCAAAAGGCATGCCAGGGCGATAAACGGCAAGTACTTGAAAAAATATGTGTTTTCTTTGTGGGAACACGAGAATGCAACGTTCTCCAAATAACATAAAAATGGTACAACATAAATAAGTATATAAATAATGTATTTTCATTAATTCAGAACGAAAACGTCCTCAAAAGTACAACATTTGGACGATGTAACGTCCTGCAATACACAATTAATGGCTGGTCGAAGGTCGCTGAAGCTCATCAGGCGAATCCTTCAGGAGCGAGAACTTCTCCCTCAGTTTCTGCCACTCTCCTTGTATCTCAACTTCAGCCCTCACTAAATCGGCCAGGCCCCTCTCAAAAACAACTAGGGCCAAATCCATGAACTCAGCCATATTAGTAGTGGCCTCAACTACCAGAGAGGCAACCCTTTTTTTCTTGGCATCCCTCCTCATACGACTTTCCTCTATAAGACGCTGGATCTCCTGTAATTTTCGTTCTAAATCCAGCAGCAACGACTCCTCAATAACCATTTCGTCCGTGGTTTCCCATATGGTCTGTCGAATATTATCAATGGTATCTCGAAGCATGTCATTCTTAGTTATGGAGGCACGCAGCCCGACCTTTTGACTGTGTACGGTCCGATAGCGAAGAATGAGGGTCGGGACCTTGCTTTGCAAGTCTTGGAGAGAAAGACGACCTTCCGCTGAAATGGGAAAACATAAAGACACAACAATCGGTCTAGCTCAGAGGAAGTCCTTTCCAATTTAAGCATGTTCTCTGGCAGGGCAGCGTGACCGATCTCTATTGTCATAAGTGAGGCATATTGGCCGAGAACCTCCCGAAGTAGAGGCAAGATAGGGGAGGCAAGGGCGAAACAGAGGCTAACTGGTCCAGATCGCTCAAAATATTCTGGACCGATTGCAAGAATTAATCCGACGCCTTATTATAAAAAGTCCAAAGTTAGTAAATCAGAATAGATGAAAAAGAAAGGATAAAGAAAAATCACTTACAGTTTCGGGCCGGTGAGTAGAACTGGACGGCTCAGCATCTGTTGCCATAGGGACCTCAAGTGGCAATACAGGTTCTTCCCTCGGAAATTGAGATATGGGAGCAGAAGATGTTGCCCGAGGAAGAGAGGAGAGAGGGGCCGAAGATGACGGCCGTTCAAGAACAGCTATTTGTTGAATTGAAGGATCATGAGCTGTCGGCCGAAGAGTTGGAGACTGAGGAGCCGAAGATGACGGCTGGTCAAAAATAGAAAATTTTTGCGCCAAAGGGACATGAGATGTTGCCCGAGGAGGAGAGGGCGGAAGAGCTGATGACGATGGCTGTCCAGTGGCCGAAGTTGGTTGCGCTAAAAAGGACCGGAGACGCTGCCCGTGAAGGCGATGATTGTTGCAGCACGGCTGTTGACTGAGCCTCTGCAGAAGAATCAGAATCGGAAGAGTCAGAAATATGAATAACCTCCCCATCTTCATAAATGCGACGAAATACATCATCTTTATACATAGACCGAGCCTCTTCTAATAACTCCAATTCGGCCAAACTAAAAATATCGTCTACATCCTTATAACTCCTCTAAGCCTCGTAGCGGTCATTCTACGTACCAAGGGGTAAAGCCGTTTGAGATGACTCCAAAGAGGCCCGTCATCCGGCCAAATAAGCTCTGGCCGAATAGGCTCGTCATCCGGGTCCTGCACAGTTGGGACAGGATCGTCCAATGGGGGGCATTCAAATAAAGGATGGTCCCTTGAGATTTCCTCAACAAACGGGTGTGAACGGTCCAATTCTATACTTGACTCTATACCTTGAAGGTCGGCTCTGGGCGAAAGGTCGGTAGCAGCTGTTTCGCCCTCTTCTGGCGAATGTTTAGTGATTGGAGCCTCGGCCGCTTCGCCGTCGTCTGATGGAAGTTGAACGACCGGGACAGCGGTAGATTCAGCTTCCCCAAGTGGACCCTCAATCATGGGAGCTTCGGGCCCCAGAGCTTGAGTCGCTTCGGGCATGGTAGAAGATGGTTTCGTCCTAAGAACCTGCACAAGATACAAAACTTATAAAATTCCAAATTATATCTTAGCCCGACGTACAAAAGGGGCGGTAGTTTCAGATTGTACCTTAGCCCGACGTATGAGCGGCACGTCTGAATCAGAGCTATGAGTTAGGGAAGGTTATTTTCGATTAGCCTGTTTAATCTTCTTCGGCTTGGCTGCCTCAATCGGTTTATTTGCCCCCGCCGATTCCGAGGACTTGGAAGAAAAATGATGGTGGAAAAGACTCGTGCATAAGGCAAAGAAAAAAGTCTCTCACGACCAGACGGCCAAAAATGGTCGAAGAGAGAATGAACCGATGTACAAAGAGAGAAGGAGACCGCATAAAATGAGGATAGTAAAGAACGGGTCTTTGACAATCATTGATCTATGTCTGAAAACGAAAGCACTTTAAAACGGTTTGATGAAACAGAACATGTATGAAAGAATAGAAGAGGCCATCCTTGAACGACCAAACTGGCGAGCAGTGAAGTTAGGCGAATAGACTTCCACTCCAGCTTTGCCATTGCCACTGTCAAGATGTTATGAATCAAGTCGCGGCTGTATAAAAACTTGCGCCGTATGCGATGAACTGACTCATCCTCTTCCGACTCGGGAATTTCATGGACGAAAGAAGGGCTATCGCCCATGGAGAAAGGGAAGAAAGAAGAGACACGAGAAAGGGTGTAGAAGTATTCAAAAACGGTGCGAGGAATGAGAGAAGTTGGCTGAAGTTGGGCGAACAAAAGACCAGCACAAGGATACGAATGACTTGACTCAATTGAGCCGAAGATTGGGAAATAGGCTCTAAGTCAAAGCTGAACGAGCCAGAGAGAGCCAGAGGCGATCGGCGAAGCCCCAGACCGAAGTTGTTTTTGAAGAATGGCCAACCCATGGTAAATAGCAGCCAACAAAAAGGAGGCCAGGTCCAAACGACGACCGTTGGCAAGGTCCGAAGAAATAGGGAGGTAACCCGCCACGAGCTTCTGATTGGGCGCACAAATGATATATTTGCAAAGCCAGTAATGAAGGAAAGTTGTGCGCTCCAACACCGAGACCGGACCGGCCGATTTGGAAAACACACGGAAGAAAGCAGAGTAGGACATGAAGGACGAAGAGTCCTTTGAAGGAGGGGGGAAACGAAAAGTGGTACATACAGAAATGGTCGTACCCAGAGGAGCCAACCCGGTCAGAGCACTGATATCGCGAAAAGTAATGGTGAAAGGACCAGCAAGGAAAAGGAAGACGTTGTAATCGGAAGACCAAAAGAGTAGTGAGGTGGGGAACATATTTCGATCGAAAGGGGACAAAGCCAATGAAAGCTCGATGAGAGAAAGTAAGCCATGTTCTTCAAGAAAAATGCGAGTATCTGCATGCAACAACATACGTTGGAACCATGTCCCAAATGAAGAATCATGTTTAGGCCATGTACGGATGGGATTAGACTGAGCTTGGGGAGAGACGTTCAATGGTTCTGAAAAATGAAGGTTAGAAGTGGAAGGAAACAACTGATCCAAGGGGGCTGTAGCGATGGCATTGTCATCATTAAAGATGAGGCCTAGAGCGCACTGGCCATAGTTCTCATTAAGGGTATGAACACCGAAAACACTCACAGAGGAGTCACCCAATGCCCTTTGATAATCACTTAAAGTAGATGAGTCATTTTTGGGAGTAGAAGAAGAAGAAACCATTAGCACAGAAGGTTAAGAGCATGAAAGAATAGAGTTTTTCAAAGTGAAAAGTAAAGTGAAAACAAGAACAGGCCAAGCCCTTATATAACGAAGGCGAAAAGCTCACCCTAGGACATTTGTCGCAACCCAAGTCGATGAATGAAGGAAAGAGCGGGAGAATGAAGAGTCGCCCTAGACAGGTGGTGTGACACGATTCGATGTAAAGGATAAGGGTGACGTATGATGTGAAGTGACACCGAAATGACGCGAAAAACGGCTCATTAATAGGCGTCATGATGAAACGTGTTGGAGAAGTGTGGGAACACAGAAACTGGGCGACGCATGCTGTCCCGGGCTCGAGGTCCAGTTGGAAGTACGGAGTAGCCCGCGGGGGACTAAACCGGAGAATAATGGAGTCGCCACCCGGTGTGAACCGGGAAAATAGTTTAAGGTCGCACTCACCCCTCGCAAGGGAAGACCTCAAACCGTTGGGTTCGGAATGGTCCCTTACTTATGCCACTTGTAATAAAATGATTTGTGCAATAATTCAACCAAGCCTAAGCAACATTTATTTCCAAGGATAATTTACTCCTAAGTTCGCATGCATATATCAAAAAGTTCATCTAGGTTCACATGTAACACATTTTCATATTTGCATACAACCTATTTGCATATAATCTATGTCCCAATTTGCATGGATAAAGATAAATACAGCTAACATACAATGTCATAAGCACATCACATTCGATCATGGGCATGCCAGTAGATAATAATTGTATAATCACGCATGAAAGCAAATTGGAGTAATGGCAAGCATATAACTTCATGAACATGTTGAATGGATGAATGCGGAAGCATAATTAGGTAACTACCGTGCAAACATGCATCATGGAAACGAACATGTAACCTTGTGAACACAATGAATGACTAAGTGCGAGAACATTAGTAATTAAAAAGGGAAATGACAAAATGAGTAACCATGATTGAGATGTGATGGAAGATGACCTGTTTATCGTGCGGCGTTCGTATCCGCGTTCGAACGGTAAACAGAAGGTTCGCGTTCAAGTAGCGTTCGTAAACGCATTCGAACGGAAATGAAACAGAATGCTCACGTTCGTATGGCGTTCGGAAACGCGTTCGAACGGAAATGAGACCTGATGCATGAAAAGGCAAAATACATGCGCGTTCGAGTTGCGTTCGTAAACGCGTTCGAACGAGCTGAGACAGAAAACATGCGTTCGTGCGGCGTTCTGAAACGCGTTCGGACGGGGTCACAGCAGTGACCTCCAAAATGCAGTAAACAACATTCCACATACATGAACGGATGAATAGATGACACCTAATAAATAATGATGGGCTAAAAGGCGCGGGAAAGCATCATGGTAAATGATTTTAACCTCTCAAAATAGAGGACCTTTAATCGCACTTACTAAGCCCATTCGCAAACAACACAATACTTATATAAAAAAAATCGAAGACAATGATATCGGACTTCGTGTATCCGATTGAACATATTTCACATCCAATCGAATAGACATTATCCGGCGCGGCAAAGCATCGTGGTAAAGGATTTTAACCTCTCAAACTAGAGGACCTCTAATCGCACTTACTAAGCCCATACGCTAATAACACGATGCATATAAGAAATAAAGACAACAATATCGGACTTCGTATACCCGATTGAACATATCTCACATTCAACCGAATATACATCATCCGGCGCGACAAAAAATCGTGGTAAGGGATTTTAACCTCTCAAAATAGAGGACCTTTAATCGCACTTACTAAGCCCATGCGCTTTATCTCATCATTACATAAACCAATAACATAAAGAAATCAAGTAGCGAATAGTAACAAATCACAAAAACATAAAACGAAATATGCGCCGTTTACTCAAGTGGTACGTGGAGTTGTATCCCTAGTACAAATCATACTACCATCCATTCGGAATCGGCTATGAAATTTATGTCCTGGTTTCCATCCTATATACCGCAAGAGGCGACACATTTTCCATTTTATTCAAAGCCACAACATGCATCCACAAATGACTCTCATGCGAATAAAACAATAAAAAAACGAATGACAATAAATAGAAAAAGTGCCCTCAGGTCTAACCTTTTAAATCACCTCTCGGATGTACGGTACACGATCGATCGTCGAAGGGCTAACACTCCGCAACTCCTCCGGTTCACTGGTTCACTGCTCTCGTTCGTTGTCTCACTGTTTTGAGTCATCGTTCTCCCTGTTTTGCTGCTGTTTTTATTGTATTTCGCTGTTCTTTCGGTGACGTTTTCTGGTCACTACGTTTACTGTATTTAAGCTACTGTTCTTGGTGTATTTGGGAACTTTTTTGGGTGTGGTTTGGGCCGCTGTTATGGTGTGGTTTGGGGACTGTTTTGGTAAGGTAAATGGGGCTATTCGGGATGTGTTTTGGTCAAGGCAATGTGGGTTCTTTGGTTTGTGATTTTCGATTATTGAGAGTGAGGGAGAGTTGTGTCAATGAGCTTGAGTGTTTCTTGTGTGAATGAACTATGAGTTTTCTGTGTGAATGTGCTAGGGTGTCAATGCCTTGCAGAATTTTTTGTGTTTGTATCAATGTGCTAGGGGGCAAGTGTCTTGGTTTTGGGTTTCTTTTATAGGCAAATAGCTAGGGTTTCCATGTGTTTGAATAAGAAGGAGACCAATTAGTGTCTTACATGGAAAGCAAAAGATTGATTGGAGACAAGATTTGATGATTAGGAATATGATATATTTAATTTGTTTTGTTTAGGCATATAATATTTGTTGATTGATTTTAATTAGACATGATCTTATTTGATATTTATTTTAATTTGGTATGTGATTTTTAGATTTTATTTAATTTCACCATGTGTTAAATATGTGTTTTTATTAATTTGGATGTGTTTTATGGGCTTTGGTGGGCTAATTGGGCTTGGGTATGAGGCTAGCAGCAAAACCAGAAATACCGACACCGTTCGAACGCCTCTTCGAACGTTACATGAACACCCGCAATCTGTTTGACGTTCGAACGAACAACGAACGCAGCACGAACGAAAACAGTGAACTTGTGAAATGAATTTGATGACATGCTTGTTCTGAATTTCCCCTTCCGACGTCCGTTTCCCGCGACTTACGTGACATAAAAGGTAGTGTCTCCAAATGAGACTCATCATAGGGACTTATATGCAAAAATACAGTGCCTACAGTCCCCCCCACTTTGATGGGACTTGTGTAATGTGTAATAGTGACAATCATATCAAAGTTATGCAATGCATTTTTAATTACCTGGCTCGCCAGCTGCCACTTGACTTGCCATGTGTTGAGTTGAGTTGATTTGGTGGTGAGGTGCTGCGACCCCTGGTTCATTCCCGAACCGTGCTCCATTTTTGGAGCGCCATTTTCGGCATCTGTTGTGTGTGCTCCATTTTGGAGCGCCATTTTCGGCATCTGTTGTGCGTGCTCCATTTTGGAGCGCCATTTTTGGCATCTGTTGTGTGTGCTCCATTTTGGAACGCCATTTTCGGCCTTTGCTGTGTGTGCTCCATTTTGGAACGCCATTTTCGGCCTTTGCTGTGTGTGCTCCATTTTGGAATGCCATTTTCGGCATCTGTTGTGTGTGCTCCATTTTGGAACGCCATTTTCGGCATTTGCTGTATGTGCTCCATTTTGGAGCGCCATTTTTGGCATATGTTGTGTGTGCTCCATTTTGGAGCGCCATTTTCGGCATCTGTTGTGTGTGCTCCATTTTGGAACGCCATTTTCGGTCTTTTCTGTGTGTGCTCCATTTTGGAATGCCATTTTCGGCATTTGCTGTGTGTGCTCCATTTTGGAACGCCATTTTCGGCATCTGTTGTGTGTGCTCCATTTTGGAACGCCATTTTCGGCATTTGCTGTGTGTGCTCCATTTTGGAGCACCATTTTCGGCATCTGTTATGGTAGCGGTCCATTTCTGAACCGTACTGTACGAGAATGTGGCTCATTTTTAAACCGTTACTTGATGAGGTGGTCTTTGCCGCTACAATCCTGCGAATACAAAACAAAAATTATATGTATATGATATGTATGCATGTATGTATGGATGCATGATGCTGATGTGGGCCTCACCCCCAAACCGATACCAATGTGGGCCTCGCCCCTAAACTAACACTGATGTGGGTCTCGCCCCCAAACTGATGCGGATGTGGGCCTCGCCCCTAAACTGATACTGATGTGGGCCTAGACCCTCGGGACTCATCCCCAAACTGATACTGATGTGGGCCTCGGCCCTGAGACTCATCCCCAAACTGATACTGATGTGGGCCTCGGCCCTGAGACTCATCCCCAAACTGATACTAATGTAGGCCTCGTCCCTGAGACTCATCCCCAAACTGATGCTGATGTGGGCCTCGGCCTTGGGACTCATCCCCAAACTGATGCAGATGTGGGTCTCGGCCCAAACTGATACTGATATAGGCCTCGCCCCCAACTGATACTGATATGGGCCTCGCCCCCAGACTGATACTGATATGGGCCTCGCCCCAAACTAATACTGATATGGGCCTCGCCCCAAACTGATACTGATGTGGGCCATCCCCCAGACTGACACTGCTGATATGGGCTTCGCCCCCAGACTGATACTGATATGGGCCTCGCCCCCATACTGATACTGATATGGGCCTCGCCCCCATACTGATATTGATATGGGCCTCGCCCCAAACTAATACTGATGTGGGCCTCGCCTCTGTGATTCATTCCTGAAGACTGCTGACATTGTACTGTTGCTGCTTCTGGTTGGATTGCATTTGACGCTTTCTCTTTTTCGCATTTGAAACCTTTTATTACAAAACAGAACAGACATAAAAAAGGATGCAAATATGTTACGTGTATGCATGCATGCATGCATGATTGAGTTTCATATCTCGTTGGGTTAGGTCTTCTGCCGGTACTCTTGGTGGCTGCTCGGTCTTTTGACAAGTCTGCCCTCTTCCCTAACCAACGGGTATCTATGTTGGCTTTCAAGACAAAAAGGGGTTAACATGGTGCATGTATGCATGAGGTGCATGTGATGCATGAGATGCATGCGATACAAGAAATATATCAACTCATTAAAATTTTCACACAAATCGGCCCATCATCATTTTAGAAGCTTTTGGGCTAACTATCATAGGAGTGAACTCGTCCCAGTTTAAATGGCCCAACGAGTTCACATCTCATGGCAAGAAGTCCAACCGTATCCAAATGATGATGTTCCTAAACACAAACATATAATGGCCCTTTGGCGTTTTAGAAGCTTTTGGCCCAATCATCATAAGATATGTTCTTGTCCCAGTTTAAATGGCCCAACAAGCCCATACCTCATGACAAAAGGTCTGAATGGATCCAAACGACAATGTTCCCAAACACAAGCATATAGAAATAATTTCTAAAGAGTGGCCCATCAACATTTCAGAAGCTTTTGGTCCAATTGTCATATGATACGAACTCGTCCCAGTTTAAATGGCCCAACAAGTTCGCATTTCTGACAAAAAGTCCAACTGCATCCAAATGAGGATGGTCCACAAGCACAAGGAAATAGTTTCTATAGACCATACAACTCCGGTCTACGTGTGAGTTTGCGGGAGTGTAGACAAAGACTCTCGCTGGCGAAGGATTGCCCACAACTAGGTCTCCCCACTCAAGGGTTCGAGCGACCAAGTGGGCGCACCTTTTTTATACCTTACAGTACGTGCCAACGAGTTATGATGTGTGACTGACTATCAAATGGATTTTCCGTTGTAGATTCCCCAGAGGGAGGGTGGAGCGAGGCTCTCTTAAGTACCCTAGCCTCTTAGGCTCTTATCGCTTGGTGACAGGAATAAACAACGAGTCCTCCAAATTAGTCCATCACAATAGGCTACAAGTAAATGATTATCTAGGTGCCTTTACAGTTTTTCCTTATAGAAAGGTAGTGAATGAGGGAAGACACCAAACCATTACCCAGCCTTAAAAAATGCCTTTGATTAAACCCCTTTTAATCTACAGTAGACACAGTTAATTAAAGCACAAATCATAATATTACAAGACATTATATCGGGGCCGATTCTCTATCCCCAATGGAGTCGCCAGACTGTGGGAACACAGAAACTGGGCGACGCATACTGTCTCGGGCTCGCGGCCCAGTTGGGAGTACGGAGTAGCCTGCTGGGGACTAAACCGGAGAATAATGGAGTCGCCACCCGGTGTGAACCGGGAAAATAGTTTAAGGCCGCACTCACCCCTCGCAAGGGAAGACCTCAAACCGTTGGGTTCGGAATGGTCCCTTACTTATGCCACTTGTAATAAAATGATTTGTGCAATAATTCAACCAAGCCTAAACAACATTTATTTCCATGGATAATTTACTCCTAAGTTCGCATGCATACATCAAAAAGTTCATCTAGGTTCACATGTAACACATTTTCATATTTGCATACAACATATTTGCATATAATCTATGTCCCAATTTTCATGCGTAAAGATAAATACAGCTAGCATACAATGTCATAAGCACATCACATTCGATCATGGGCATGCCAATAGATAATAATTGTATAATCACGCATGAAAGCAAATTGGAGTAATGGCAAGCATATAACTTCATGAACATGTTGAATGGATGAATGCGGAAGCATAATTAGGTAACTACCGTGCAAACATGCATCATGGAAACGAACATGTAACCTTGTGAACACAATGAATGACTAAGTGCGAGAACATGAGTAATCAAAAAGGGAAATGACAAAATGAGTAACCATGCTTGAGATGTGATGGAAGATGACCTGTTTACCGAGGGCGTTCGAGCTGCGTTCGTATCCGCGTTCGAATGGTAAACAGAAGGTTCGCGTTCGAGTAGCATTCGTAAACGTGTTCGAATGAAAATGAAACAGAATGCTCACGTTCGTATGGCGTTCGGAAACGCGTTCGAACGGAAATGAGACCTGATGCATGAAAAGGTAAAATACATGCGCGTTCGAGTTGCATTCGTAAACGCGTTCGAATGCGTTCTGAAACGCGTTCGGACGGGGTCACAGCAGTGACCTCCAAAATGCAGTAAACAACATTCCATATACATGAACGGATGAATAGATGACACCTAATAAATAATGATGGGCTAAAAGGCGCGGGAAAGCATCATGGTAAATGATTTTAACCTCTCAAAATAGAGGACCTTTAATCGCACTTACTAAGCCCATTCGCAAACAACACAATACTTATATAAAAAAAGTGAAGACAATGATATCGGACTTCGTGTATCCGATTGAACATATTTCACATCCAATCGAATAGACATTATCCGGCGCGGTAAAGCATCGTGGTAAAGGATTTTAACCTCTCAAACTAGAGGACCTCTAATCGCACTTACTAAGCCCATACGCTAATAACACGATGCATATAAGAAATAAAGACAACAATATCGGACTTCGTATACCCGATTGAACATATCTCACATTCAACCGAATATACATCATCCGGCGCGGCAAAGCATCGTGGTAAGGGATTTTAACCTCTCAAAATAGAGGACCTTTAATCGCACTTACTAAGCCTATGCGCTTTATCTCATCATTACATAAACCAATAACATAAAGAAATCAAGTAGCGAATAGTAAACAAATCACAACAACATAAAATGAAATATGCGCCGTTTACTCAAGTGGTACGTGGAGTTGTATCCCGAGTACAGATCATACTACCATCTATTCGGAATCGGTTATGAATTTATGTCCGGGTTTCCATCCTATATACCACAAGAGGCGACACATTTTCCATTTTATTCAAAGCCACAACATGCATCCACAAACGACTCTCATGCGAATAAAACAATAAAAAAAACGAATGACAATAAATAGAAAAAGTGCCCTCAGGTCTAACCTTTTAAATCACCTCTCGGATGTACGGTACACGATCGTCGGAAGGGCTAACACTCCGCAACTCCTCCGGTTCACTGGTTCACTGCTCTCGTTCGTTGTCTCACTGTTTTGAGTCGTCGTTCTCCCTGTTTTGCTGCTGTTTTTATTGTATTTCGCTGTTCTTTCGGTGACGTTTTCTGGTCACTACGTTTACTGTATTTAAGCTACTGTTCTTGGTGTATTTGGGAACTTTTTTGGGTGTGGTTTGGGCCGCTGTTATGGTGTGGTTTGGGGACTGTTTTGGTAAGGTAAATGGGGCTATTCGGGATGTGTTTTGGTCAAGGCAATGTGGGTTCTTTGGTTTGTGATTTTCGATTATTGAGAGTGAGGGAGAGTTGTGTCAATGAGCTTGAGTGTTTCTTGTGTGAATGAACTATGAGTTTTCTGTGTGAATGTGCTAGGGTGTCAATGCCTTGCAGAATTTTTGTGGTTTGTATCAATGTGCTAGGGGGCAAGTGTCTTGGTTTTGGGTTTCTTTTATAGGCAAATAGCTAGGGTTTCCATGTGTTTGAATAAGAAGGAGACCAATTAGTGTCTTACAAGGAAAGCAAAAGATTGATTGGAGACAAGATTTGTTTAGATTAGGAATATGATATATTTAATTTGTTTTGTTTAGGCATATAATATTTGTTGATTGATTTTAATTAGACATGATCTTATTTGGTATTTATTTTAATTTGGTATGTGATTTTTAGATTTTATTTAATTTCACCATGTGTTAAATATGTGTTTTTATTAATTTGGATGTGTTTTATGGGCTTTGGTGGGCTAATTGGGCTTGGGTATGAGGCTAGCAGCAAAACCAGAAATACCGACACCGTTCGAACGCCTCTTCGAACGCTACATGAACACCCGCAATCTGTTTGACGTTCGAACGAACAACGAACGCAGCACGAACGAAAACAATGAACTTGTGAAATGAATTTGATGACATACTTGTTCTGAATTTCCCCTTCCGACGTCTGTTTCCCGCGACTTCCGTGACATAAAAGGTAGTGTCTCCAAATGAGACTCATCATAGGGACTTATATGCAAAAATGCAGTGCCTACAGGAAGGTCGCACATTTATTGAAGAAATGATGGACTCACATAGGGAACATAAATGATGTCATGTAAGACACACAAGAGACAATAAGGCGAAGACCTGCAGGCCGACACCAGTATACGGCCATTAAATACAGACCCGACTTTATCCAAATTGAAAATTCACCTCGATTTCAATTCCAACTTGATCAAGGTGAATTTGGGGGACAACTGTTGACAAAAGAAAATCGCCCTAGGACGGGCGAACATGTACCGCGCCACAGAACGATTTACAAACAGGGCGACGATGGGAAGAGCAATCAGAACGATCGCCAGACGACGCAGCGACTAGGACGACAAAAGAGTCAGGGCGATTAATACATGCTGCAGTCGATCCCACGATTTAGCGGTTAGACAGTGCTACCCACGACTTGGCAGTTCATCACGCATAATTTGACAATTCCCCATGATCAGACAGTTATGGCACATAACCTGGCGGTTAGAGGCATGATCCAGCAGTTGCAGAGAAGTTTGCGGAGTGAAACCGCCCGAGCCGTTAACAAGTTCCACTATAAAAAGCTCACTCATGCGAAAAAGGAAAAAAAGAAGGAATGAAGACTCAATACGATCATTTTATTTCGTAGCTTTGTAATCTTAAGACTGTAATTTGTGCGCTTGTGCCCCTTGGAGGCTGATTCACTTAATCAAACACACATTGCTGAGACAGTGTCTCGGAAGGTTTGAACCTTACACGCTCTTTTGACAAAAAATTGTGCTAATAATATTATGTTATTTTATCGCTTAATATATTACCAACTGTAATATCCAAAACGTAATTGAACTAAATTAAATTATCAAACTGAACCGAATCAGATCGAACGAGTATTAAATTGAATTGAAATTTGACAAAAATGGAATGATTTCAAACTTTCAAATCAAAATTTAGAAAAAAAAAAAAAAACAATCAAACAAAGAAACTAAACCCGAAATGCCCACCCTTGATCACAACCACATGCTTTTTTAGTCTTCTATGAAATGGACTTGTGACAACCATCTTACGATATTTCTTTGTTGGTAGGATTTCATTAGAGACTTTTGAGTATCCCAATGGGTATGGGGTCTGTGCAATGGACAAAACAGGCATAAATTATGCTTCTGTTATGCGTCCTTCATTCTTTGGATGGGCGTTTTCCCTTCAAGTATTCTTCATGCTTTTAACGGGCAGCTTTACCATTTTTACAACTTCTACACTGGGTCTCTACGTGTCGACTCTTTATTAGTCATTCAATAAATTTTTCCTACGCTCCAACCAAATCTTCCTAGTCTCCTATAGTTAGTATGTCATTTACAGCTCCTTAGCATGGAACTATCACTTTACGTGGTGCTTCGTAATTGGCTCAATAAAATTTAACCACCCAACGTATATGTCGGTGTCTAATAGTAAAAAAAAAAAAAAATGGTTTGTGTGAATTTGTAAAATTAAGGGGATAGACACCGGTGAAGCTAAACGACAAAAGTCTGATTTTTACTTTTTTTTGGCTGAAGATTCTGGAATTCTATTTTAATGTATTTTGGCTTCATGTGAAGTGTGAACTACTCAAGCCTCAGCAAACGGTACAAATGCGATGTTTCATTACACTGTAACGAGTACGTACGGCATTCTATGTCCACCTAGCCTTTCTACGTGGCAGCATCATGTGAACTAATTCACTCTTTTCACGTGATCCCAAAAACAGTTTCACCCTCACCGACTCCCTCGCTTACGCCTCCTACTTAGCCATCCTCACGTGCAACTAGTAAACGTGTCGCCATCTCCTTGTTACAAAAGTCAACTCAGTCAGCACATCCAACGGCATAAAATCAAATATAAATAAAAAGACAACCGAGTTGAAAATCAAAACCTCCCGCGAACGCAAAAAAAAATCAAAAAAAAAATCAAAAAATCAGCGATGAAAGCTGTACTAGCCAGATCCAGTTCAGTCGGTATGGATCTGTCACGTCGCCACTCTTTCTCCGGCGAGAGGCCTAAAGTTTCGATGAATTTGGAGATGAATAATCACAAGAGAATCGGTGGAATCCGGCGAGCGCTGTCGGAAAGCGACATCCACAGATCAGAGTTGAAATCTCGTTATGTGCCGTCGAGAATTCCGGAGGAGGAGGCCTGGTTCTTGCCGGAAGATAACATTCCAGTGAGAAGCAACGGCGGCAGCGATGGGGAAAAGAAAAGGATGGGCGAATATTACAGCGAATTGTTGAAGTCAAATCCAACGGATTCACTAGTCTTACGAAACTACGGAAAGTTCTTGCACGAGGTAATTAAATTTAAACACAAAATCATATCATGAATCGATTTAGTAATTAAAAATACGAATATTATCAATTGTATACTCAAAGATGTTCATGTTCACGTCAGAGGAAGTCTGCGTATAATCTTTGAATATAGAATTAATAATATTGTGATCGAGGTGGATGTATGATACAATTTACAGTCTCTTTTGAGTAGATGAGTAAATAAAATCAAATAATTAAAAAGGATAAAAATTGAAATTTGGTTAATGATGATGATGATTAAGGTAGAGAAAGATGCGGAGGGAGCGGAGGAATGCTACGGAAGGGCGATATTAGCGAGTCCTGAGGACGGAGAGTTGCTGTCGTTGTACGGAAACTTGATTTGGACGACAGAGAGAAACGGAGAGAGAGCTAGATCTTATTTTGATCAATCTGTTCGTGCCTCTCCGAATGACTGCATGGTATTGGGATCCTATGCGCGTTTTATGTGGGAACTCGAGGACGAAGAAGAAGAAGAAAATCATCAAGCACCTGCAATGCTTGCTGCTGCCTTTTAGCAGCAGACGCTATCTAATGGGAATATCATTACTACTAACTTAAAAATAACTCACTGTATGATAATAATAATAATAATGGTGGTGGTGGTGGAATATAGAAATGAGAGTTTCAGAGATATGTTGTTTTGTTTTTATTCGATAATGAATAGTGCAAGTCTTTTAGACTTCTTCTTGACAATGATTATATGCACTCTCTTGGTATACTTTTTCCAGATTTGCGCCTAATCATATTATAATCATGCTTTACAAACTTCTCTTAACAGAGAGCACTTGGGTCTAAAAAAAGAAGAAAGAAAAAGATAGATGAAGATGAATTCGGTAACATCTCTATATCGATTTCTAAACATCTCTAAATAATCTATAATGCTGATCATAAACGGACGATTAACCATACGATTGTCTAAGACTTAAAACCTCATAATAATATCTAAAGCATTTTCTAAATTATGCTTGACCCTAAATTTTTATGTTGCTTAGCCAATTTTATTCCCCAGAATTTAGCTACCCTGATTTCTATTTTCCCCTAGCCGAATGTCTTTGTTTATGACACCATGTTCAATTAAACATCGAACTTCCAATCAAATGGTGTGTGTAGGCAGATTCTGTACGTATCTAACTTGAAATGTGATTGGGTTCAAGTCCGGACCTTAAAAAAATATAATAAGAATATTAATTAAAAATTTAAGAAATTGAATTTGTTGACGGCGGATTTTGGTCTCAGGGTAATTTGGGAATATTACTCCCAATACAGTTCCTCCTTCAATAATGAATTTGTTTGGTTATGTGAGAACCAAAGGTAAATTTAGCAGAAGACAGACAAATACACCAATCAACAAAGAGATTTAACGTGGTTCGGCGGATCAGGTCCAACCTACGTCCACGGACACAAACAGAATGATACTTTTATTACTGAGATACGCTTCTCTGATCTCTCTTATGTTTACAATCTTGATCGTAGTGATCTTGTTCTTCTTTCTGATATTGATCTTGATTTTGATATTGATATTGATCTTGATTTTTATCCTCATCTCGATATTGATGCCACTTACTTACACTATACCCTCCTATTTATAATAGTGTAGAAATCAGATTCCTTCTCCTACAAGAATTCCCTAGTTGAAACAATTTCTCTTTCCCATAAGGATTCCTAATTTAAAACTACATTCACTTCTCATATCCTATTAGGATACTGACTCATCAACCTTTCCCCATAAAAATAGGATAACTTATTATCTTGTCCGTAAAAATAGGATGCCTTATCTTCTGGAGCACGTCTCGCCATATGCTCGGTCTTCATGAGGTTGGTCATGATGGTCCTTTGAGCTGAGAATGTTGCTACCGATCTGATAATGTTCGGTCATCCGAACCAAAGTGGTCGGTCACCTATCATCAAATGGTCAGTCTCTACCTGTTGGCTTTATAACACTCATGTGCTCGGGTCGGCATTAATGATTTCGACCGAGAAGGGAATTACCCTTTTTACCCCTACCGTACTCTTTAAATAACATAGATCCTGAAAACATCATCAACATCTATCCCCTAGTTCTCGGTAACAACAAGTTTGCGAGTTGATGCCGGAAACTATAAAAAAAAAAGATGGTGTGCCGATGAATCCGTCGGTGGTCACTCCAGGAACTGCAGAGAAAAATGCCTTGGCTGCAAATTTGGTCCTTCCTGCCACCTTCATGTGCTCAGTCAACGAGGATCCCGATATCTACCCGTGGAGAAAATGCTTTGCCCTTATGCTGATGACGATCGACTCGGTGGGACGTAACCCGACCCCGAGCTGAGAAGAACATTTGGCTCTGGGGGAATGTCACTTCCCCAGACCAATAGAGGGCCGACCACGGGGGAGATGCTCTGATCCCATGCCGATGATAAGTCTCTCGGTGGGACGTATCTCGACCCCGAGCTGAAGAAAGACTTGGATCTGGGGGAATATTACATCCCCAGTCCAAAGAAGCCGACTCGGTGGGACGCAACCCGACCCCGAGCTGAAAGAAAGACTTGGCTCTGGGGGAATGTTACATCCCCAGTCCAAAGAAGCCGACTCGGTGGGACGCAACCCGACCCCGAGCTGAAAGAAAGACTTGGCTCTGGGGGAATGTTACATCCCCAGTCCAAAAAAGCCGACTCAGTGGGATGTAACCCGACCCCGAGCTAAAAGAAAGACTTGGCTCTGGGGGAATGTTACATCCCCAGTCCAAAGAAGCCGACTCGGTGGGACGTAGCCCGACCCCGAGCTGAAAGAAAGACTTGGCTCTGGGGGAATGTTACATCCCCAGTCCAAAGAAGCCGACTCGGTGGAACGTAACCTGACCCCGAGCTGAAACAAACATCGATCTCGGCGGTACAAGAGCAGACCCGAGCCGGAAAGAAACATCGGTCTCGGCGGTACAAGAGCAGACCCGAGTCGGAAAGAAACATCAGTCTCGGCGGTACAAGTGCAGACCCGAGCCGAAAAGAAACATCGGTCTCGGCGGTACAAGACCAGACCCGAGCCGAAAAGAAACAAGTGGCCTCGGCGGAACGAATCCAGTCCCGAGCCGATTAACCAAGTGGCCTCGGCGGAACGAATCCAGCCTCGAGCCGATTAATCCTTGGGACTTATTCAAAAGGGAAGTGAATCAACCTTTTGAAGCCCTACCGAATCTGGCACGGGCGTCCCCTTGTCAGACCAGCGAAAAACAAAAACAAAACTTTGGAAAATAAAATTAAAAGGCGGGGGTGACCTAGCACTTATCCCAGAGCAAAACGTTTCGCAAGTATAAACAACAACACGGATGCCTCAAAACAGCGTCCTGTCCGAGGTCTCCAAAACATAATTCTGAATCTTTCAATTCAGAGTCCCGACGAACCAGGATTTGGATCAAAGAGCGTTAAAATGGTAAGGGCACATCCTCTATACTTCAGGTCTCCATGGAGCCTGTGTACTGTTTGAGGGCTCCTCCTTACAACGCTGGAGCAAGCATACGCTACGAGGGCACAATCCCTCCCCGTGCTATACCTCTCTCGGATCCAAATGATCAAAGAAATAGGGATCAAAGAGTGTCCGAGACATTAAGGGCATATTCCTCCTTTTGTCAATACCTCATAGGACCTTGGGTCTTTGCCTAAGCTTGGCAGCAGCTTCCTGGTGTCCATAGTCTACATGGAATACACGAGGCCACTGTGGCCATGGGTTGCCAGGAGCCCTAGTTTGTGGAGGTTGAGGGAGAAGCTCCAAATTTACCTTGCTACTACAGCCATGGCGAATTGAAGTCCCTATGCAGTCTGTACCAGTGTCTCATTTCATTCTTCACTGGATTGATCTTTGAGACTGTCATTCAAATTCTTTGCTGGAGACATGGTTTGCTCATCATAGCTCTGCCAGCAATTCAAGGGGACTGAGTGAGAGTGATTGAACTTCCAGATTCGCCACCGCGTTGAGTCTCCATGTCACTTGATTCAGGCTGCAATTCATTTGAAAGAGAGTCATGTTCTAACTTGATCATGTTAAGTTTCCTGTCAGCAACTTTGAGCTTATCATCCATTGTTCCAAGAATCATCTTCAGTTGATCCTCTGATAAACTCTCTATCCGTTGATCCCAAGTGGTAAAATTTCCTACGCAATTTTTCCTACGAGTCCTCGCAGCTGATGCATCATCAACTTGTTTTCCCCTAGTTTCATCAAATTTAGACAAACAAGACATTCTCTTTTGATCATGATCACCTCCTGCACTAATTTTCTTCTTGTATTTTCTGATAATACTGTTCAAATCACCATCTTTAGAGGTCCAGGTCTCTGGCTTCGCAGACTGGCCTTTCAGTTTTGGTCCGTAGATGATGATACATGCTTCAGCATCGCAGAGAGTTGCTAACTCATCAGCCTTCTTCAACAAACTGTGCTTCAATATCGTTTCTTTGCAGCAAGGGAGATAAGAACACTGGTGAATTCCTTGATGGATGGAGTGTTTTTATCAGAGATTCATTCTTCGGCTAGTCTTCCTGACCGGCCAAGAGCACCATAGGCAAATAAGCGACCCAAAGGGCAGTCCCTTACTTTCTGACCTTTCATTGATGAATAGACCTAATGCAAAGCCTTGTCTCGCACACGTTCTCAAAGAAGAAACACCACGAATCAGCCTACGCACAGCATATCTTAATGAAGGTGCACAGTTATTTAACCCATCATCCTTGTTAGCTTCCAACTTTAATCCATTACCTTCAACTGACTGATCCTCAAATCTATCATATGTCTTCTGAACTTCCTGCAACTCTTTCACCAATGTTTCAGCTACCGCTTGTCTCACGGAAACATCACCAGATGCCAAGTCATTAAAAAAACTAAGACGCAAGTCAGTCATCCCGCTACTAGATGACGATGATGAAGGGGTTATTTAGGGGATGAGTCCGGTAACGCAGCGGAAGCGGTGAAAATCCGATTTTCAGATTTCAAAACTTTTTCTCGGATAAATTAAATAAACATATTTATTTAATATTCCAATAATCAAATTATGAGAATAAATTCAATAAAACAATTTTAAGTGAATTTACCGAAATACCCTTGCTTTGTATTTTTGTCCGTTTTAGTCCGAAATTGATCCAATCAATTTTGAATGATTCTAAATCATTTCTAAGATGAACTTATGATGTTCAAAACATCAAAACACCAAAGCAACCAAAATCCCCAATTTTTGTTCACAAAGCCGAGAGCACTCATTAGTGCCCAATTTGTGCATTTTGCATTTTCATGCTTCAAGACACATCCAAATGATATCCAATCAACATGAAACTTTATATGCATCATATACACACATAAATACACAACATATATGAAAACCCCCAAATTTGGAATTAGTTAGAAACCCTAATTTTTCAATTTCCACAAATTGGACAAATTAGGCTAATTACATTAAATCAAATGTTTCAATCATCAATCTTTCATCCAATTCAAGTCTCAACACAATGAAACAACTCAAGATCAAATCTAGGTCATTTAAGAGTGGGTCAACAACTCTAGAATAGCAACATGGTTTCATAAACCTTAAAAGAATACATATAACTACAATAGTTACATCCTTTCTTCATCATACATGCTTTACAACTTCACCAAACTTTCCATCAACAAAAACACAAAGAACAAAGAAATAAATAACCTAAGGATATCATATATGAAAGCCTAGATCCTAAGGAACATTTTCCTTACTAATAGTAAGTTGGAGAAAACTTACTAAAATCAAGCTTTCCTTGGTTTTTCTTTTCTTTCTCAAGTTTCTTCAAGGTTTCTTCAATGGTGTTTACTTTTGTGAAATGTGTATTAGGTTAACAATTAAATGAAATGAAAAACAATTTATACTTGCAACATTTACACCTTGGCCGAAAATCAAAGCCAAATTCAAGAAATTGTAATTTCATTTTCATTTCAATTATCATAATGTCAACTTGCACAAATATCTTATAAACTACTTTATTAGATATTTATTTTGGTCAACAAATGCAACTAATGTCATTTACTTTAATTATCCTAATGTAAGATATTTATATTTTAATTAATTTAATCATTTAACAATTAAATAATTAATTAATCAATCAAATACAAATATATTAAATATATGCATAATATTTACATTAAATATTAAAAACATATATTCATTTAGGAAATAAGTCAAATAACTCATTTTGACTATTAATTAATGTGTATTTAAATTAATCAAGTATTAAATGTAAATACACAATAATTAAGCAAATGACTATCTAGTCTCTTTAGCATGTATCTTGCGTTTAACCATTAAACGACTTTATAAATAATCAATATTATTTATTTATGTTGCTCTAGTGCTCAACGAGTATGTTTCATTATTGAGACTCTCTAGGTTCAGGTATATCCGTCACAAAATCTAATTTCGTGTCCATAATCTATCCACCCGTAGATTATGACGATCACGGATAATCTCGCTGAACTATACAGGTCGAGGTCATCGCAAATGTATAATTCCTCTGTCACAGGTATCCGGATAAATCCCAGAGATATAGATGTAAACGTCAAATCTCTATCGGGACTATCCAGTCGACTATTATATTAGCAATCTCAAAAAGAATGTTTAGAACTAACTTCTAAACTTACCACGGGCCCATGGTTTTATCTGATTGCTAATCATATGGACTACCTATGCTCTGGTACACAGAACTGACGGATCCTATCTTGATACACATAGGACACCCTGAGGATCTATCTACACCCAACGAACAGACGGAGGTCTGATCTAAATAGATCGGTGACGTGACTGCCGTCTAAGTGTAGAAGATGTCTCATGTGCCCATAATGGCATCTCAAGTCTAAGAATCACAAGTGCTACTCAACCCAAGAAGATTCTTATTGACGCTGGTGTACCATCCATTAAGAATCTTCGGTGAGTCGTTCAGTGTTTATCCGCTATAAACACCTACTCGTCTATACTAGTCTCCAAGACTAATGGTTCATTGAGAAACCATTGGAATCATATATTCCAGTATACGACATGTACCGGTCTCAACGGGTTTACTATACTGACCAAGTAGTGTAAACCTTGACCAGGAACAGTCTGAGAATGACAACGTCATGATACGACTCAATGTCTGTTGCGACGCTTTTGCAACTGTATCATGACTAATCATTCTAGGGTCATTACGTCTTTACCATATAAAAGATTAGATTATATTATAGAAACTGCATATATTATTACTAATAATAATGTTTTACAGAAGTATTTAACAAAATACAACCGGGAATTGGCGCTCTGAGCACCAACCCCTACAAAATCTCCCACTTGCTCTAGTGCCAATATCGATTGTATCTAATACCCATCGACTCCACGTGTTTATCAAACAGCTTCGGAGGTATGGCCTTCGTCAGCGGGTCTGCTACATTATCTTCACTCGGTACCTTGCACACGACAATATCCCCTCGCGACACGATCTCTCGAATGATGTGGTACTTGCGTTCCACATGCTTAGACTTCTGATGCGCCCTCGGTTCCTTTGCTTGCGCAATGGCTCCAGTATTATCACAGTATAACGGAATCGTATTCTCGATACTTGGGACAACTCCCAATTCTGTGATAAAGTTCTTTATCCACACAGCCTCTTTTGCAGCTTCAGAAGCTGCAATATATTCCGCCTCAGTGGTGGAATCAGCTGTCGATCCATGTTTGGAACTCTTCCAACAAACTGCACCTCCGTTAAGGGTAAAGACAAATCCAGATGTAGACTTTCTATCATCGGGATCCGATTGGAAATCGGAGTCTGTATACCCATTAACTTGCAGTTCGTTTCCTCTATATAATCAACTTATCCTTAATACCTTTAAGATACTTTAGGATATGTTTAATGGCCATCCAATGGTCATTACCTGGATTGGACTGATATCGACTGGTTACGCTAACAGCGAAACTGATATCAGGCCTCGTACATAACATGGCATACATTATGCTACCCAAACACGAAGCATAAGGTTGGTTAGACATTCTAACCTTCTCATCTTCTGTTTGTGGACACATCTTCTTGGAAAGATGAATCCCATGTCTGAACGGTATGTTTGCTGTCTTACAGTTACCAAAGTTATACCGTTCCAAGATCTTATCTACGTACGTTGACTGGGATAACCCAATCAGCCTCCTATGTCTATCTCGATAGAGTTTTATCCCTAAAACATAGGAAGCTTCTCCCAGGTCCTTCATGGAGAAATTCTTACAGAGATATGCTTTAACGCTTTGTAACATACCTAAATCATTCCCAATGATTAGGATGTCATCAACATACAGGACTAAAAATACGACCATGCTCCCACTGGCCTTCTGATACACACAGGATTCTTCCGAATTCTTGAGAAAACCAGACGATCTGATAATCTCGTCAAAACGAAGATTCCAACTTCGTGAAGCTTGTTTAAGTCCATAAATGGACTTCTTAAGCTTACATACCATACCCGAGGTTTCGCTGGATGTGAAACCTTCCGGCTGTTCCATATAGATTTCTTCATCAAGAAATCCATTTAGAAAAGCCGTTTTGACATCCATTTGCCAAATCTCGTAGTCATGATACGCAGCTATAGAAATCAAAATCCGGATAGACTTAAGCATTGCTACTGGCGAAAAAGTTTCATCGTAGTCGACGCCAAGTCGCTGCGTGTAACCTTTTGCTACCAGTCGGGCCTTGTAAGTTTCAACCTTACCGTCAGGCCTCCGCTTCCTTTTGTAAACCCATTTACAACCGATAGGAACAATTCCTTCGGGAAGCGGAATCAAGTCCCAAACTTGATTTTCATGCATTGAGTCTATCTCGGATTTCATGGCACTTTGCCATTTCACGGAGTCGATGTCCAACATCGATTCTCTATAGGTGAAAGGATCTGTCTCTTCAACTAAGAGAACATCCAGACTCTTTTCTTGTATCAAATACAAGCGTTCAGGAGGTCTAGATACCCTTTCCGACCTACGGAGTGTGTGTGTTGAAGGTCCTTCATCTACTTGAACTTCAGGTTCCTCCGTTGGTTCGTTGTTTTCAGGTTGGACTTCATCAAGCTCAACCTGTCTATGATCACCACCTTCTGACAAAATTCTACTTCTAGAAATTTTGCGAAGCGAGCTACGAACACATTCGATGCTCGGTATCATAGAACAGATATCCCCTCGTGTTCGAGGGATATCCAACAAACCTAAACTTTTGCCCTCGAGGCGAAAGCTTACTTTGCTGAGTTACCCTGACATAGGCAGGACAACCCCAAACCTTAATGTAATTAAGATTCGGTCTCCTACCGAACCATATCTGATACGGTGTCGTAGGAACAGCCTTTGAAGGAATCTTATTCAAAAGATGTGCGGCTGTTAAGAGACAGTAACCCCATAAGTAATAGGGCAAATCTGTGAAACTCAACATCGATCGGACCATATCCAATAAAGTCCGATTTCTCCTTTCAGATACACCATTGTGCTGTGGTGTACCTGGAGGAGTATATTGAGCGAGAATCCCATTCTCCTTCATATAATCCATGAACTCACCACTCATATATTCGCCGCCTCGATCTGATCGAAGGCATTTAATATATTTACCAGTTTGTTTTTCTACTTCATTTCGGAACTCTTTGAACTTTTCAAAGGTTTCTGATTTATGTCGCATCAAATACACATAACCGTACCGTGATAAATCATCGGTAAAGGTAACGAAGTACGAATAACCACTGTGAGCAGTTTGATTAGTGGACCACATACATCAGAATGTACGAGTTCCAGTAAGTTAGTGGCACGGTGTCCAACACCAGAAAATGGGGCTTTGGTCATCTTACCCTGAATACAGGATTCACAAGTTGGATAGGATTCAATGGTAAGATCTGATATCAAACCATTCCTAACCAATGGGTAAGGCGTTTAACGCCAATGTGACCAAGTCTCATATGCCAAAGTTCAGTATTATTAATTACAGGTAAACTACATTTATTAACTCCAGTACTTAATATATCTTTTGAAGTTTGCAATGTATAATGACCATGCTGGTTTGGACAACTAAGGATCTGAATATTATTTTTATCATATAAATACAAAGAACTATTCTTAAATTTAATACAATAGCCTTCTGTATCTAATACAAAAAGTGATATAATATTAGCGACACATCCCGGTACAAAATGACAGTCATATAACAAAGTGTCCCATTCGGTAATGAGATCTCGCATACTCCCACTGCAACTGCATCCAAAGAGTCTCCACTCCCGAATCGCAACTGCATCTCTCCAGGCTTCAGTTTCCTACTTTCCTTCAGCACCTGCAACGAATTGCAAATGTGAATGGGACAAGCAGAATCTAAAATCCAGCTGGATGTACCGGCTTCACAAGCCAAAGATAAATCAATAACTGGAAAAATAAAAGTACCTGATGTAGAAGCTCTGTCTCTCCTCACTTGGGCAATGTAATCAGGACAGTTCCTTTTCCAGTGCCCAACCTTTGTCGCAGTGGTGGCATTTGTCTTCAGAAGCCCTTTTGGGCTTGGCTATCTTCGCCTGCTGTGGAGGACCGAATGCCTTCTTCTTCTTCCCTTTCTTCTTCTTTCCCTTGGACATTCCTTGGGAAGAAGCAGACAGAGAAGTAGATCTAGGTGGGCGAGTCGGTACTCCCTTATTCAGATCCTCTTCTGCCGTGAGCAACATCCTATGTAGCTCCTGGTAGGTGCAGACTGTCCCGTACATGTTGAAGTACATCACAAACTGGGGGAATGAAGCTGGCAGAGAACCAAGAATGACACTCCTACCGAGAATGTCATTCAGGATGAGATTATGTTGCCTCAATTGATCGATCAAATCGATCATTTGAAGAACATGTGGGCTAACACTTTGCCCCTCATCCAGACGCGCATGGAACAGTTCCATGGCGACCTTGTGAACAATAACCTGTTCCTGGTTCTCGAACGATTGTCTTAATCGCGTTATCATACTATAGGAATCTGATGTTCCATAGTATTGTTGCTTGAGTTTCGGAGAGAGCGAACTAAGAATGTATGATTTAACCCTTAAATCATCATTCTTCCAAGCTTCAAAAACTTGGCGTTCCTCCTCCGAAGCATCCTCACCCACTGCAAGGGGTAAAGGACCCTCAAGAACATAACCCAACTTTTCGGAATCGAGGACAATCCTCAAATCTAATTCCCAGTCTGTAAAGTTCTCAGCGCCTTTCAGTTTGTTCGCATCTAACATACGCGCAAACTGGTTTGTGGATTGACCCGCCATCGCAAATCTATCATATAGATCACGAAAAACGGTTAGCAGAAATTAAGCAGTTTCATATAATATCAAAAGCATAAACTAGATCATGGATTTTTAATCTAATATGCCCCTCCCACTAAATCATGCAATACTGTAATCCCAAAACAGAATACAAATATTTAATAATTAAATTAAATATAAATAGTGAAAAGTGGATCCCGTGAATATATTTCGGCTCACAGCAGAGGCACGGTCTCGCCTACGTATATTCATCAAGTAGACAACTCATTTGTCAATCATTCAATAATGACTCCTAAGTACCCGGTCCTGGCCGTTTCTAGTTGTCGCTGCGAAGGCAGGCCCACAAGGAGACGTACCAAGGTTAAACTCGCCAATGATAAACTCAAGTTACTTACGTAATCCTGACAGCTAGGGCACGTTCAGAATTCCGCTTTCGCTTGAATTTATCTAGTATCTGATATACATCCGGTATAAATAAATCTTTATCGGCTACACCCTCACAGCAGAGGCACGGTCTCGGATGTAGTCACAAAGAGATATTCATAAACCGTATTGACAAGACGGACCATATAACATGCATCAATTACATAATTACATTTAAACCTTATTATTAGGGATTTTCCGCTAAGTGTCATACACCCTAAATCTAATCAATTAGTTCCTAATAAGCATGCATAAAGTCAAGAAAACATGATTAAACATTGATTCAATGAAGGCTAATCATATTAGGTGGCCTAGAATCAGACTTGCTCTGATACCATTTTGAAGGGGTTATTTAGGGGGTGAGTCCGGTCACAGCGGAAGCGGTGAAAATCCGATTTTCAGATTTCAAAACTTTTTCTCGGATAAATTAAATAAACATATTTATTTAATATTCTAATAATAAAATTATGAGAATAAATTCAATAAAACAATTTTAAGTGAATTTACCGAAATACCCTTGCTTTGTATTTTTGTCCGTTTTAGTCCGAAATTGATCCAATCAATTTTGAATGATTCTAAATCATTTCTAAGATGAACTTATGATATTCAAAACATCAAAACACCAAAGCAACCAAAATCCCCAATTTTTGTTCACAAGCCGAGAGCACTCATTAGTGCCCAATTGTGCATTTTGCATTTTCATGCTTCAAGACACATCCAAATGATATCCAATCAACATGAAACTTTATATGCATCATATACACACATAAATACACAACATATATGAAAACCCAAATTTGGAATTAGTTAGAAACCCTAATTTTTCAATTTCCACAAATTGGACAAATTAGGCTAATTACATTAAATCAAATGTTTCAATCATCAATCTTTCATCCAATCAAGTCTCAACACAATGAAACAACTCAAGATCAAATCTAGGTCATTTAAGAGTGGGTCAACAACTCTATAATAGCAACATGGTTTCATAAACCTTAAAAGAATACATATAACTACAATAGTTACATCATTTCTTCATCATACATGCTTTACAACTTCACCAAACTTTCCATCAACAAAAACACAAAGAACAAAGAAATAAATAACCTAAGGATATCATATATGAAAGCCTAGATCCTAAGGAACATTTTCCTTACTAATAGTAAGTTGGAGAAAACTTACTAAAATCAAGCTTTCCTTGGTTTTTCTTTCTTTCTCAAGTTTCTTCAAGGTTTCTTCAATGGTGTTTACTTTTGTGAAATGTGTATTAGGTTAACAATAAATGAAATGAAAAACAATTATACTTGCAACATTTACACCTTGGCCGAAAATCAAAGCCAAATTCAAGAAATTGTAATTTCATTTTCATTTCAATTATCATAATGTCAACTTGCACAAATATCTTATAAACTACTTTATTAGATATTTATTTTGGTCAACAAATGCAACTAATGTCATTTACTTTAATTATCCTAATGTAAGATATTTATATTTTAATTAATTTAATCATTTAACAATTAAATAATTAATTAATCAAATACAAATATAAATTAAATATATAGCATAATATTTACATTAAATATTAAAACATATATTCATTTAGGAAATAAGTCAAATAACTCATTTTGACTATTAATTAATGTGTATTTAAATTAATCAAGTATTAAATGTAAATACACAATAATTAAGCAAATGACTATCTAGTCTCTTTAGCATGTATCTTGCGTTTAACCATTAAACGACTTTATAAATAATCAATATTATTTATTTATGTTGCTCTAGTGCTCAACGAGTATGTTTCATTATTGAGACTCTCTAGGTTCAGGTATATCCGTCACAAAATCTAATTTCGTGTCAATAATCTATCCACCCGTAGATTATGACGATCACGGATAATCTCGCTGAACCATACAGGTCGAGGTCATCGCAAATGTATAATTCCTCCGTCACAGGTATCCGGATAAATCCCAGAGATATAGATGTAAACGTCAAATCTCTATCGGGACTATCCAGTCGACTATTATATTAGCAATCTCAAAAAGAATGTTTAGAACTAACTTCTAAACTTACCACGGGCCCATGGTTTTATCTGATTGCTAATCATATGGACTACCTATGCTCTGGTACACAGAACTGACGGATCCTATCTTGATACACATAGGACACCCTGAGGATCTATCTACACCCAACGAACAGGCGGAGGTCTGATCTAAATAGATCGGTGACGTGACTGCCGTCTAAGTGTAGAAGATGTCTCATGTGCCCATGGTCCCACAATGGCATCTCAAGTCTAAGAATCACAAGTGCTACTCAACCCAAGAAGATTCTTATTGACGCTGGTGTACCATCCATTAAGAATCTTCGGTGAGTCGTTCAGTGTTTATCCGCTATAAACACCTACACGTCTATACTAGTCTCCAAGACTAATGGTTCATTGAGAAACCATTGGAATCATATATTCCAGTATACGACATGTACCGGTCTCAACGGGTTTACTATACTGACCAAGTAGTGTAAACCTTGACCAGGAACAGTCTGAGAATGACAACGTCATGATACGACTCAATGTCCGTTGCGACGCTTTTGCAACTGTATCATGACTAATCATTCTAGGGTCATTACGTCTTTACCATATAAAAGATTAGATTATATTATAGAAACTGCATATATTATTACTAATAATAATGTTTTACATAAGTATTTAACAAAATACAACCGGGAATTGGCGCTCTGAGCACCAACCCCTACAGATGATGCCACTGATGCTCGAGGTTCGTCTCCTTTCAAAGCTCCACTTATTTGCTTGGACTGATGCCTCTCCTTGTCGACTGGTGATTTCCACATTCTGTCGTCGTCTTACTACGCGAGCCGCTTTTTGTTAAGTTCCCCACAGACGGCGCCAACTGTTGACGGCTGATTTTGGTCTCAGGGCAATATTGGAATATTACCCCCAGAACAACCCTCCCTCAATAGTGAATTTGTTCGGTTTATGGGGGAACCAAAAGCAAACTTAGCAAAAGACAGATAAATACACCAATCGACAAGGAGATTTAACGTGGTTCGGCGGATTAGATCCAACCTACGTCCACGGGCACAGAATGGATGATACTTTTATTACTGAGATATGCTTCTCTGATATCTCTGTTTTTTACAAGTCTGATGATAATGATATTGATCTTCTTTTTGATACTTATCTCGATATTGATGCCACTTACTTACACTCTACCCTCATATTTATAATAGTGTAGAAATCAGATTCCTTCTCCTACAAGAATTCCATAGTTGAAACAATTTCCCTTTCCCATAAGGATTCCTAATTTAAAACTACCTTCACTTCCCATATCCTATTAGGATACTAACTCATCAACCTTTCCCCATGAAAATAGGATAACTTATTATCTTGTCCGTAAAAATAGGATGCATTATCTTCTGGAGCACGTCTCGCCATATGCTCGGTCTTCATGAGGTCGGTCATGATGGTCCTTTGAGCTGAGAATGCTGCTACCGATCTGATAATGCTCGGTCATCCGAACCAAAGTGGTCGGTCACCTATCATCAAATGGTCGGTCTCTACCTGTTGGCTTTATAACACTCATGTGCTCGGGTCGGCATTAATGATTTCGACCGAGAAGGGAATTACCCTTTTTACCCCTACCGTACTCTTTAAATAACATAGGTCCTGAAAACATCACCAACATCATATTGTCCTTCTGTAATTTTCCCAAAATCTTGAAAATATTAATAAACAATACTTGAATTTGGGAAATTGAATTTTCCCACGGAACTGTCATCTAGGAGGTGCACTTTGTGTGCCTATGGGTGGTACCTCATTGTGTCTCGGTTGCGGAGAATAATGTCTACTATTTGATCTGTCTTGTCTCCCTCAGAAACCTCATCTCGCCGTTTTTTCCTGCTCTATCGAAAGGCTGCTTTGTTCTCTCTCTCGATCTTGATATAACTCTCTGCAATCATAGCTCTGTCAACTAGTATTGTATATGGCAGCTTCCCCAAAATCGAGATCTGTGACCTAATCTCATGTCTCAATCTAGCCTTGAACTTCTCACATTTGTCTTCCTCTCGTCGAATTAACTCTGGGTAATACCGGGATAGGGAAATCATCCGCCTCTCATACTCCATCACTGTCTCTGATGGTCCATGAACCATATGCTCAAACTGACGATGTTACTCACTACGATAAGCATAAGGAAAGTGCTTCTCATTGAAGGCTTCCTCAAACATATCTCAGGTGATATACATAGGTCTTCTAAGTCCATCAGCTCTCTAGTAATCTGGTGCTCTCAATCTATCTGTCAATACTGTCTCAGTGTGTTTCCACCAGGTTTCCGCCTCAACTCTTATCATAAAGGCAACAAACTTAACATTCTCTTGATTTGTCAGGTCTAACACATTGAATATATGCTCGATGTCATTCTTCAATTTCTCTGCAGCAAGGGGATCAGTTGTATCATGAAACTGAGGAGGCCTCAAATTAAGAAACTGGTCTAGCTTGCTCATACTACCACCGTTGTTCGAATGTATATTACCCGCTGGTCCTCTGGAAACCATATATGCAACTACATCAATAAACCTCCCCAAAATATCTTCTAGATTTGTGGCTGTCGGGGGAACTGAATGAGGGACATGGCTCATATTAGGTACAGCCGGAGGAATTGTGTGAGGTGCAGCTGTAGGAATAGCAGTGGGGCCAATTGTCGAAACTACTGAATGTATGGGTCTAGAGCCTTATTAAATCTCAAAAATCGGCGGAACACCAGATGAAGCTACATCCGGTTCAGGATCTACAGGCTGAGTCTGAGGTCTCTCAATATTAAGCCCCGACACTCTTGCGTATCGTCGAGCCCTCCCTTTCTCACATTGAGTACCAGTACCACGACCACATCCAGATATTTTCCTACAAACACAAAACTATTATTTAATACTTTCATCTAATGCAAGGTGTCTACATAATCTATAACATTCGCTCTGATACCAAAATTTGTCCCGACCCCTTCCATAGAGCGGGCCCAACCCTAGAAAGGGGTCCGTGAACCACTTCAGCTCGAGCACTACATGTCATGCAACTGAACTAAATTTACAAAGAAAAATAATATTTCATAAAAATGCAATTCAGTAAACCTCAAATAAATGTTTACAACAAAAGTATGTAAAAAGCATGAAATTGTCCTAAATCTCCTATCTCAAAAAGCCAAAAGAAATATCTGGACCAACCCAACTAGCGACTGTGGTAAACGAGTCAAATCCTGGTACTGATACTGCTACTGTTGCGCTGGTGAACTACCTGAGATGTTTGGGAAATGAGAGGTGAGCTTAAAGAGCTCAGTAAGTAAAAACACTCATACTCTCAACATGACCTCACCATCAAAAATATATATATATATATATATATATATATATATATATAATAATTAATATTTGAAAACAGTAATTGTTATATAAAGGCTCTCTTAGACAAAACATACTCATAACAAAACACCTCAATCAAACAAGGTTTGCTAGCAGGATTCGATATAGTAATGAATTGAAACCATCGATAGAGTATCAACATCTCACATCCCAAGATTTCCCACCATATAACCTCGCATAAATGTGAAAGAGGGGGACTGAACAACACGCATCTACTAAACTCGCATAACCTCGCATCTCCGACCACCATTATACTAAATCCGACAGTATAACGATAATAACACACAACATCCAATACAACACACATTATCCCACTCCATCTATCATTCTCATCTCAAAGTCACAGAATACTCAAATACTTCGATTAATAGTGCAAATATACATATATACCCAAAATTTATATTCGCAATTTATGTTTTCATGCCATCAATTACTTAATATAATTTTTGCAAACATATATGTGTAAATATATTATATTATACTACATAAACTCATATATCAAACATCAACTACAAATATTTATTTTAAGGGAATCACCATGCATTATACTTACCTCAATCCACGTAAAACTCTCTATATCTATATGTCTTCGCTAAAATCTGAAAAAAAAAGTGTAAAAATTACGATCAGGTCCCTATATTTTACTAAAATTATGATTTTACCCATAAATTTTTTTAATTTATAATTTAACCCCCACTACTCACTGAAAATCAGAATTTACAAATGTGTGTCCCTAATCAAGCCAATTTACAAATAAGTCCAAAACTCTCAAAATATTACATTTACACCCCTAAAACTGTAAAATATAACGTACCGAGCTCTAACGACTTCAAAATTTCACAACGAGATGATCAACAGTCAGTACACGCCACCAGAATCAAAAGGACGGTGGTGGTGATGACAGATGCTCGATGGTCACCGATGAACGGTCAAATGACGTTAACTCTCATTTTTGGCTCGTTTCAAGACAATCGAAAGTCCGATTTGGGCAACCAAAGTGTCCAACTCGCGTATCTTGATGGGGGGAAGATTCTGGTCCGAGAGGAGTTGTGAACGCACGGCGACCCGTGGGCCGTGTGAGGCAGCGACGCGGTGGCAAGTGGGTGGCACGTGCGAGCATGCGCGACAGATTCAGGTTGTCGAACCATCATCATTTGCTTCGTCTCGTCGAGGGAATTCTCCTGGAGTGGTCACTCGTCGGAAAAGATGGCTGGACGACGTCGAATGACCTCTTTCTCTCCCATGCTATTATGTACTTTCTCTCTCTTATGTATTTTCTCTCTTTACTGGTTTGACTCTCTCTCTTGTCCCTAGTCCCTGAAAAATTTCTATTCATCTTTCTACTGATCAATCACACCTCTACCTTTTCCTTTTGATTTCAAGATAAACACACCTCAAAATAAGTCTTAGGGTTTTGTTTATATATATATATATATAGTTAGTTAGTTTTTATTTGTTGGTGTGTGGCAGAGAATGTGGAGTAGCAAAGATATGAGCAACAAAAATATAGGGTGAGAAAATAAATGGATAAATTGAATTTTTAAATTATAACAACTCAAATAGATAAGGTCTCACAATCTATACACCATACAAAAATTTCATCCTCTAAATTTCTCCATCGTGTCTTGTTCCACTTCCCAAGTTACCTCGTGTATGTGATGATTAGTCCATATGACCGTTACAAAAGGGATATACCTGTATCTTAATTATTGGATCTTCCACTCTACGATCTTCACAGGATTTTCTTCATAAGTCATATTCTCACTCAATTCGAATGGTTGGCTCTCCAGGATGTGAGTAGGATCTGGTACATACTTCTTCAGCACTGATACATGAAATGCGTTGTGGATCCTTTCTAATTGTGGTGGTAATGCCAGACGATATGCTATTTTGCTCATTATATACAATATCTCATAAGGACCAATATAGCGCGGTGCTAACTTTCCATTCCAGCCAAATCTCAATACCCACTTCCAAGGGGAGACTTTCAGGAAGACGTTATCCCCCAATTGGAACTCAAGATCCTTTCTTCTTCTGTCAGCATAACTTTTCTGTTGACTCTGCACCTCCCACAATCTAGCTCGGATCAGTCTGATTCTCTCAGATGTCATATCTATCAAGTCTGAACCATGAATCTGTCTATCTCCAACCCCACCCTAACAAACATGAGTCCTACACCTCCTCTCATACAAGGCCTCAAACGGAGCCTTACCGATACTCGCCTGGAAGCTGTTGTTGTAGGCAAACTCTATCAGATGTAAATGATCATCCCATCCTCCACTAAAAGTCAATACACACGATCTCAGTAGATCTTTCAATGTTTGATCAGTCCGCTCTGACTGTCCGTCAGTCTGAGAGTGAAATGATGTGCTCATAGTAACCTTCGACCCCATAGACTTCTGGAAACCTTGCCAAAAACGAGAAGTAAATATAACATCTCTATCTGATACAATCGATGCAGGAACTCCATATAATCATACAATCTGCTCCATATACAGAGTTAATAACCTCTCTGATCCCCACCTAACTCGAATCGGCAGAAAATGAGCAGATTTAGACAATCGATCCACTATCACCCAAATTGCATCGTAGCCTTTCTGTGTCCTCGATAGCCCTACTACAAAATCCATTGCAATATTTTCCCATGGCCACTCGGGTATAGGTAGAGGCTGGAGTAATCAAGTTGGGTGCTGATGATCTACCTTGACCTGCTGACAAACCAGACAACAAGATACAAACTCTGAAATCTCTCTCTTCATTCCTGACAATCAGTATGTTTTCTTCAGACTCTGATACATCTTGGTGCTCCCAGGATGCATATTATACGGAGCATCGTGAGCTACGTCCAAGATCTCCGGCTTAAGCATTCTGATAGGTGGTACCACAACCCTATCACAAAAAATAATACATCCTCTGAACTCAATCTGAAAGTAGTAATCTCTCCCTCTGCAGCCTCTATTTTCCATTTCCTGCATTATTCGTCTTTGTTTCGTGCTATTTTGAGTCTATCTAGCAGTGTAGGTCGAACTTTCATATGAGCTAGAAGCCCTCCTCTATTAGATACTTCGAGGTCAAATGTAACATTGCCATCTCCTCAAACATCTTCTGCCTAGCTCTCAAAAATTACAGTTTACTCACGTTCTTCCTACTTAGTGCGTCAGCAACTATATTGGCCTTTCATGGATGGTAATTAATAGTATAATCATAGTCTCTTAGGAACTTCATCCAATGCATCTGCCTCAAATTCAACTCTCTCTGAGTGGGAAGGTATTTCAGGCTCTTATGGTCGGTATAAATCTCGCACTTGACACCATATAAATAATACCTCCAAATCTTAAGAGCATGTACAATCACTGCCAACTCTAGATCATGGGTGGGATAATTCTTCTCATGGGTCTTAAAATGTCTCGAGGCATACACAATCACTCTCCCATGCTGCACTAACACACATCCTAACACTTGATGCGATGCATCCGTATAAACCACATATCCATCAAGTCCAGACGGTAGAGTGAGTATTGGTGCAGTAGTTAATTTCTCCTTCAAAATCTGGAAGCTCCTCTCACAACCGCAGTCCATACAAACGGTACTTCTTTTCTCGTCAGCTGAGTCATCGGAGTAACAATAATAGAGAAACTATGGATAAAGCGACGGTAGTAGCCTGCTAATCCCAAGAAGCTCTGAACCTCTGTCGCCGTTCTTAGTCTCTCTCATTTCAGAATTGCTTTGACCTCCTACAGATCTACATAGATACCCTCTACTGAGATGATGTGTCCCAAAAATACCACCATGTCCAGCCAAAACTAACATTTAGAGAACTTGGCATATAATTGCTCACTCATCAAAATATCCAATACCAATCGAAGATGTTGCTCGTGATCTATCCGGAAGGACGAATACACAAGGATCTCGTTAATAAATATTAAAACGAACTTATCCAAATATGGCTGAAACACCTTATTCATCAAACCCATGAATGATGCAAGTACATTAGTAAGTCTGAATGGCATCACTAGAAACTCATAATGTCTGTATATAGTTCATAATACAGTCTTCAAAATATCCACATCTCGAATCCTCATCTGATGAGATCCCGATCGAAGATCGATTTTTGAGAACACCGAGGCTCTCTGAAGTTGATCAAATAAATCATCGATACGAGGCAACGGGTAACGATTCCTAACCGTTACCTTATTGAGCTGACGATAATCGATACACAATCTTAAGGTCTTGTCCTTCTTTTTCACGAACAATACCGATGCTCCCCAAAGTGACACACTAGGTCTAATAAACCCTCGATCCAACAGTTCTTTCAGCTCCTTCATTTCTTCTGGGGTCATATGATACAGAGATATCAAAATAGGGGCAGTATCAGACATCAGATCTATAGTGAACTCTAGACCTTTACGTGAAGGCAATCCTGGTAACTCATCAGGAAAAATGTCATGGTACTCCCTCACAACTGGAATATCTGCTATCTACGTTGATTAATCATCTTCCACCGTAGCAATACTCGCTCAAAAGCCTTTATACCCCTGTCTGATCGTAGTAAACATGTCATGGCAGAAATGATAGGTGCCACAACCCAACTGCGATCGCTTACTACCTTGAACTCCCTGTAATTTGACCTAAACCTCACTTCTTTGTCTTTGTAATCCATAACGGTTCCATGAGCTGTCAGCCAATCCTTCTCTCAAATCATACTGAAGCCCTCCATCACTAACGGGTAAAGTACAACTGGTAGATGTCTCCCCTCAATCTCCATACTCAATCTCTTGTATAATGTATATATCATGATGTCCTTCCATGAAGGAAGATTCACAATCAAAGGAATCCTATTGGACTATGCTACACTACCCAAACAAGGAACACAAGTAGTGGCAATAAGAGAATGTGTAGATCCCGTATCAAAAAGAGCTCGGACAAGTATATCTGATACTCGAACTGCACCAGATACAACATCACCACCATCATGTACCTTCTGCTCTGTCATTGAGAAGACTCGTCCTCTATCAGCGTGTGGTCCAGTATCTGTCTAAGATGTTTGTCGTCTACCACCATATGATCCACTCGGAGTCCCTCTGCCTCTGCCTTGTGTGCAACCTAAGCCCCGCCCACGACTACCACCAGAACGTATCCCTCTACCACATTCTGATGTCACTGCTCCTACTGCTGGTTGCTCAACTCCTCGAGATCCATCACCAGCGGAACAATCTCTGGCCAAATGTCCAAACTGCTGACATTCGTAACATCTCTTTGCTATGTTGCATTGTGTGCTGATATGACCCTCCTGACCACAATTATAGCATCGACGTGTGCTAGTCGGTCGAGAAGCTAAACTCGCTACACTCTAATCAATAGATGTTATTGTGTTTATATTATGGATCTGCTCAGTCCGACCCCTACGGAGCTGTCCTCTATGAGGTGCACTCTGTGTGCCTCTGGGTGGTATCTCATTGTGTCTCAATTGTAGAGAATATTATCTACTATTTGATCTGCCCTGTCTCCCATCAGAAACCTCATCTCACCCTTTTTTTTCTTAATCCCTCAAAAGGCTGCTATGTTCTCTCTCTCGATCTTGATGTCACTTTCTGCAATCATAGCCCTGTCAACTAGTACTGTATATGGCAGCTTCCCCAAAATTGAGATCGTGACCTAATCTCAGGTCTCATTTCACCCTTGAATTTCTCATATTTATCTTCCTCTCGTCAAATTAACTATGGGTAATACTAAGATAGAGACATAATTCGCCTCTAATACTCCATCACTGTCTCTGATGGTCCTTGAACCATATGCTCATACTGATGACGCTACTCACTACGATAAGAATAATGAAAGTGCTTCTCATTGAAGGCTTCCCCGAACATATCTCAGGTTATATACTGAGGTCTTCTAAGTCCATCAGCTCTCCAGTAATCTGGTGCTCTCAATTTATCTGTCAGTACAGTCTCAGTGTGCTTCCACCAGGTCTCCACCTCACCTCTCATCATAAAGGCAGCAAACTTAAACTTCTCTTGATCTGTCAGGTCTAACACACTAAATATGTGCTTGATGTCATTCTTCAATTTCTCTGCAGCAAGGGGATCAGTTGTATCATGAAACTGAGGATGCCTCAAATTAATAAACTGGTCTAGCTTGCTCATACTACCACCGTTGTTCGAAGGTACATTAGCCGCTGGTCATCTGGAAACCTTCTATGCAACTACATCAATAAATCTCCCCAAAACATCTTTTAGCTTAGTGGTTGTCGGAGGAACTGAATGAGCGACATGGGTCATATTAGGTACATCCGGAGGAACTGTGTCAGATGCAGCTGTAGGAATAGCGGTGGAGGCAGCTGTCGAAACTACTGGAGGTATGGGTCTAGAGCCTTCGAAAACCTAAAAAATCGGTGGAACATCAGATGAAGCTACATCTGGTTCATGATCTAATGGCTGAGTCTGAGGTCTCTTAATATTAAGCCCCGACACTTTTACGGATCGTCGAGCCCTCTCTCTCCCATGTTGAGTACGAGTACCACGGCCACGTCTAGATATTTTCCTACAAACACAAAACTATTATTTAATAGTCTCATCTATTGCAAGGTGTCTAAAGTATCTATAACCTCCGCTCTGATATCAAATTTACCACGACCGCCTCCATAGAGAGGGCCCAACCCTAGAAATGGATCGCGAGCCACTTCAACTCAAGCACCTACATGTCATGCAACTGAACTAAATTTACAAAGAAAAATAATATTCCATAAAATTCAATTTAGTAAACCTCAAATAAATGTTTACAGCAAAAGTATGTGAAAAACATGAAATTGTCTTAAATCTCCTATCTCAAAAGCCATAAGAAATATATGGACCAACCTGACTGGAGGCTGTGGTAAACGAGTTAAATCCTGGTACTGATACTGCTACTGTTGCGCTGGCGAACTACCTGAGATGTTTGGGAAATGAGGGGTGAACTTAAAGAGTTCAGTAAGTAAAAACACTCATACTCTCAACATGACCTCACCAACAAAATATGTATATATAATAATTAATATTGAAAACAACAATTGTTATATAAAGGTTATCTCAGACAAAACATACTCTCAACAAAAAACCTCAATCAAATAAGGTTTGCTAGCTAGATTCGGTAGAATAATGGATTGAAACCATCGAGAGACTATCAACATCTCACCTCCCAAGGTTTCCCACCATATAATCTCGTATAAATGTACAAGAGGGGGACTGAATAACATGCCTCTGCTAAACTCACATAACCTCGCATCTCCGACCACTATTATACTAAATCCGGTAGTATAACGATGATAACTCACAACATCCAATACAACACACATCATCTCACTATATTTATCATTCTCATCTCAAAGTCACAAAATACTCAAATACTTTGATTAATAGTGAAAATATATAGATATACCCAAAATTTGTATTCGTAATTTATGTTCTCATGCCATCAATTACTCAATATAATTTCTAAACATATATGTGTAAATATATTATACTATACTACATAAACTCATATATCAAACATCAACCACAAATATTTATGTTAAGGGAATCATCATGCATTGTACTTACCTCAATCCACGCAAAACTCTTTATATCTATATGTCCTCGCTAAAATCTGGAAAAAGTGTAAAAATTACGATCATGTCCCTATATTTTACTAAAATTATGATTTTACCCCTAAACTTTTCAATTTTGCAATTTAACCCCCAATCTTCTCCAACATTATCAATTTAAAGTTATCACCTATTACTCACTAAAAATCAGAATTTATAAATTTGTGTCCCTAATAATGCCAATTTATGAATAAGTCCAAAACTCCCAAAATATTACATTTACACCCCAAAAACTCTAAAATATAATGTACCGAGCTCCAACGACTTCAAAATTCCACAATGAGATGATCAACAGTCAGTACACGTCACTAGGATCACAACGACGGTGGTGGTGAAGGTGAATGCTCGGTGGTCACCGATGAACGGTCAAACGGCATTAACTCTCATTTTTAGCTCGTTTCACGACAACCGAAGATCTGATTTAGGCAACCGAAATTTCCAACCCGCGTATCATGACGAGGAGAAGATTCTGATCCATGAGGTGTTGTACACGTACGGTGGAATGTGGGGCGCGTGGGGCAGCTACATGGTAGTGCGTGGGTGGTTCGTGCGGGCACGTGGGGCTGATTTCGGTGGTCGGACCGGCGGCGTTGGCTTTGTCTCGTCGAGGGGATTCTTCTGTAGTGGTCACTCACCAGAAAAGGTGATCGAACGACGTCGAACAATCTCTTTCTCTCTCATACCCACACTTTCTCTCTCTTCTGTACTTTCTCTCTCTTCTGGTTCGACTCTCTTTTTCTGTCTCTGGTCCCTGAAAGTTTTCTATTCCCTTTTTCTACTGATCAATCACACCATTACCCTTTCTTTTTGCTTTCAAGATAAACACACCTCAAAATAAGTCTTAGAGCTTTCTTTATAGATATATATATATAGTTATTAGAGTCATTTTTTATTTGTTGGTGTGTGGCAGAGAAAGTGGAGTAGTGTATATATGAGCAACAAAAAGATAGGGTGAGAAAATAAATGGATAAGTTGAATTTTTAAATAATAACAACTCAAATAGATAAGGTATCACATCCACCCACATAATTAATTAATTTTTTTCATTTCTTTCTTTCGGTGGATGTCAAATCTTATTGACTTTAACAATTCTCCCACTTGGAAACTTGATTGAGAAACAATCAATTTCCACACCATCCATTCTACTTTGTCATCTTCAACCTGCTTACGTTTCTGCTAAGCCATAAGAGGATCTACACCATACAAGCTTGTCTGTATTGATAGGCTTGGTCATTATGTCTGCAAGATTCTCATTGGTGTGTACCTTCAACAAGTCCACACTGTCTTGTTTCACTACTTCACGAACAAAGTGATATTGTACCCCTATATATTTTTTTCTTGAATGAAAGGCCGGATTCTTTGCAATATACAAAGCACATTGACTGTCACAAAAGAAAAGAATCTTCTCTTGTTTGTGCCCGAGCTCATCCAATAGCCTTTGAAACCAAATAGCTTCCTTGAAAGCTTGTGTAGCTGCCATATACTCAGTTTCTGTTGTAGACAAAGCCACAACACTCTGTAACTTGGATACCCATCTCACTGCTCCTCCTGTAAGTACAAACACATAACCCGTAGTGGATTTTCTTTTGTCAAGATCTCCTATAAAATTTGAATCCATGTAGCCCATGACAACTAATTCTGATCCTCTATAACATAATACAACATCTGAGGTTCCTTTGATATATCTAAGGATCTTCTTAACATAATTTCAATGCTCTCTACCAGAATTCGCCATAAAACGACTAATTGTTCCTATTGCTTGTGTATTATTTGGTCTTATACAAATCATGGCATACATTAAGCTTCCCACTGTTGATACATATGGTACTCGAGATATCTTCTTCCTCTCAGCTTCATTGCTAGGACACATAAAAGAGGATAACTTGAAATTAACAGGAAGTGGGGAAGAAATTGGCTTACAAACTTCCATGTTGAATCGCCGTAAGATTTTCTTCAAGTAATTGTTCTGAGAAAGCCAAATCTTCTTGTTATTTCTGTCTCGGTGTATTTGCATCTCTAGAATCTTATTTGTTGGTCCCAGATCCTTCATGTCAAACTCCCTAGCTAACTGTGCCTTTAATTCTTGGACTTGATCTTTGTTATGGCTTGCTACTAACATGTCGTCCACATACAACAGTAAAATAATAAAGTCATTATTTCCAAACCTCTTGTAATATGTACAATGGTCTGAACCGAGTCTGTTGTACCCAAGGCAAATAATGAAGGAATCAAATCTCTTATAGTAATATCTCGGCGCCTGTTTGAGACCAAATAGATATTTGTTCAACCTGCAAACCAAGTTCTCCTTGCCTATTTCATCAAAACCTTCCGGTTAGAGCATATAAATTTCTTCTTCAAATTCTCCATGAAGAAATGCAGCTTTCACATCCAACTGTTCCAGATGTAGGTCAAAAGTAACACACATAGCCATGACCACTCTAACTGTTGTAAGTCGAACCACCGAAGAAAATATCTCGTTGAAATCAATCTCTTCTTTCTGAGCATATGCTTTCACCACCAATTGTGCACGATATCGCTCCACTTGATCATTGCTATCTCGCTTGATCTTATAGACCCATTTATTACTAATAACTTTTCTTTCATGTGATAATAGTACTAGATCTCATGTATTGATATGTACAAAACTTCTATTTCTTCTTGTATTGCTGTCATCCACAAAGATGCATTTACGCCATTTGTAGCTTCATGAAAAGATGATGGCTCTCCATCCTTTATTAGAAAACAGTATGCAATGTTACTCTCTGTAACATACTTATAGTGCTAACTTGGAGGTCTTCTCTCTCGAGTTGATCGACGGACTTAGAAGCTTCAAACTTAATGGTTCTGGTACCTTGTGTTCTGGTGCTGCTTCAGAAGAATCTGAATTTTCTTGTTCTGGATTATTTTCCACCAGTATTGTTGTAGTCTTTATACTTTCTTTGAAGTTCTATCATTTCCTTCTTTCTACAGTTGATCTTCTGCAAATATCACATCCATGTTGATGATGATCTTGTGGGTAGTGGGATCTCACAAGCGATACCCATTTACTCCATCAGCATAACCCAAAAAAAAATATTTTCTAGATTTTGGATCTAGCTTTGTTCTTTCTTGAGTGGTATACATTACGTATACAAGACAACCAAAAATATGAGGAGATGAGTAGATATATTTACAACATAACATGTTGTATGAAATGCTTCTGCCCAAAAGCATTTTGGTAGACTAGTTGTTCTGAGCATATCTGTTACTCTTTCCAGCAATATTATATTCATCATTTCCGCCACACCATTTTGTTGAGGAGTGTATGGTGTAGTAGTTTTCCTTTTGATGCCTCTTGCTGAAAAAATACATCAAAACCCTTGCTGCAATATTCTCCTCCATTATTTGCCCTTAAACACTTGATTCTCCTTCCAGTTTCAACTTCAATTTGTGCTTTGAAATTTTTAAAAACTAGCATCACATCTGACTTATTTTTTATCGGGTACACCCAACATCTTCTAGAAAAATCGTCAATAAATGATATAAAATATTTTACTTTCTCTAGAGATTGAACTGGTGCTTCCCAAACATCAGAGTGAATCAACTTGCTGAATTTTAATATGTTTTGCTTAGTTGTAACACAATGCTAATAAAACGGTAGACTAACTGCTTTCAAGCCTGGGAGTAGCTTTTGATTGACGAGAATCTCCATTCCCTGTTCTGACATATGGCATAGTTTCTGATGCCACAATATAGAAGCTTTCTCTCCATAATCCAGTGATGCCACCGATGTTGTTGCTTCCTTAATCGAGTCTCCTAAGAGCATATACAAGTTTGCTGAGATCTTTTCAACTTTCAATACTATAAGTTCTCTTTTCACCATCTTTAATACCATGTTTTCAACAACGGTCTTGTATCCGAGGTCATCTAATTGTTCAACAGACAGAATATTTTTCTTCATTCCCACAATATGTCGAACATCTTGTACAGTGCGAATAGTATCATCGTACATCTTTATTTTGATGGCTCTAATCCCAATAATTTTGAAGGCATGATCATTGCGTAGAAAAATTGATCCTCCAGAGACATGTTCATAATGAAAAAACCATTCTCTCCTAGACGTCATGTGCCATGTTGCTGCAGAATCAACCAACCATGCATCACTTAGTTGTTTTCTACTATCATTGGACATCATTGCTACTTCACTGTAAAATACGCCATCTTCTTCAAAAATACTTGCAACACATCTCTGAGATTTTATTGTAACATGAGATTTTATGTACCATTCTTCAGATTCCAACAATCTTTCTTGACGTGTCCTTTTTTGCCACAGTTGTAGCATTTAGCATTCTTCTTACTTTTTGATTTCGATTTGCCATGGTTTTGACTCTCACTTGAGCCACGTTCCGTTGATCTCTCTCTTGTCATCGCCAATGCTTCTACTTGTTGCGAATTAGATGACTTGTCTTCCTTATTTTTGCGCCTAGACTCTTCTTCCAAAGCAGTAGCTGCAACTTCGTCAAAGATTAGATTACCGGTGACAACATTACTTGTCAAGTTAATGATGAGTAGATCATACGAATCAGACATACTTTGAAGTAGAATCTTCGCACATTCATTTGTTGATATACTATAATCCAACACAATAAGTTGGGAAAGTATTGTATTCAAGTTGTTGATGTGATCTGTCATGGATGTGGACTCACTCATTCGAAGAGTGTAAAGTCTCATCTTCAAGAATATCTTATTGTGTAGTGACTTGACCTCGTACAATTTGGTAAGTGCATCACATATCTCTTTTCCAGTCATCTTCTCTGCAACACTGGATAACACAGAATCTGCTAAGGCTATATGCAAGTTGCCTATAGCGTTGTCATCCATATCCTTCCAATTTTCATCAGTCATTCCATCTGGTCTCTCTCCAATTGCCGCCAAGCAATTGTCTTTTCTCAAGATTTCTTTTATTTTAAGTTTCCATAGGGAAAAATTGTTCCCGTTGAACTTCTCATTTTTGAACTTTCCTGTCATGTTTCTGATGACGATCAACTTCTCTCTTGAATTAGTTTTTTACTATTTCACTGTGAATAGTACTGTATAGGTGAATAGTACCGTATACGTGAATAATATTATATTGTATATGTGAATAGTCTCCGTGAACAGTAACCCTGAACTTGAAGCTCTGATACCATTGTTAGGGGATCGTGGGCTGAAGCTGACACACAAGTAAAGTGAAATTGAGAATAATTGTTAGTTCATGAGGTTTTGCCTACCATATAACAGTACAATAATAATTATGAGGCTTAGCCTACCATAAATCTTTAAAATAAAATAAAACAATGAGACACATATTTAACATGGTAAAACCCTCAATGTGAGGGAAACATTCACGGGCAAATGTAGAAGGATTTCACTATAGTGAAATTTTTTTTACAACATCTCTCTAAACATAAGGAGTGAACAATCTCACACTCTCTTAGAATAGGAAAACTACAACTCTCTCATAAACTCTTAAAAAGAAACTATATAGAATACAGAAGATTTGGTTGAGAATGAGATGAATGAAATAATGAAATAAAACCTCTATTTATAGGCATGAGATTCACTGTGTAAATAGTTATATCTAATTTTTTATTATTTTCTTTTTAAACATATGGGATCCACCCACATAATTAATTAATTTTTTTCATTTCTTTCTTTCGGTGGATGTCAAATCTTATTGATTTTAACAAATTAAACATTGAACTTCCAATCAAACGGTCTATGTAGACAGATTCTATACGTATTTAACTTGAAATGTGATTGGGTTCAAGTCCGGATCTTAAAAAATACAATAAAAATATTAATTAAAAGTTTAAAAAATTGAATTTTCTCAAAACCTTGAAAACATTAATAAACAATACTTGTATTTGAAGATATGTTTTTTTATATCCGACCCAATCATAAATGAAAATAAAGAAAGAAAAAAACAAAAACAAAAACAAAAACGCTAAATTTGACTCATCGAAAACTTAAATTTGTAAAAGTATCCTCGGATGTATGTTTTGATCATCAAGCATGTGCCAATTTCAGTTTGCGAAATCTTTCCTTTGGTATTGCTAAAGCAACTTCATAAGAAATTATACAACTATTAATTACTTATGATTGGGAGAAACATATAGCAATATATAATTGCTTTGCATTGATGCTTGAGTGGTCTATGTTCCCATTAGCTGAACTTGTTTGCTTTATTCTGCGTTAAATTATTATTATTATTTTGACTAATATGAAAAACAAAATGAAAAGAAATATATTTCGAGTACCCTTATAGAATTTTAAAAAAAAAATGCATAAAGCACGTAGGCGCCTTCATGAATGTACGAGTAATAATCCTCCAGATGCAGACACGGATGGTAAAAACAAATCATAAAGTGCCCAAATTGATTTTTTATCCCCTACCTTTCCCAGGATTCAAACTCTGGGCGGCCAGCTAAAGAACGCTGATTGAAAATCAATCAATGAAGACAAGTTATTGATATACTCAAAATCACAATTAAAGTCAACCAAATCCATATAATGTTGATCTCTCCTAAATTCACCACTTCACATTATAACCCAAAAAGGGGTAGGGGATAGAGAGTTGAGTTTCCAATGTTCTACGTATAAATCAGAGTATCAGACCTTGTGCTGGTTCAATCTTGGAAGGCTGATGGCCACTCGCTGAAGAGGCTTTTGGAGACTCGGATAGATGAACCTGAGCAAAGTCATCAACCATTTTTCTTTTTTGTTCCTCTTCAGCCATTCCTGCTTTGTCCTTGGCCTTCTGGCCAACCTCTCCAGCAGCCTGGGCGACCTTATTGAAAGCTCCTGTCACCCACGAAGCCCCAGTGAATACATACCGGTTCTTCATTATGGCAGATCCTGCACTACTGACTTTTTGCTCGGCTGCCGCAAATGCGGACTTTGTTTTCTCAGAAACCTGAAATTTCTGATCCACTTCCCGGACTTTGTCACCTACAACAGAAGTGCCAACACCGATCTTCTCGCTGAGTCCAATTTTTTTGTCAAAGGAAGCAACTTTAGCTGAGGCCGTTGAGGTTAAGTGGTGTTTCTCATCAAAAGTCTTTGCTTTGTTGACCGCATCTTTGCCTAAAATATAACCCTTAGCAAGCATGCTGCTTACAACATCCTCTGCCTTTCCCAAAGCTGATCCGGTGCCACCTGAAGTTTTATTTTTTGTTTCCTGCAAAGAATTCGAAAACAATAAAGTTTGTGACGTTCTCGTGTCTTAATTGTTTTAGAAGTTCTGAGCAAGACACTTACTTGGGGAGTGGAAGCAGCAGGAGGAAGCTGATAATCTGGAGCCAGAGATATGGAGACAGACAGATCAACAATAGTTGCACCCTGAAATAAAATGCCATTTCAGATGGAACTTGCAAATGAGTTCCATGAAAATTTAACTGACCTTTTATTTTATCCATCCAATCTTTCAAAAGTTATCCAGTTATCCAAATTAAATGGATTTGGTTATGTTACATCAAGTGTACATGGATAGCCCAATGCACGAGACTTCTCACACTGAAAGTTTTGGGAAGGATTCAATATGTACGCAACCGTACCCTTGTTTTATTTTTTGCAAAGATGTTGTTTCCACGACTCAAACTTGTGACTTCCCAGTCACAATGGAATAATCTTACCGTTACGCCAAGGCTCATCCTCGTCAGGTATACATGGACAAAAAATAATTAAGCCTTTAGATCAGTCTTATGTTATCTTTCAGTGTCCCTAATGTGAATATTGTGGCTCAATCTGTAAAAAGGCATAGGACTTGGTAGTAGTCCCCTGTTGAAATTCAGTGATATACAAAGGTTAAGGGCATTGAAAATATAAAATCATGAAAGGCTGTGAAACAATTTGATCATTGATGGTCGCTCTCGAAGGAAAATTTCGACCAAATATCCCCATATATCCAGGCAAGGGCGGCTCAAGGGGTTTAGGGGCCTTAGGCGATTTTTTAGCTTTTGTTAGGACTTTTCAAATTTGAAGTAAGATAAAAGTATTTATTAATAGATTAAAAGAAAGGCTAAAAAGTATGGTTTTCAAATTCACATCATTTTACTGATTGTCAAATGGCTTTCAACATAGTATTAAACTACAAACAAACAAACAAAGAGCTCATTTTTTTGAACCACACTCAATGTTTAAAAATACGGATAACGCCTTGAGGCGGTCGGCCGTTGAGACGGCGAGGCGGGCGCCTCGATCCGAAAATCAGAAAAAATATTAAAATCATAATATCAGCATAATAAAAACATCAACAATCCAAAATACATTCATTCATCCATCATTCATAGTATGTTCAAAAAACAATTGATAACTAATCCCTAAATATGCTATCATTTGTGTCTAGCGACATGAAACTGGAGTCAAAACCCCCATCATCAATTAATATTGTACACTACATTATGTACACTAATGCGTTCAATTTCTGGGTGGATAATCTATTTCTCTTCTTTATATGAATCTACAAAATATCTTACAGAAAATATATAAGCAATGTGACAAAATCTTAATCAATGTAAATCTCCAATTATTTATTAGGCATGATATTTTAATAAAAAGTAAATCATTTGTCAAATATGGTCCACACTCACATTAGTGTGAAGAAAATTGAATTATCATCAAACCAATGAAAAAACTATGAACAAACAAGGAGCAACAACTTTTTTAGAAAATAAAAACTATTTAAAATATGATAATTTGCAAAGAAATAAGAATAAAAACGAATTAAAAAAAGAATAAAAGCTAAGATAAAAAATGAGATTGCAATGATAATGTCCACTAGTCCTTCTAAGTTGATTGAGCCAAGAAGGGTTGTAAAATATAGTACTAATTGTAACATTAAGTTGGAATTATTTGGAAAGAATAATATTTAAGGTAGTTTATTTTAGAAATGATAACAATTAATGCTATAATTTAGTATTAAATTAAAGAATAATTTCTACTAATTATAATGAAACTCAACTGTCCCTATTAGTTTAAAACACTTAAAGCTCAGCTCTAAATACTTTTTAAATCAAGGAGTTTAAAACACCAAATCCAAATACTATAAATTTGGAGTTTGGTTAGATTATATCCCCTTACTATAACAAGGAGTCATAGGCTTATTCATTTATTCCTACAATATAAAGATTTCTACCATCAAAGCGGGCCAACAATACACTATTCCCCTGGAACCACAATCAATGAACAAATTCATTAAATTCCAACAACATATTATTGGTAACAAGCAACATTTTAACTTGCTTTAAAATTTGTCCAGGTTCATGGGCCTTATTGAAATTATAACCAAAATATGACCATAGGTTACTTTTTACTGATAATTTCCATATATGACCAAATAGTAACCAAAGATTTGAGACATGCTCCTACAAAAAACGCTATATCTAATGATTTCCAAATAGATGTCCTGAAGTAAAAAGTTTCTAAAGAGAATATAGAATTTCATCATTTACCCTCTTAAAGATAATATATCCAATTAACTGCTGTCCCGTGTGCAGTTAATGTCTTATGAAGAAAAGACCAAGAAATATAAGGATGTTTACCGAAAGAAGAACTGCAGTCTCTGCTCCCTGCATATCCTTGAAGGTAACATATGCAATTTGACACCGCTCATTATCACTGCTCGAGTATATGATAAGCTTAATACTCCAGAAAAAAATAGTGGAAAATGAGAAAATGTGAAACCAAACAAGACATTAACCTCGTCATTTCTACATATTCGATATCACCGGAAAAAGAAAAAAACTCCTTGATGTCTCTCTCAGTTGCTCCGAGAGAAACATTGCTGACTTTGACAGTTTTAATCTGCAAGAAATTAAATAAGAGTTGTAACCTCGGTAAGATGAATAATAATCCCAAGTACTACAAATGATGATTTAAAGATCCTCCACTGAAAAAATAACAGATTATTGACCCCTGTTATTTTGAGGTCATATCTAGTATTCAAAGTTTGTCTTGATTTGGTACCGCTCTCGGAGCCCGCACCAAAACAGTGCTTTTCACTAGGGGGGGAAGCGTAAAACCAGCCAATGTACACACAAAGAGAGGAAAGAGTGAGAGAATCATATGTTAAAACAGAAAATGGACAAACCCAGTGCATGATAAAAGAGAAATCATATACTTATACGCATCTAATAGCATAGCAAACAATGATCTTACACCACTAAACCCATTCTTTATAATTTCGAAATTCTAAGGCAACAAACACACCAGGCATGTCAATTACAAAGTGTCTGGCTCTGGTCCTATCCATATGACTAGCTATGCAGAAAAGCACAAGACCGTTTACGGCCACTAGTCATAGCCAATAGAATTTTTCTTCACTTGTTAAGAAAACATATGCATTCAATGCGATGTTAAACATACTTCAAGATAGGCTTCAGCAGGATTTGCATTTTTGAAATAATACCCAGCTGGAGACAATTGGATCTAAGGACAAACCCATTACAGGAACAGGAATATGATCATCCTATCCTATATCCGATGGCCAAGCAAGCAATTCCTTTGCTTGGCAAATAAACACACAAACAAAATGTCATCTTTATGAGTTCATTTCTTTTTTCCACAACCAAATATCCAGCAGGGATCAGATTAATAAATACCCTCAACCATATTTCAGTTCTTAGCATCAAGCAAGCATTCAAGAAACAATACAATTATTAATTTACTCTAATCTGCCTATACACAATTTGATGCAATCTTGTTCAACAAAACTAGTGAATCAAAATAGATCTGTCTATTGGCCAAACGACAGCATAAATTGTTCAATCAGAAGTCGTAACGGCGATAAATATCAATACTAACCGACATGCTGAAACGCTCCGATGAAGAAAAATAGCCGCTTTAGGCCTGCAAAAGAAATAAAAAGGACTTGAAAGAGACCAAATGGAGATTAAGATATTTATACATAGCGCGTTTGGTTTGAGGCCGCGGTTTGGAATGCACGTGCGAGGCGTGGGGGTCAGTTCTCTCCCGCCGTAGACGTTAGGTCGCACGTGTGAGCGGGAATTTTCAAGTCAAAATCCCGGCGTTGAAGATGTAGATCAAATATAAATATGAGCGAAAATAACAAAACTTTTGATTAAATTAAACGGAATAAATGAAAGTCTCGTCTATAAGATTTTGTTATAAATATTTTAATTGTTATTGAGGGTGGTTTTCTGCCCCCTAAAAGTCAGAATGTTGAGGAATGATATAAAATGAATTTATATTTCCAAGGTTCACAGGCCCTAGCCCAAGGAGTAAGGATGTCCGGTTCAAAGGTCGGTTCACGTTTGATGTCCCGACCCGAGGTGTAAAGGAGTTAAAATGGGTGAAAATAGTTAAGGCTTCGGGATTGACCCGACCTGATAGTCCGGTATAGGCAGGATGGATGATGTTTCGGTTCCCGACCTAGTAGGGCAGGTCGGAATGATAATGAAATGGTCAGGATCAGAAGAAGCAAGTCCGGTATGGGTAGGGGTGAGCACCGGTACCGATTTTCCGGGTTTGGAATCGGAACCGATTGTAATGGGGTAGGTTCCGGTTCCAAAAATGAAGGAACCGATTTTATCCGGGTAGGTTCCGGTTCCAAAATGGTCGGAACCGGAACCGGACCATGGAATCGGTTTTTGGAACAATGGGGTGATGATTTATGCCTACTCTTAATCAGTAATACACAAATGAAAAATTCATTTTACTTTTTGTTTCCTAGTAGCTTCATGTGCAAACACTTCTTGAATGATTTTATTTTGTTATCTAAAGCCATTTTTTTGTAAATTAGAATGTAAATTCTTTTTACCACTTGGCCAACTGTAAAATATAATATAAACAGCAAAAACAGAAACCCAAAATATGACAATGGGAGCATTGTGAATCCCATAACGTCTCTAGTTGCAGAGAAAGGAATCGCAATTCCAATTGCGAAAATTACAAGTGTAGAAGAAAGTGTAGGCCATGAAGCAACCTCCTGAATGAAAGGGATTTTCTCACTCAGGATCAGGTGGATAATCAGTGTCTGCATGAGTAATCCTTCGACAAACCAAGCAGAACGAAAGGAAGAACAGAAGTACAGTGAAATCACAGAGGGTGCATGTATGCACTATATTTTTGCATATAAGTCCCTATGATGAGTCTCATTTAGAGGCACTACCTTTTATGTCACGGAAGCCGCGGGAAACGGACGTCGGAATGGGAAATTCAGAATAAGTATGTCATCAAGTTCATTTCACAAGTTCACTGTTTTCGTTCGTGCTGCGTTCGTGCCCACGTTCGAACGTCAGGCAAATTGCGGGCGTTCGTGTAGCGTTCGATGAGGCGTTCAAACGATGTCGGTATTTCTGGTTTTGCTGCTAGCCTCACACCAAAGCCCAATTAGCCCACCAAAGCCCATTAAAATATTAATTAAATCATATACCAAATTAAATGAAATAGTAATTAAATCATATACCAAATTAAATAAAACATTAAATAAAATCATGCCTAATTAAAATCAATCAACCAATTATATTCAAAATATCTTATTCCTAACTTAACAAATATTATGCCTAAACAACACAAATTAAATATATTAACTTCCTAATTAGCCAAATTTTGTCCCCTCTCAAATCTTAGGATTTCCTTGTTTGACACCAAATCAAATCCCCTTTAAATGCCAAATCTCTTTCATTGTCAAGCAATATTTAGCCATACCCCATTTGCCTATAAAAAGAACCAAATTCCAACTCTTGAAACCGCTAGTTCATTCACACAAGAAAAGACCCAAGCTCATTGACACAACCAAACTCTCACACACAACCCTCAAAAATCAAACACACAGCCGAGACACATAAACACCAGCCACCTACTCCAACAAAACACCAAAAACAGTAATCCCAAACAGCCCTTTTACCTCACCAAAACAGCCCCAAGTCACGCCCAAACAGCGGCCCAAATCACATTTAAACAGCAGCCCCTTTAACCGCAAATACATGAGTCTAAAACATCAATAACAACGATCAAAATACAACAATAAATCAACAGTACGACAGCAGCAAAATAGCAGCAAAACAGGGAGAACGACGGCTCAAAACAGTGAGACAACGAACGAGAGCAGTGAACCAGTGAACCGGAGGAGTTGTGGAGCGCTAGCCCCTTCCGACGATCGTGTACCATACGTCCGAGAGTTGACATAAAAGGTTAGACCTGATGATACTTTTCCTATTATTTCCATCTATATTTTTTATTGTTTTATTCATCTTTGTCGCATGAGAGTCGTTTATTAGTGCATGATTGTGGCCCTTGAATGAATGCAAAATGTGTCGCCTCTTGTGGTATATATGATGGAAACCCGGACATAAATTTCATAGCCGATTCTGAATGGACGGTAGTATGATCTGTACTCGGGATACAACTCCACGTACAACTTGAGTAAACGGCGCATATTTTGTTTCATGTTGTTTTGATGTGTTTATTATTCGTTATTTAATTTCTGCATGTTATTCGTTTGCGTAATGATGTGATCGAGCGCATGGGCTTAGTAAGTTGGATTAAAGGTCCCCTATTTTGAGGGGTTAAAATCCTTTACTACGATGTTTTGCCGCGCCGGTTGATGTATATTCGGTTGAATGTAAGATGTGTTCAATCGGGTATACGAAGTCTGATATTGTTTCTTTTATTTTTATATGCATTATGATGAGATAAAGCGCATGGGCTTAGTAAGTGTGATTAAAGGTCCTCTATTTTGAGAGGTTAAAATCCTTTACCATGATGCTTTGCCGCGCCGGATAATGTATATTCGATTGGATGTGAGATATGTTCAATCGGATACACGAAGTCTGATATCGTTGTCTTTACTTCTTTATGTATGTATTGTGTTGTTTGCGCATGAGCTTAGTAAGTGCGATTAAAGGTCCTCTATTTTGAGAGGTTAAAATCATTTACCACGATGCTTTACCGCGCCAGATAGTGTATATTTGATTGGAAGCAAGATGAGTTCAATCGGATATGTGAGGTCCTACATTGTGGATTTGTTTGTCTATGTATGTGTTGCATGCATCAGGTCTGGTTCCGTTCGAACGCGTTCTCGAACGCCACACGAACGCGAACCTTCTGTTTACCATTCGAACGTGTTCTCGAACGCTATGCGAACGCGCAAGTATTTTCTTAGTTTCATCATGCATCAGGTCTGGTTCCGTTTGAACGCGTTCTCAAACGCCACACGAATGAGAACCTTCTGTTTACCGTTCGAACGCGTTTACGAACGCTACACGAACGTGCACCCACTGAACTGAGTCATTTTCATCAGATTTCGTGCATAATTGTCCCTAGTATCTATCCCTTCGTATGATGAACCTGATTGCTTTTCTATATTACGCAAGATTGTGTATGTGTCGTTCAGCTGTATTCCCCACATGTATGAGTACAATGTGTTTATTAACTTGTATGCTTGCCGTATGTTAATTTATCTTTATGTATGCAAATTGAGACATAGATTACATGCAAATTCGGATATTTGTTACATGTAAATTTAGATGAACTTGTTGATGTATGCATGCAAACTTAGGGGTAAATCATCCTTGGAAATACGTTGCTTAGGCTTGGTTAGATTATTGCGAAAATCATTTTATTACAAGTGGCACAAGTAAGGGACCATTCCGAACCCAACGGTTTGAGGTCTTCCCTTGCGAGGGGTGAGTGCGGCCTTAAATCTCATTTTCCCGGTTCACACCGAGTGGCGACTCCATCATTCTCCGGTTTAGTCCCCCGCGGGCTACTCCGTACTCCCAACCGGGCCGTGAGCCCGGGACAGCATGCGTCACCCAGTTTCTGTGTCCCACAGTGCACACAGGACCGATCCATAAAATGAGCATGGGTAAGCCTTTATCCGACCATATTTGCGGCAATTTTACATAATCTTCTTCCATTTTGTCCAATATTATTGCAATTTGACTGACACTTTATAAGAAATTCTATGTTAGGAGCTGCTTTGGAGTCAATAGCTCAGTTTGGAGGAACATGGTTGCGACAAGAAGTGAAAGAACCCCAATGTTTGAGGTTTTGCTGATTAAATCTCATACTCCTTTACGGCAGATGTAATATCTGCCATGTTTAGAATTGGCAACAAATTTTACACAATAGGGTAGAACCAGAACCGGACCGGAACCGGATTGGAACTGAATAATAGGGTACCCTGTTTAATTGGGTAGGTTCCGGTTCCATTTAGTGCGGAACCGAATTTTTCCGGGTAGGTTCCGGTTCCATGCGGAACCGGAACCGAAACCGATTTTGCTCACACCCTAGGTATGGGTATGGATGGCAATTTCACCCATAAACCCGAAAACCCATAAAAAAACCCACCCGTAATGGGTAGGATTTGGTAAATATTTAAGCGGGTTTGGTGCAGGTTTAAAACAAAATCCGTTGCGGGTTTGGTGCGGGTTTGGTAATTAAGCAAAACCAGCGATACCCACTGCGAGTATCCGCTACCAACAAGTTTAATTCTTTTTTGTTTTATATCTTTAGGGTAAAAAAAATATCTCATATAAAATGACTTACGAACTTACAATTTTTGAATTGCTCTTTCTTAATATTTTTGAATTACTTTTGGTCATGGTTCAATAATTTTGATTATATGAATTTAACATAATGAAGGATATTCAGCTAGTGATTCATGGATGTAATTGTGATAATATGAATTTGACATTATGTTATAAATATTTTAAACTTTTATTTATATGTCATAATTTACAAACTGTCAAAAATATTTTTTAAATGTTATGAAAAAGTATCAATATTTAATTAAAAAGATTGAATTATTAATAGGGTAAGGGAATTTAATATTTTAAAAACCCGCAAAAAATCTGCTGGGTACCAATGCGGGTTTGGTAATTTATTTTTATATGCGGGTGCGGGTTTGGTAATGAAAATTAAAACCCACAGCAGGTATGGTGAGGTTTAGTAATTTATTTACATATGCGGGTGCGGCTTTGGTAATGGCAAACCCGCACCAAACCCTACCCATTGCCATTCCTAGGTATGGAAACTCGCATTCTCCAATAGGTCTGATGTGACAGAGACATGTGGCTGGCTTATCTTCTAGCACACACTATCACATGAGAGTTGAAAAGTTACATGCTGGCTTTGTGAGGTGGCATGTGGCAGTGGCCAAAAGTGGCATGGGTTAATGAAATGTCAGGTGGCAGAGCTATTTTTGGCAGAGCAGTTGGGGAAGAGAGCCCTCACATTAATGGTATATCCATGTGGCTGACGTCATGAGATTGATGTAACAGTAGAACTTGTCCTAGTATAAAAAGAGGTTGAGAACTCATTGTAAATAGTTGTCTAATTCTATTTCATTCTTCACTAGTAATATGAAGGGAAGAACTTAACTGTAAGAGTGAGTTTGTAAGAAGTCGGTCAGCCGAGCTTGAGAGATAGGCAAGTCAGTCATAACCCGACCACGTTATAAAAAATTTCTTTTCCCTTGCGCCCCATGGACGTAGGTTGGATCCATTCCGCCGAACCACGTTAAACCATTTGTTTTATCTGTGTGTTTTCTCATCTTTTGCTAAGTTTGTATTTGGTCCACAAACCAAACAAATTCATAGTTGATGGAGGATTGTTCGAGGAGTAAGTTTATCGATTTGCCCCTGGAACAAAAATAAGTTGTCAACAGTTGGTTCCGTATGTGGGGAAGAGTACTAAAAGCAGCAAACATATTAAGGCAATGGCAGAAGATGGGAACCATAGATCTTTAGAGGCTTCAACGACGGAGTGGATGGAGAAAACAAATGAAACTATGCGAAAAGAAATGGAAGAAGCTCGGAAGGACAGAGAATCAACTTAGGTCTTCATGAAGACCATGATGGAGAAATTTGAAAGATTAGAAGAGAAAATTAGAGAAAGAGGGGGAACGGGCCCAACCAAATAAAATGGGATATTACAAGAGGAAATAGGCTCGCCGGGGTAGATAGGATCAGCGAAAATGGGAGGAGAAGTTCTCATGTGGTGAGCTCTGTAGTCGTTGCTGGAGCCTTACCAGCAAGTGAACCATAGGAAGAAGATGAAGGGAGGCAGACGCCGGAGTCTTCCAGCAACAATCCATGCTTCGCAGAGAGCGACCCGGGACGGTATCCGAGGGAGGGGCATGAAGTCCCCAACTACAGAGAACACTGTGCCAGGAGTGGAAGACGTCGGGAAACCCGAGTTTGGGAGCATGACAGCTCTGAGAATCGGATGAAGAGCTGGTTTTAGAAAGAGATGAAAAAATGGGAAGAAAATATAAAGGACGGACCAAAGGGTGGCCAAGACATGAGGACATCGTCCCCTTTCACGGAGGAAATTTTGGCAATAGGATTTCCAAGGAGATTCACTATGCCCTCCATGGATGTTTACAAAGGCAGCACAGACCCAAAGTTTCATGTTGAGAAGTTCGTTTTGTTGATGGAAATCCAATGGATGGCTGGAGAGGTCATCTGCAAGGTGTTCCCTTTAACTCTGGGCGGGTCAGCAAGTTTGTGGTTCATGAACTTGACCCCGGAAAGTATCTGTAGCTTCAAGCAATTGAGGAAATCTTTTGTACGACACTTCAAAGGAGCATGTGTCCCTAGGAAGACGATAGAGTCGTTAAGAATGATGAAGCGGAGGGATGATGAGCCCCTCAAAAGTTTTGTTGACTGATATCACAACTTGATGTTAGAGGTTGGGGCGTACGAATCCCCATAAGCCTTGGAAAGTTTTAATGGAGCTCTCAGGGTCGGGAGATTGTGGTCCCATATGAGGATCCAAGAGATATTGGACTATGCCGCGATTTTGGAGCAGACAAGGAAGTTTGTGCTAATGGAGGAAAAGAATAAGATTGTATGATGAGGAGGCACCCAGAGGATCAAGATACTCAACCGGAAAAATCAGCGGGATGTGGGTAGAGACATGAGGAGACCAGTCCCGAGGCAAACAAATGCTCAAGATGATGCCTCAAAATAATCAAGTTCGAGAGGAGGCCGCATGTCCAGGTCAACCATATCGTCGGGGGGATAATGTACACCCCCCTGAACAGATCCCTGGCCCAGATATTTCTGGAATTCCATGATAAAGGTTTATTGTTTGAGCCCGACCTAAGGAGGTTCCCCATTAAGAAGAAAAATAACAAGGCTTATTGTTTGCACCACAATGTAAGAGGACATGCCACAAATAGATGTAGAGACCTGCGGGAGCATGTGGAAGACTTGGTAAAAAACTGCTATCTAAATGAGTACATATACCAAGTGGCTACGAAGGCCGACCAGCGCTGATAGCGATTGTCATCAAGACGGGTACTTGGAATACTGAGGTACTGAGGGAATATTTTCAATAGAGTCTCTCTTAAAATGACCCACAAATAGTTGTAAAGATGGGCAATAGATCCCAAGAATATTAGTAAAATTCTTCATTTCTCAGATAAAAACTTGTTTATCCATGCTTGTTTATTATGTGTGTTTAATGGCTCGGGACTGCATTCGTTCCGTCGAGGCCACTGTTAGTTTATTGACTCGGGGCTGCATTCGTTCCGCCGAGACCACTTTGATATTATGGCTCGGGCTGCATTCGTTCCGCCAAGACCACTTTGATATTATGACTCGAGGCTGCATTCGTTCTGTCGAGACCACTTTGACATTATGGCGCGGGGCTGTATTCGTTCCGTCGAGAACATTTTGACATTATGGCACATGGCTGCATTCATTCCACGGAGACCACTTTGACATTAAGCTCGGGGCTGCATTCGTTCCGCCAAGACCACTTTTAAATTAATGGCTCGGGGCTGCATTCGTTCTGCCGAGGCCACTTTCAAATTATTGGCTTGGGGCTGCATTCGTTTCGCTGATGCCACTTTAAATTAATGTCTCGGGGTTGCATTCGTTCCGCCGATGCCACTTTCAGATTAATGCTCAAGGCTTCATTCGTTACGTCGATGCCACTTTCAGATTAATGGCTCGGGGCAGCATTCGTTCCGCTGAGGTCCCTTTAAATTAATGGCTCGAGGTTGCATTCGTTCCGCCGAGACCACTTTAAATTAATGGTTCGGGGCTGCATTCGTTCCGCCGAGGCCACTTTCAGATTATTGGCTCAGGGCTGTATTCGTTTCGCCAAGACCACTTTAAATTATTGGCTCGAGGCTGCATTCATTTTGTCGATGTCATTTTCTTGTGTATTGGTGCAAAGAGAGAGTATTCTCTTATGGCCAGATGCTTTTTGTTGCTCGATATAGGTTTATGTCCCACTGAGGCCTTATTATCTTTTTTGGCATAGGATCGGAGTTTCTCCCAATGGTCAAGTGTTTAGTGGCACTAGGACAAATATTTCCCTTATTGCCAAGTTATTGCATCAGTTCGGGTCTGGGTTACGTCTCGTCGAGGTCCTATTGCTGTGTGTTGGCGCAATGAGGGTTCATTCCCTTACTGCCAAGTGACCTATGATTGCTCGAGGTCGGAGTTTCTCCCTCGACGCCTTGTTGTTCTACAATAGCCCTAGGAGGTGAGTTTTCCCCAGTGGCCTATTTTCTATTTTTGCAGATCCTCGCAGATCACATCCCTTTGGGATGACAGTATGCCAAGAGCATGCATCAGCCCGAGGACACCAGATCAGTCTACGACTTCATGCACCACCATCTTTTTATAGTTCCCGGAACTAACTCGCTGATGAGTGGTAAATGTATCATTATTTTCCACTCATTTGACCTAATATTTTGTATAATTTCTTGAGTTTTGTGAATATTTTGATGTGTTTTGTGTTATTTTGTAGATAAATAAAGTTTCAGGACTCTTTGGAGGTAATTCGGGGCCAAAACAGTGAAAAACGGAAAAAAAAAAAATGGCAAAACTGACTTTTGGGCGTCATGACGCGCAAGCTGCGTCGCGACCGCTAACGTGCGCCGGACCTTGCTAACGTGCGCCGAATCATGCTAAAATACGCCAGGACACGTGTCAAAATCTGAAAAGTCTGCTAACATACGACTTTGCTAACGTGCGTCTGCCACGTGTCAACATCAGAGCAAATCCACTAACGTGCACCGTGCCACATGTCATCATCACATGCTGCCGACAATCGCCATCACCATATGTCGTCCACGTGTCGGCCACATCATCATCAGCCAATCATCTTATGCCACGTGTCACCATCACATGCTGCCGACAATCGACATCGCCATGTCATCACCATGTCAGCACAATCATTAAGCTGCCGACGCTGCCAGGACACGTAGGATCTCCGTTATTCACGCCGCAATTCACGATGCATCGGGACGCGCAAGGGTTTCGCGTCGCGACGTGCGACACTTATTGATTTCTATAAATTCAGGCCGAAATTTCTGAATCAGATCCATGTTTTCTTCTATGTAATTCCTTATGAATACTAAGAAGATTGTATCTTGTTTGTTTATTTACAGCTTTCAGTAATTACTTTTACGCAATAGTACTTTCTTTTCTTTACTTTATCAGTTTTTACTTTTCAGTAATGAAGAGTAACTCCCCATGCTGGGGTAAAAGGTAAAGCTTCTATTACTAATATTTAGATTAATCTCATTTAATTATAATATAATGACTATTTAAAACCTGACTTAACGAGGATATCGCCATATTGGTCGGTTGGTAATTAATTATAAATTGGTTTTAACCTGATTAAGCATGAATACCGTTTGGTTGGTCGGTTGGTAATTAATTATTAATTTGACTTAATCAGGATACCGCCTATATGGCTGGTTGGTAATATCACGCAAATTTAATATATTATATTAAGAGAGATATCTAAAATAGTAGTAATAGAAGTGGATCCTCTAACCCCCAGCGTTTTCTTTTATTGTCCTTTTATTTCTAGCATTTACTTTTGAGCATTTACTTTCCAGCCATTTACTTTTCAGCATTTAATTTCTAGCATTTACTTTTCAATATTTTACTTTATGTCTTTTATTTTTAAGCTTTCACTAGCCTTAGATATGTGTCGTAACTAAGTCTGTTATCTGGGGTTGTGATGAATTCCAATATCACCGGTTTATAAGGGGTTATTTTATAGTTTGGGTAATATAAAAATTTACTTATTAAGTCTTAAGCTTAATACTTCTTGTTAACTGGCCATTAATAAGATTGATTTGGTAAACTTAAAATAAACTTGACAAAGGAATTTTAGGTTTCAGCCTTAGACTTAATAGCCCACGATCTTCCTTGATGATAGATAACCCTTTAATAGATTTCCTTACAGGATAAACATATACATGTCGAGTGGGGGTAGCCATAATTGGAACTTAATCTTAATGAATTCAGGTAAATTGGTTAACATAGACATATGGTTTTATTGGATTACACTGGGTATTTACATCTGACCATCAACATAGGCTTTTGCAGAATTTCGTGTTCCAGGTTAGTAAATTAATATATTACATGAACATAAAATAACCACTTCATCTTTTAAAAGATATTGGAAAGATTCACAACCCTGGATTTTAATAATCTTGAATTTTCATCAATTTACTTTCGCAAAATTTTATTTACTTGTTTTAAGTTTAAAGTCATCATCCAATCAAACAATAAATCCATTAGATACTCGTAAAAATTCGGCTTCATAAATTAATAGCTTAGGTATTAAGTCCTCGTGGGATCGATAATTTTTATACTACTTGAACGATATGCGGGCTTGTGTTATACGCGTGTGATTGCACTGGTCAAGTTTTTGGCGCCGTTACCGGGGACTTATTTATCTTTAACTATTAGTTTTGAGGTTAGATACATTTACCTGTGTCTAATTTTCTTTTTACTTATTTTTTCTGTTTTCTTGTGTTTCAGGTTCTTAAACACTACATGAGACGAACTAGAAGCTTTGTAATCTCATCGCTTGACCCATAAATTGAAAGAACCATCATACAGTTGAGAAGGGAAAGGCGAGAAGGCCAAGAAGCACTAATCAACATGGAACCTGAACCTTTGAAGGTTGCACCACCAATTCCCATTCGAGATAGAACCATTCTGGTGGTTGACGGTTCATTTCCTGAATTGTACTTCATCACTTACCAGCAAATGCGTGTGACATCAAAACATGTAGACCCGGCCGGCGGTTCGGTTCGGTTCCGAACCAGAACCGAACCGTCCGGTTCCGGTTCCATTTTGTGTGGAACCAGAACCGGAATCGAACCAGAACCGAACCGTTCGGTTCCGGTTCCGGTTCCAACCATTTTTTTTTTTACTTTATTGAAAATAAAAAATTGAGATTGATAAATCAATATAATTTAAAATTATGAATTTGGATTTATTACATTACATAATTACATTAATTACAAATAAAAATCTTATCTAAAAAAATATATATATATATATATATATTATATAAATTTAAACTGGTTCCAACCGGAACCTTACGATTCCGGTTCGGCTAGGGTATGAACCCTAACCGAACCGGTTAGGTTCCAGAACCAAAACCGGAACCGTCCGGTTCCAACCGGTTCGGTTCCGGTTCCGAACCGGAACCTTAGCCAGGTTTAAAAACATGCATTCAGATGATTCAACAGTCAGTTCAGTTTGGGGGAATGCAACTGAAGATCCTAATGCCCACATCAGGAACTTCCTGGAAGTTTACGGCACTTTCAATTACAACCGAGCGGCTGAAAAAGCAATGAGACTGCGTGTTTTTTCATATTCCTTGAAAGACAGAGCTAAGGCTTGGCTACATTCATTACCAGTAGGTTCCATCACAACTTGGAACACTCTAGCCACCAAATTCCTTGCAAAGTATTTTCCACCACCAAAACTGCAAAGCTGAGGAATGACATCACATCCTTTGTGCAACATGAATCGAAATCCCTCTGCGAAGCTTGGGAAAGGTACAAGAATTTGCTCTGAAAATGTCCTCACCATGAGATCGCAAAGTGGATACAAGTCCAAACCTTCTCTAATGGACTTTCTGGAATAATGAGAACCACAATTGATGCTGCTGCTGGAGGAGCTTTGATAGCAAAATGAGAAGATCAGGCCTGAGACTTATTTGAAGAAATGGCCAACAACAATTCTTTGTGGCCAACAGAAAGGAGCATGATTTAAAGAATCGCAGGAATTTATGAAGTTGGAGCCAACACAGCACTGAATTCCAAGCTGGATATAATTTGCAAAAATCTGGAAACTCTTAACATGAAGGTTAATGGTGGATCCACAAGTTCACCATTTGGAGGAGCACCATAGTCAGAATCTTACAACCAATAATAAGAGACGGTAAATTATGTCAACAATTTCAACAGACATGGGAACAATCCATATTCCAACACCTATAACCCAAGGTGGATGAATCATCCCAATTTCGCATGGAGCAACAATTCAGGGCAAATGAACTATCCACCACCCGGATTCCAACAACAAAACAAAGGCCAGAAGCATGAAAAAGAATCAGGAATAGCGAAAGTGCTGGCCTAGTTAAAAAATATAATGCTATATTTCAGAGCTAATCTACTTCCATTAAAGCACTGTAGAATAAAATTGGACAACTGACCAATGCTCAGAGTTACAGACCGCCAGGTAACCTTCCTAGCAACACAGAACCAAATCAAAGGAACCGAGGGAAGCAGCAATGTCAAGCCATTACTTTGAAAAGCGGTACTGAAATCAATAAAGATGTTGGAATCAAGGCATTCACTGAGGAAGTTCCAAAATATGCAGTTCCACAAATGGAAGAAAAAAGAAGCAAAGGAAAAAGATCAGGAAAGAATCACTCCACCTCCACATTTTCCACAGCGACTCCAGAAAAGTAAACTGGACAAGCAGTTTGCTCGATTCCTGAAGGTATTCAAAAAGTTGCATATCAACATTCCATTTGCAGAAGCCTTGGAAGAAATGCCCAGCTATGTCAAAATCATGAAAGACATTCTTTCACGAAAACGAAGATTGAGAGATTATGAGACAGTAGCATTATTAGAAGAATGCAGTGCCATCATTCAGAGGAAGCTTCCCCCAAAGTTGAAAGATCCTGGCAGTTTAACTGTCCCATGCAGCATTGGAGAACATGACTTCGGTAAGGCTTTGTGTGATCTAGGTGCAAGTGTTAACTTGATGCCTTTTTTATTTTCAGGAAATTACAGATTGGAGAAACATTGCCCACTTCAGTCTCTCTGCAACTTGTTGATAAAACGCTCGTATTTTCGAGAGGTGTAGTTGAGGATGTGCTGGTCAAGGTTGACAAATTTATTTTCCCAGCAGATTTTATTGTCCTTGAAATAGAGGAAGACGAAGACGTGTCAATCATCCTCGGGAGACCATTCTTGGCTACAGGTTGAACCATTATTGATGTACAAAAATGAGAACTAACCATGAGGGTACAGAACCAAGAAGTAACATTCAATATTTTCAAAGCCATGAATTTCTCTGATGACGAAAAGAATGAGGAATGTTTCAGAATTGATGTGATACATAGTACCATCCAGAACTCCAATGCAATGCAAAGTTCTACTGACAAACTGTCTGTAAAGCCTGAAGATAAAGTGTATTGCGTACTGAAGAAGCCTATTCTTGCACTACAAGCAATAGAAGAGAAACAGTTCCACCAGTTCATGAATTGGAGGAATTTCACATACAGCCTTTTGAGAATGCCAAACTGTACAAAGAAAAGGCCAAAAAGAGACATGATGAGAAATTAGTGCGCATACAACTGGAACCGGGGTAGCGGGTACTGTTAAACAAATCAAGGTTGAAACTCTTCCCATGGAAGCCAAAATCACGGTGGTCAGGACCATTCTTAATCACCCAAATTTTACCAAATAGAGTTGTTGAGATACATGATCCCGACTCCAACAAAATATTCAAGGTTAAAAACAACCGTGTCAAGCACTATTGGGGAGAATCATTTGAGCGAAAAAAAGAAAGTGTCACACTTTCAGATCCAGCCTAACATTCGGGCAGTCATGTCTAGCTGATGACTTTAAACTTAGCGCTAATAGGGAGGCAACTCATGCAATTTGTGTATATATTCAAGATTTGGTGTGTTTTATTTTTGTGTGTTTAATTTTTGCAGGTAAAGTCATTTCAGGATGGAAGACGTTCTCGCAAATCTTCACAAGCAATTTCCTTCTCTCCTTCAAAACTCTCTGGTGAAAGTGTACAAAGCTCACTTGGAACTGATGAGACTACTGATGATCAAAGGTATTCCTAATGACATTCGTTGGATTATTGAAGCATGGGTCCGATTGGCAAGTGAGTCCTCTGACTCTTTTATTTCGCATATGTCTGGTCTATGAAGAATTACCTATGCTGAAAAGAGAAGAGTTAAAAAGATGGGTGTTTGTTACAAATGTGCTCGTATAACATGTAATACTCGTTGTAGTTCTTTATGAATGATGTCTGATAACCGTGAAGATAAGATTAAATTCATTAGGGATGGCTTGAGTAAGGAGTCTTTGGATGACATATCTAAGACTCTTGAGACGCATCCCAATGGATATGTGCATCATGCAATTCACATGTTATATACATAATTCCGTAAAGAAAAACAACAGTTAAGTCTCACGAATCTGACTAAAAAAGACCATGTTTGCCAATTTATAAGAAAATTGGATGGGAAGCTTGTCCCTGACGCATAGACGTCAATCAAGCTGTTACTTTCTTGTAAATATTATATCTCTTTGTCTTTTCCTAATAATTGTGATTTGTTTTGTTATTTTCTTTTATTTTCTCCGACAGGATCCAGACTTTTTGACCTTTCATGATTTCTTTTATTTATTTTTCTAATAATCGTCATTTGGAAGATACTAGTGCTATTATTACTAACCCTTTTTAAGTGTTATAAATTCAACTCATCATTGCACTTTTGAAGGAATCCAGATAAAAATGAAAGCCACTTCAAGAAGACGAGTTGTAAATATATGTGTCTTTTGGATGACATATCTAAGACTCTTGAGACGCATCCCAATGGATATGTGCATCATGCAATTCACATGTTATATACATAATTCTGTAAAGAAAAACAACAGTTAAGTCTCACGAATCTGACTAAAAAAGACCATGTTTGCCAATTTATAAGAAAATTGGATGGGAAGCTTGTCCCTGACGCATAGACGTCAATCAAGCTGTTACTTTCTTGTAAATATTATATCTCTTTGTCTTTTCCTAATAATTGTGATTTGTTTTGTTATTTTCTTTTATTTTCTCCGACAGGATCCAGACCTTTTGACATTTCATGATTTCTTTTATTTATTTTTCTAATAATCGTCATTTGGAAGATACTAGTGCTATTATTACTAACCTTTTTTAAGTGTTATAAATTCAACTCATCATTGCACTTTTGAAGGAATACAGATAAAAATGAAAGCCACTTCAAGAAGACGAGTTGTAAATATATGTGTCTTTTGTGGTACTAGTGTTGTACTAAGCCACAATACGTAGCGGCAGCAAAAGAATTCGGTCGAGTCTTAGCTGAAAGGAATATGCACCTAGTATATGGCGATGGCAATCTTGGACTAATGAGGATCGTTTCAAATGTCGTACAAGATAGAGGCAGTCAAGTCTTGGGAATCATCCCAAAATCTTTGGCGGATGCGAATCTGATAGGACCATCAAACGGAGAGGAACTAATTGTGCCAGGTATGTCTGAACAACTGATGGAAATGATTAATCGTGCTGATACTTTTATTGTTTTGCCAGGTGGCTGGGTACGATGGAGGAAATTTTTACAGTACTATCTTAGGCGAACTTAAACATACACCAGAAACCTCTTGGACTGTTTAATGCTGATGGATTTTATCATTTTCTTTGTGTGTTTCTTGATGATTCCCGGAGAAATGGATTCGTGTCAAAACCTTTAAAAGAACTCATTTTCACTGTCAGAACTGCCCAAGATTTAATTGACCAAATCTTAGCATTTGAACCATAAATTGACCATATCTTTTCCAAGATAAACTGGTCGGATAATGATCGTGGTAAGAAGCGTCGGATAAATCTGGATCTTAACCTTTAATTTTCATTTTAGATGTAAAATTTCAGTTAACCAGGTACTATCTTCTAAACTCATCTTCTACTTTTTAAGACAATGGGCACAATGTCTCATTTAGGTTTGGGGGTGGGGAATAGTTGACTACTATCTTGTTTTTATGTTGTTTTTATTTTTTTTGTCTAAAATTTCAAAAAAAAATTAAATTTTTTTACAAAAACTACAAAAATATTTTGTGTTTTTAATTTGATTAATCGTGTGAAATTGGTGTAAGATAACCGAGTAAGGAATTTCAACTCCTGAGACGTATCTCAATCTATTTCGGAACAAGTTATTTTTTGTTTATTTCTTTTTGAATTATGTAATTTGTGAATTCTCCATAAAACTGAATAAAATGGATCTTCATATGCTCAGTTGACAGGTATTATCAACTTGCATGGTAACATACGGACATGAGCTGTAATTGAAAAGTTTGTAATATTCAGTGCTCTAGTTTAATTGGAGGAAGCATCTAAAAAACGATGGGATAAAAAAACCGTCTGAGATCCGAGTTATTAAGTCCGTAGGGGTTTTTTAACACCTAGTACCCTAAAACCTGGTTTGAGAGTCACTGCCCAAAGCTCGCTACATGGATCGAAGATGTTAGAAAAAAAATATATATATCTGAAATCCGAGTTATTAAGTCCGTATGGGTGTCTTAACACATGGTGCCCTAAAGCCAACTGGTTTGAGAGTCACTGGCCCAAAGCTCGTTACATGGATGGATGATATTATATATAAATAAATAAATAAATCAGAAAAATCAGAAAACTATTCCATTGCTTAAAAAAAGTGTGAATTGTGATATAACTTTAGGACAAAAATATTACTCTCTTCTCAACTACACTTGTGACTATTGTAGGAAAAATGAGTTGATTAATATTTTATTGGCTGTGTATATGGAGAATGGTAAAAATAATCGGAGAATTTACTTATTCGGTAATTTAGAAAGAAAGAAAACAACTTTTAACTTGGATAAGAAGTTTCACATGTTTAGTCACTACTTCTTTATTCTATTTGCTTTTGTGTGCATTAGTTTTAATATTTACGTTTGTAGGTATCATTGTTGTAATCCCTCACAAGACTACAATTCGTCCACTAGGGACACCTAGGGGTTTCAAGGCTTGTTGCATACGCTAAATGCAACTGTGATCCCTACGAAAGTGGCTTAGCTTAATTTTATTTTAAAGATATTTATGTCATTTTATTTTGTTGTTTTGCTCGAGGACTAGCAAAATGTTAGGTTTGGCGGTGTGATGAGTGGTAAATGTATCACTATTTCCCACTCATTTGACCTAATATTTTGTATAATTTATTGAGTTTTGTGAATATTTTGATGTGTTTTGTGTTATTTTGTAGATAAATAAAGTTTCAGGACTCTCTAGAGGCAATTCAGGGCCAAAACAATGACTTTTCGGGGTCGCGACGCGCAAGCTGCATCGAGACCGCTAACATGCGCTGGACCTTGCTAACGTGCACCGAATCATGCTAAAATACACTGGGACACGTGTCAAAATCTGAGAAATCTGCTAACATGCGCCTTTACTAACTTGCGTCTGCCACGTGTCAACATCAGAGCAGATTCGCTAAATGTGCGACATGCCACATGTCATCATCACATGCTGCCGATAATCGCCATCACCACGTGCCGTCCACGTGTCAGCCACATGGCGTCCACATCAGTCACATGCAGAGTCAACTTGCCACGTGTCAGCCATGTCATCATCAGCCAATCATCTTATGTCACGTGTCACCATCACATGCTACCGACAATCGATATCGCCACGTCATTCACCACGTCAGCCCAATCATTAAGCTGCCGACGCCACCAGGACTACAGGACACATGTTAGGATCTCCGTTATTCGGGTCGTAATTCACGGCGCGTCGCGACGCGCAAGGGTTTTGCGTCGCGATGCACGATACTTATTGATGTCTATAAATTGAGGCCGAAATTTCAGAATCAGATCCATGCTTTCTTCTATGTAATTCCTTATGAATACTAAGAAGATTGTATCTTGTTTGTTTATTTACAGCTTTCAGTGATTACTTTTACGTAATAATACTTTCTGTTCTTTACTTTTTCAGTTTTTACTTTTCAAGTGTGAGGTGGTAACTCCCCATGCTGGGGTAAAAGGTAAAGCTTTTATTACTAATATTTAGATTAATATCCCTTAATTATAATATAATAACTATTTAAAACCTGACTTAACGAGGATACCGACATATTGGTCGGTTGGTAATTAATTATAAATTTGTTTTAACCTGACTAAGCATGGATACCGTCTGGTTGGTCGGTTGGTAATTAATTATTAATTTTACTTATTCAGGATACCGCCTATATGGATGGTTGGTAATATCACACAAAGTTAATATATTATATTAAGGGGGATATCTAAAATAGTAGTAATAGAAGTGGATCATCTAACCCCATCGTTTTCTTTTATTGTACTTTTCCTTTTTAATTTCCAGCATTTACTTTTCAGCATTTACTTTCCAGCCATTTACTTTTCAGCATTTAATTTCTAGCATTTACTTTTCAGCATTTTACTTTATGTCTTTTATTTTTAAGCTTTTACTAGCCTTAGATATGTGTCGTAACTAAGTCTGTTATCTGGGGTTGTGATGAATTCCAATATCATTGGTTTATAAGGCGTTATTTTATAGTTTGGGTATTATAAAGGTTTACTTATTAAGTCTTAAGTTTAATGCTTCTTGTTAACTGGCCATTAATAAGATTGATTTGGTAAACTAAAAATAATCTTGACAAATGAATTTTAGGTTTCAGCCTTAGACTTAATAGCCCACGATATTCCTTGAGGATAGATAACCCTTTAATAGATTTCCTTATATGATAGACATATACCTGTCGGGCGGGGGTAGCCATAATTGGAACTTAATCTTAATGAATTCAGGTAACTTGGTTAACATAGACATATGGTTTAATTGGGTTACACTGGTTATTTGCATCTGACCATCGACACAGGCTTTTGCAGAATTTCGTGTTCCATGTTAGTAAATTAATATATTACACAAACATAAAATAACCACTTCATCTTTTTAAAAGATATTGGAAAGATTCACAACCCTGGATAGTTTAATAATCTTGAATTTTCATCAATTTACTTTCGCAAAATTTTATTTACTTGTTTTAAGTTTAAAGTCACCATCCAATCAAACAATCAATACATTAAATACTCGTAAAAATTTGGCTTCATAAATTAATAACTTAGGTATTAAGTCCTCGTGGGATCGATAATTTTCATACTACTTGAACGATACGTGCGCTTGCGTTATACGCGTGTGATTGCACCGGTCACTTGGTTACTCGTTGATACCGAGAACTAAGGGATAGATGTTGATGGTAGTTTTCGGCCCCTTAGAAGTCTGAATATCGAGGAATGGTATAAAAGAGATTTTCATTTTCAAGGTTCAGGGGCCCTAGCCCAAAGAGTAGGTACATCCGGTTCAGAGGTTGGTTCACGTTTGATGTCCCGACCCGAGGTGTAAAAGAGTTAAAATGGGCGAAGAGAGTTAAAGCCTTGAGACCGACTCGACCTGATAGTCCGGTATAGGCAGGATGTATGATGTTTCGGTTCCCGACTTGGTAGGGCGGGTCGAAATTGTAATGAAATTGTCAAGATCAGAAGACACAAGTCCGATATGGGAAATCGCATTCTCCAATAGGTCTGATGCAACAGGAACATGTGGCTGGCTTATCTTCTAGCACACACTATCACATAAGAGTTGATAAGTGTAGGACACAGAAATCGGCGACGCTGTCCCGGGCTCCCGGCCCGGTCGGGAGTACAGAGTAGCCCGCGGGGGACTAAATTGGAGAAATAAAGGAGTCACCACCCAGCGTGAACTGGGAAATGATTTAAGGCCGCACTAACCCCTCGCAAGGGAAGACCTCAAACTGTTGGGTTCGGAATGGTCCCTTACTTATGTCAATTTGTAATGAACGGATTTATGCAATAATATAACCAAGCTTTACGCAACATCCACATGCAAGATTAACCAATATCTAAGTTTGCACACATATGAGTAAACGAAATAAAAACGAGCACGCAATCTCATGAACATATCAAATAGATAAATTCGGAAATATAAATAAATAATAACTGTAAATATTGAAGAGAGATAATTAAGTTCCTAACGTGAAAGAAATAACTAAATAGGCAATCATGCAAGGAAATAAACGTGAAGTGATGCAACGCAGAAAAGAGATGAATAACAAGATTAGATAAAATGAAATATGTGTCGTTTCTCAAGCAGTACGTGGAGTTGTATCCCAAGTACAGACCACACTACCATCCATTGGGATTCAACTACGAAATTTATGTTTGGGTTTCCATCCAATATACCGTGAGAGATAGCACAAAATCATTCATCCGATAACAGTAACACAAATGAACCAACAAGATGCATGCGAATAAATAATAATAATTAACCGAAAAAAAGATGAACGAAAGTAAACAAAGGGTGCCCTCAGGTCTTACCTTTTAAGTCGCTTCTTGGAAATGCGTTACGTCGTCGTCAGAAGGGTTAATGCTCCACAACTTTTCTGGTTCAACATTTTCCTTCGCTGTTTCGCTATTTTGGGCTGCTATTTTCTCTGTTTTTACTGTTGTTTCGGTCGCTGTTTTGGACTGTTTTAGTGTCATTTTTTGGTGCAATTTTGCTGATGTTTTGGGATTGTTTTTTGGGACTGCAGGGGGCTGTTTTGGTGTCAATTTTGGGACTATTTTCAGGGGTTATTGCTCGCTGTTTTTGGAGCAGTTTAAGGGAATGTTTTTGGTGTTTTAGGGGCTGATTTGTTGTTTTGTTTTGATCGGCTGGGTGTATGTTTTTTGTTTAATTGGTTGGCAGGTCACAGTTTTGTTTGTTTTCTTTGTAAGGGAGTGCTTGGCCATTTTTAGGATGAGGGACGTGATTTTTTCTTGTAAGCTGTTGTGTCTACGTGAGTGGTGGGGCAGTTTCTTATTGTTTTTAGTTTGAGTGGATGATGAATGATGCCGTGAGTGATTTGGCCTTTTCTTGTTGTTTGCGTTAAAGGGTGTAACTTTGTGTGGTGTGTGTTTAAGAGTGAGCCGTGTATGAGATAGCCAAGAGAGAGAGGATGTTGAGCTGTTGTTAGGGTTTTTTTTGTTTACTTTGTCAGTGGTCGTATGTTGCAGATGGGAGAGAGAAGAGGGAAATGTGAGGGAGGCGTGAAGGTGTGAGAGAGGTATGTCTAGGGTTTCATTGCCGAGTGTGAAGAATGAAGGAGAGAAGGCGTGTGTTCTAGGGTTTATTTTCTTTGTGGATACCGTGTGAGTAGTGAGAGTGGCTGCCTTGTGCCGAGAGAGAAGGCAGTGGCCGCGTGAAGTCCTAGGGTTTGTGTGTTATTGTCGAGATGGAGAGTGAGCTTTTTTTGGGTGTCGTTTGTTGTTTGGTCTTAGGGTTTTTAACATGTCTCTTTTTATAAGAGTGGGCTAGTTTTTTCCTTGCATGGGAAGGAAATCAAGATCATGCAATAATGAGGGATATATTTAATTAGTTTGTTATAAGGAAATGATATTGTGTAATTGATGGAGAATATGTTTAATATGGAAGGTGATTTATTTAGTTTAGGAGAGGGATTTATTTAATTTAGGAAGGAGATTTGATTTGATTTATTTAATTTAGACATGTGTTTAATGTGTTGAATATTTTTTGGATTGGATCTGGTGGGTCTGGGCGTGTGGATTGGTGGTGTGTGGGCTTGGGCATGTGGCTTGGTGTGGGTTGCGGGGATTTTGGGCCGAGCCTAATAGTTAAAACAGAGATTAATCGAGCGAACCCGAGGCTAAACAATTGAATTAAATTTGACAAAGTATTTAATTTTGAATTTTCCCTTCCGAGGTCTGTTTCCCGTGACTTCCGCAACTTACGAGGCTCATCATCGGGCCTTATGTAAAAATGCAAGTGTCTACAATAAGTTACATGCTGGCTTTGTGAGGTGGCGTGTGGTAGTGGCCAAAAGTGGCATGGGTTAATGAGATGTCATGTGGCAGAGCTACTTTCGGCAGAGTAGTTGGGGAATGGATCCCTCGCATTATTGGTATATCCATGTGGTTGACGTCATAAGATTGATGTAACAGTAGAACTTGCCCTAGTATAAAAATGGGTTGAGAACTCATTGTAAATAGTTGGCTAATTCTATTACATTCTTCACTTGTAATAGGGAGGGAAGAACTTAACTATAAGAGTGAGTTTGCAAGAGGTCGGCCAGCCGAGCTTGAGAGATAGGCAAGTCGGACATAACCCGACCACGTTATAAAAATTTTCTTTTCCTTTGTGCCCGTGGACGTAGGTCAGATCCATTCCGTCGAACCACGTTAAACCCTATGTTTTATTTGTGTGTTTTCTTATCTTTTGCTAAGTTTGTATTTGGTCCCCAAACCAAACATATTCACAGTTGATGGAAGATTTTTCAAGGAGTAAGTTTATCGATTTGCCCCTGAAACGAAAATCAGCCGTCAACAGATGTTATTGTGAAAGATTAGATATCAATGATAATCAAGACATCATATCCCGAATTGGTCAGGTTCTATCCCATCTCAATTGTGATTCAAAACAAAAAAATCATGTTGAATTCCGAATGGATTTTTTGAATCGAGATAAAAAATAGTCCCAAATCCCGAAGTAAATTATTAGAGATCCTGAATTTCGATCAGGATTCGAGATTTTTACATTAAAATTTGATATTTTTAAGCATTATGGATATTTCATTTAGTTTTAAAATATAAGGATATTTCATTTAGTTTTCATCAAATTCCAAGGATTTTGCTCATTTTTCCTAAAGGATGAATGTTATTTTATAAATTATCCTTTAGTTTTCTATTATTATAAATTATCTAAAAGGCCCATGTTATTGTATGTATGTTAGGGATAAAACCTATTTAATTATTTATATTTTATGTAGACTAATACATGGCCCATACTTTACACAAATTAAGCATATTTCGAGATTTGGAGTACAAAATTAACATGAATTCTAACCCGATTTTTATTCTGGACAAAAATAGTACCGATTCTCGATTGAAATTTTTAATCAGAATAAAAATTTATCAATAATGAACGGTACATTATCTCGAATTCTAAAGGAATTTGAAATTTTATACAATCCTTACCTTTCAAATATTCCTTATACCTATTTGAGTTATAAATCACATTTTATAATAATTTGTTATTTGTTTGAATTTTATTAGATAGGTTAAAATATAGGGTGGTGGTGTATTTACCCATTAATTTGTATAATCCACCCCACTCTAAAAAATAATTACAAAAACCTCATATTATTTTAAAAATTTTAAAATAAAGAATAAATTTTCATTTTTCTTGAGACCACAAAGATGTTCTTAACACAAATTGAAGTTTACTTTTGTAATATTACAAGGTAAACTTACTAAAATATCCAAAAAAAACAAATAATTCAAAATACACATTATTTCAACTTTAATAATTTCTTATTTAATACTGTTGATGGTGTTTTTTGGCCCCCAAGAAATCAGAATCCCAATAAAGGGTATAAAATAGATTTCCATTCCCAAGGTTCGAGGGCCCGAGCCAATGGAATAAGGGCGTCAGGTCATGCTAAGAGGTCGGGGTCGGTTCACATTTGTCGCCCGACCCGAGAAGTGAAGATATTCAGAGAAGCGAATGGAGTTATTGCCTCGTAACCGACCCGACCTGTCAACTCAGGAAAGCATGATGAATGTTGTTTCAATTCCCGACCTGGTAGGGCGGGTCGGATGGGTAACGACATGGTCAGGTCCAAGTGACGGGAGTCATGCATGGGAACTTTCACTCTCCAAAAAAGGTATGATGTGATCAGAGCAGGTCACCGGCTTATCTTCTAGCACACACTATCACATGAGAGTTAGTAGTTTACAGGCTGGCTTTGTGAGGTAGCGTGTAACAGTGGCCAAAAGTGGCCTGGTTTAATGGGAGGTCAGGTGGCAGAGCTACTTTCGGCAGAGCAGTTGGGGAAGAGAGCCCTCGCATTAATGGTAGATTCACGTGACTGACGTCATGAGATTGGTGTAACAGTAGAATTAGCCATAGTATATAAAGGGATTGAGAATTCATTGTAAAAAGTTGGTTGAATTTATTCACGCATAACTTGTAAAATAGAGAGCAAAAACTTAAGGGTAAAAGTGAGCTTGTAAGAGGTCGGTCAGACGAGCTTGAGATATAGGCAGGCCGGTCATACCCGACAACATTATAAAAGCTTTATTTTCCCTTGTGCCTGTGGATGTAGGTTGTATATACTCCATTGAACTACGTTAAACTCTAAGTTTTGTCTGTGTGTTTTCTCATCTTTTACTACGTTTGCATTTGGTTCCCAAACCAAACAAATTCACAGTTGAGGGAGGATTGCTCGAGGAGTGGTTTTCCCGAATTACTCCTGGAACGAAAATTAGTCGTCAACACATACTTTTTTTAATATGTCTGAGTGATTTATCTCTACCACATTATTAATATGATAATTAATCTTAAATATTAGTTAAGAAATATCTATGTAACACTGTATCTTATGAAATTTAGCAGTCAAATTTATGTTATTTACTCGCATATATGTATATAAATTTTATTGGGATTCATTTTAAAAACTTTAGATAGTATAGTTTTAGTGCCTAAAACTTTGATTGTAGATATATGACGAATGGAAGTTTCAATGCCCATGATATTGGTATTATTGTTGTTGAGGTCATTCGCTGTGGAAGCGCGGTTTGGACGGAATCATAATTTTAAAATTTTTAAAGTTACCGAATAAATTATTCAATAGCATAGATTTATAATTCATTCATATTTCACATAAACATATTATTCGATATCATATAACGACATAATTAATTATAAAAACATCGCGAAACTTTTACAAAAATGATTTTCCGTAAAATGGCATAAAACACATTTTCGGCTGAACAAACCAACTGAAACCACACGGGACTGCCCAGGTCAGCCCCGATAATATTCGGTTAGTCCATGGGCTGTCCAAATATTGACGAATTCACTGTTTGGATAACATTTAGCCGGTTAGCCCGAATTTCACCCGATAACACCGTTTTCGCTTATTTTCACTCCAAATTAATTTCCGGAAATTATTCTAACTCCCAATACACATTCAATGCATCCAAAATGACATATTTTCATCATAAAATTTCCAGGTCTAAAAAGAATGAGAAAAATTATCATTTTCATGCTTTAAATTCAATTTTCTCAAGACTAATCAAATTAATCTTACACCAAATCAAAGTCACCACCAATGAAGAACTCTAGAACAATTATAGGCATAACAAGAGTGGTCATTACACACTAGAATTACAACCTAGTTGTCTAACAATAAATTACACTAATTTAGTTCAAAATATATCCACACTCTCTCAAATCCACTCAATCCATCATCCAAATCTAAAAGTCCCAAATTTAGAGACTAAAAGAAACCCTAAAATATTTCTAGAAAACCAAGAACAAGAAAATTAATTTTCTAACTAAAGGAAATAAAGATTACCTCACAAATCTTCAAAAACCCTTCAGCTTTTTTGTTGGTTTAAACACTTTATTTCTTGTCTTTTTCAAGAAGATTTTGAAACTTTCAAAAATGGTGGAGATTTTTTTACCACACCCCTTCCAGGAGAAAGAGAAAATATTTTTTCCTTTTTATATTTGATAGTGGTGTTAGTTGAGTGACAAAATAGATAAAATAAACTTTTTAACTTGTAAAGCTTATCTAATAAGCCAAAAGTCAAAACTTAATAAATGGGTTTAAAGGTAAAATGGTCATTTTCTAAGTAAAAATAACTTTTTCATAAGTCATGATATTGTGACATTTGTCCATAATTTAATATTAATTTAATCAAATTAAATATATTAAATATTATGACAAGTACTAGTTATATATACAATATATATAATTAATTAATTAATAAATGTCCAACAAATAATTTATATTATATTATATTATATTAAATATAATGTCTAAATAAATTATTTGGACACTTGTCATATTCATCACAAATATAAAATAACTAAAATACCATTTATATGTGTATATTCATTTATCGATTGAATGATTGAATTAACTAATTTAATCCGATAAAATATTATGAATAATCAGTATTATTCATAACGTGTTGCCCAAGTGGTCAACGGGTACACTTTATATTGTGCGACTCTGTAAGTTCAGGTACATCCATCACGAAATCTATTTTTATGTCCATAATTCACCTACTCGTAAATTATGACGACTACAAATTATCTCGCTGAACTATGCAAGTCGAGATCATCGCATACGTATAATTCCCCAGTCACAGACTATCCATATTATATCGGGGATATATATGAGAACGTCAAATCCAGAAGGTATAATATAATCGACTTACGAATTTACGATCTATAAATAACACTTGGAACTCGCTTCCGCAGTGTACCACAATCATGGATTTACTACATCGCAAACACGTGCAAGATACTTATGTCATGTACACAGGACAAACAGTTTCTATTTTGATACACACTGATATCATGAACATCAATCCACGCCCAACAAATAGGCAGAGGTCTGACCTAAATAAGTCGTTGACGTGACATCCATCAAAGTATGGATGATAGCTCATATATTTACTGTGGTATTTCAAGTCTAAGGACCACTATGCTACTCAACTCGAGAAGATTCTCATTGACGTTGATGTATCATCTATTAGAAAATCTTCGGTGAGTCGTTTAGTGTTTATCGAATAAACACCTACATGTCTATACGAGTCTCCAAAGACTCATGATTCACTGGGATAAACTATCAGAACAAGTCTCGATATACGACATGTACTGGTCTCATCGGATTTTACTAACCGACCCATGTCAGTAAATCTTGACCATGAACTTTATTTGAAAATATACAACTTATAGTGACGCTTCCCAATGTCAATTACAACATATGTTGTAACTGTGCACTACGCTGTAAATCATCAGGTCTTTGTATAATATATACATATGATTAAACCAGATTTAGTTTTAATCTAATCTAATCAAATTTGATCGAATATATATAAGATAAGAGATGCTACCATAAATATGTAATATTATGGAAAATGAAGTATTCGTATTCATGAATCAGACATAAATACGATCTGGATTGACGCTACTACCACAACCCTAACAATTTCGTAGTGCCATAAATGAGAATTCTAATAGTACCAAATATGACTAAAACATATAATATTTTCAATTTTTTACAATGGCAAGTGGAGATTGTGGTTGGTTTTTTAATAATAATAATAATAATAATAATAATAATAATAATAATAATAATAATAATAATGTAATGATATTTAATAATATTAAAATATTACACCACATTGTATAGAATTCAATTCACCATAATATAATATATTTAAAATAATATAGAACAATTTAATACAATACGGCACATCGAATACACCTTAACAGATTTAAGCCCATGCCCTAGGTTTCCAATAACGAGCCGGATTTGACTATGTCATCATCCAAATATGGTGGGTAAAATCGAATCGAAATCGAGAAAATAGAACTGAAAACTCCAGATTAATTCGATTCTAATTTGGTTTTTCAATCATAAAAAACATTCAATTAATTTGAATTTCATAACTGAAAATTAAATAAAAACTACATATTCGAACAAAAGTATGATAAATATAACAATCAAAATAGTTTTGCCTTTTAAAAAAACAATAATAAAAAGAACTCATTGTTTGGAACTTTTTGTTGTTATTATTGTCATAATTTTCTCCTAAAATAAATTTTCAACCGAAAACCGTATTTCATTTTAATTTTAAAGATTATTCCACGTGGCATTATTTGAATGGTTGGCTCATTCTTTTAGCATACGCCTGCACACACAACATGAAACTATATAATATTGATCCAAACCCTAACACAGAACAAAGACCATCCCTATAATCCCCAAATTTCAATCACTGTTCACCAAATTCGAAAGCTCACCGAATAGATCCTCATTAGATATTGTTAATGGTTTTAATTTGAATGATGTTTTGAGTATAGGTTTCTTCAAATGAAAGCATAATGGGCAAAAAGAAACCTAATGACGACGTCGTTTCTGCTCCATCCTCTATCTTCACAACCCTATTCGGTGGCATCCCTGATGAAAACGACGTTGTTTTGTCCGTCTTTTCAGACAACAATCCCTTCAAAAGAAAACACCAAGAATCACAATCAACGGAGAATGGAAACATCTCCAACCCTGATATTTCTGGGTTGAAGAAAAGAAAGAAAGATGATGTTGAAGAAGAAGAAGCCACTTCGGGTTTTGAGCCAAATGGGTCGTCAGAGAATGAGATAAAGATAGAACCCGGTTCATATTTTGATTCAAAAAGTGATTTTTATGAACAAAAGCAAAACCCTAATTTGGACATTGAGGGAGAGAAAGGGAGAGAAAGGGAGAAGACAAAAAAGAGGAAGAGGGATGTTGTGGAGAAAGAATACGAAGAGAAGAAATATGGAGCAATAGCGGAAGGAGGAGGAAAGAAGGTAGTGGTGGGAGAAAAGAGAAAGAAGGAAGATAATGAGACTGAGGACATGTTTGTTTATACAAAAGAAGAGGAAGGGTTTGATGATGAGGGTAAGCTCTTGAGGACTGTGTTTGTCGGGAACTTGCCTTTGAAGGTGAAGAAGAAGGCCCTAATTAAGGACTTTAGTAAGTTTGGAGAAATTGATTCTCTGAGGATTCGATCCGTGCCAATCTTGGATGTGAGTATAATCTGATTTGAGTTTGAGCTTTGTTTTCCATTGTTTTGTTGTCTAATGATATGTTTTGTTTGCTTATTTGGCTAGACCAAAGTACCAAGAAAAGGGGCAATACTTCAAAAGCAAATCAATGATAATGCAGACAGGTATGATGTTATTCATTGAAATTTTGGTTCAGTTTGTTGTTTGGCGTTTCAGTAATTTGGTAGTGATTTAAATATATATGGTTATTGTTTCTTCACTTACTATACTTGCTCAGATTTTTACAATTCATAATTTGGTTGTTTAGCTTACAAAATTACTTGTTGTTTTTAGGTTTTATGTCATTTAACTGTTTTTTGACATTCTCAAGATGGTTTATATTCATATCAAACTATTGGAATCCAGTTTGTTTTCTATCTAGTGAGCTTTAGCAATAAGGTGGTAGGTCCAATATTAATTTCCTGATGAGTGCTGACAAATGTCTGATGTTACAGTGTTCATGCATACATTGTTTTCAAATCAGAGCAATCAACTGAGGCAGCTTTGGCCCATAATATGGCTGTGGTATGTTGTTGGCCTGTTAATTTAATTTTGAATCAGAACTGGATTATGAAAGTTATCATAACCATGGAGGAGTTGTATGTATTGATTAGATATGTTTCATTAATGTATGTAGGTTGGAGGAAATCATATTCGTGTGGACAGGGCCTGCCCACCACGTAAGAAGTTGAAAGGGGAAGATGCTCCTCTTTATGATAACAAGAGGACTGTCTTCGTGGGTAACCTCCCATTTGATGTAAAGGTATTTTTGTGTATGATATGTAATGTGGATTCTCGAAGTGCATTTTTGTTGTGGCCTGCCATATGTTGTTATAACTGGATGTATGTCCTCCGCAGGATGAAGATATTTATCAGCTCTTTTGCGGCCTTAAGGATCTGGAATCTAGTGTCGAAGCTGTTCGGGTTATTAGACATCCTCATATGAGGGTGGGAAAGGGCATTGCCTATGTCTTATTTAAAACAAGGGTATAATCACTTTTTTTTTACTCTGCTATTGCCATATAATTGATCTTGGAATTTTGTTTTTATTCAACCACCTGCTTTCTGTTTTCTTGAGATTTTGATTGGTAAAGTATCTCTATTTATTTTCTTATTAATGGCAATCTTTTTTTCATTCATTTGAATTCCTTTTTTATTTAGATGGCTATAGAGTTTCTATAATGCATCGACATTTCTGATGTCTGTGTGTGATTCCATACTTTCTGTATTGTGGGTTAATTATGGAAATCTTAGCTATTATTTTTGGCAACAGTAATGGAAACCTTTGCTTAAAGTCTTCATGTTCACCCGGGAGATGGGAATGATTTCTATAGCTATCAAGTGTTTATGTTTTGTGATTTGTTACTCATTTGGAGAAATTCTTGAAGCTTTAAGCTTGAGTTTAAAAGTGCTATGGCCAAACGAAACCCATAATGCTTTGAATTCTTTGCTCTAGGCAATCCTGGGAGAACCTATATGGTACATTAGAATAAGAAATTTAAAGATGTCACTACTAGTCACATTTTAGGGATTTGAATTGTTTTATATAACCTTTCTATTTTTCATTCTTCTTTTGAGTCAACAACTATAGTTTTTTTCCTTTTGCTCGCTCAATTCAAAGTTTTATACTTGCCTCAAGTTGCATATTGTTAAAGCTCTATTTTTGTTAGCTGTTTTACCTACTCATGAATGTGGAGCGGAAAGGATTCTGAAATTAAATCAGCAGGATGATTGGATCTAATAATGTTGAGATACTATCGTTTTGATATGCAGGAAGCTGCGAATTTGGTTGTTAAGAGACGTAACTTGAAGCTTGGGGATAGGGAGCTAAGGCTCTTTCATGCCCAGCAAAATTCTACCCCATCTAAGAGAAAGGATGTGGCAGTTGTGGTTAATTCCCCAGCAAAGAAGTTTGCCTTGGATTCAAGGACTCCAGACAGTGGAAATAGGTTCAATTCAAAGGCTGCTATGTCATACCAGGGTTTGCGAGCTAGCAAATCAGGTGCCCAGAAGAAAGGTCATCTTGGGAACTCTGGAGTAGTAAATATGAAGAAATCGAGAACTCGGCAAGGGGAGAAGCCAAAAGTACGACTAGAGAAAAGACCAGCCGTTGCTCTCAGAAAGACAAGGGAAAAAGCTCCAAAGGACACTAGTGCTTCAAAACAACAAGCAGGGTCGAAACGGAAGCTGGATAGCCGAACTCCAGATGTCTCTCAGAGGAAGAAAGCCAAAGCATATGAAAGCAAGATGATATGAACGTGATTTTGAAATATGCATCTGCTCTATGCTGAGAGAACGTCTTAGTATGTATTACTGACATTAGATCTTGTATGTGGTTCAATTTCAAATAAAAGATGATGATTCTATTATTTGTTCTGATGTTGTGACATACAAAATCAAAGCAGGAGATGCACTTTAAATCTGTTAAAATCCAGATCATATCCATGCTGGCGAAATAAATTACGTCCCAGAGCAGAATTATAAGTTTTTAGATTCTTAACCTTGTCTTTCTCCAAAATTTTAAACCCCTGAATTCATTACATGAAGCTAATGAACTATTCCTCAAAATATTGAAGGCATGAAGCAATCTTATAGACACCTAACTGAATGCTTATTGACTACCTTCTTGGTTCTCGTAACCCTTTTCCCTCCGAATGAAAATCTCATGGTTTTTCAGAGGGATGTTCTAATATTGTATGGGGCAAAATCAAACCACTGAATGAAAAAATGTCTCTTGTATTACTTTAGATGGTTACCATTTTAAACTTTTACATGTTTTTGGAAATCTGAACAAAACATCGATGTCAAAACAATGAAAATGGTTGCTGAGAAGGCTGAAACAAAAGTAACAATAGACACAAACCCTGCATGAGCCTTAATCCCAGAAGGTATTCTCCATACAGCACGACTAGTTTTAGATGCAGCATAGTCGGGAGTTGGGATGAATAAACAACTCTGATTTTGCAGCTTTCCTTCTATGGAGCAGCGTACAAATAAATCAGGATCACCAAATTCAACGAGTGAATAGCCAGATTCACCTAAGGGCTGCATAATAGTGAAATTTTACTCAGAATTTCTGAAATATCCTCCATAATTTTGAAGTCGTCACTGAAGTTCCACATTAATGATTTTTCTATATACGTTTAAGGAAGGTTCAAGTCTCTTCCTTACACTCACACAAAGAGACACACATATATAATTTCATTATAAAGAATAGAAAACACACACACATATATAATTTCATTATAAAGAATAGAAAAGCCGAACGCCCCTATCACTTCTATAGAGACTAACTTTTGCTTGGCTGATCACATTGACTAGACCCAAATAGGATGAGAACAAGGTCTGAAGGCTGATAGAACCATGCCCGAAAGCTATGAGAACAAGCCCTAAAGACTGTGAAAACTAGGCTCGCAGGCTAATAGAAATCAAATCCAAAGGCTAATAGTTAGATGAATTCTTTATTCCCTTACGCCACCATAAGGAATCGAATCCAAGACCTATTATATGGAGTAGGAGTGTCTTGACCAAGTGAGCCAGCACTAATGATGATAAACATATAGCTTTTAGAAAAAATGAGAGAAACCCCTTTTGTTTTTCAAAAATAAGCGAAACCCTCCTCAAGTTCTAAAACCCATTGAAATTCCCGTGATGTTCAAATATTAACAGCCAAATCACATTTTCTAAGGGCAGTCTTTCAAAAAGTTCCCAATTCTGTATTCCTTTCAATAATATATTTTTTGCTCACCTGATAACGTGCATGTAGAGGAAGCTGCACTTTAATCTCCAGTCCATCCTTGTGACTCAAAAAGCTATTGGAACCAATATTCAAGTGAATTTCAACAGCCGACTGGTTGGAAAGAAATGAAGGCAATTCCAAGTTTGTATCTCCAAAAACAGCTATATCTGTAAAAACTGCAATAAATGGACAAGGACTAATTAACTTCACGCAAGTAAACAAAACAATAAGCATGGCTTTTGAAATTTTATCATGAAAAATGAATGCAGTTTACCACCACGCTGGTTAAGATGTTGCAGCTCAAATGGGTCAGCAAAGATTCCTGAGGGCAGTCTTTCAATTACTATGAGCTCACACTGGTGAAAGGGTAGTCGAGATAAGGACACTGGGTCAATGTAAAATCTGAGAGATGATGATAGATGTCGATGAGAACCTTCACCAATCAAATGGCGCAGCAGAACTGATTGTCCTATAACAAAATTTGTATTATCTGGCAGCACTTCACACAAGCTAGTACGAAGTTCATGTGTAATGAATTCTTGGAAATTTGAATCAAGCAAGTTTTCATATTTCCCAAAATAAGAAGTCATAAGATATTTCTTCGAACTGCAAAAAGCATCAATATTGGAGTAGTCAAGATCAGATGTTGAATCACACATTCCCCCCTGAAAATTTAAGAAATTAAGTCAGAAAACTAGCCAAAGATATTAGGATATGGAATCTTGTAATATTTTTAAGTTATGTGCTTATTTCTGCAAATAGGTATCTGCACTATTTTTTGTTTTGTTTTTGGCAAACCTTGACGGGTGAGGGAATTTATAAAACATAAACTCAAATCAAATCAAACAAGATATTTACACAAGTGATTTGTAACTTGAAGCGCATCTACAATTTCTCTAATACTGCAACAGTAGTCACCTTAACGAAAATGAAAATAGTACAACAATAATATGTGCAACAGAAGAAGAACATAAACAAAAAAGGAAGTTAAGAAATTACTCCACAGTATTGTGAGTACATAAATGCATCAGATGTCAAGGAGGTTCGGAAGGATATTCCACATATCAACAGTCTCAATCTCAAGAACATCACACTTGTTTTCACCAGCATTTCAACAAGCAATAGCAATTATAACATTACAATTTCCTACATGTACATACAATACTTGGCCGTCAATGACAACTATTGATCTCTGACGATTAGCTCTCATCATCAATGAAAACCACTAACATCCTCTTTCCATAGTTACTAATGATCAACTACCATCAACACTTGTAAATATTATACCACCACCTCAAAGATTACGAGAAAATGTATTATTTTTTTAAACACACCAAACACCCAATTGTTTAACTAAGAAAATGGCAAAATAAAGGCAACCCAAGAAACACACACACACACACACCCAATTGTTTTACTAAGAAATATTAAGAAAATGGAAAAATAAAGGCAACCCAAGAAATTAACAGTAGTACAAGACATATCCACTGCAACAAAAGCAGTCAGTTTCAGTAATTAGTGGAATAAAACCAATAATTTGTTGAATTAGAAAAGAAATATTAATAATAAATACAGTAAGAGGAACCCTAACCGACCTGAATGCCAATGCTGGAAAAGATCATCAACAACATTGCCACACTATGATAAATAAGAAATGGAACATGTTGAGATTCCATACAGTATCTGATAAACAAAAAAAAAAGCAAAAAAAAATTTATTATGAGAGGAGACCCAATACTAGTCAGAATCGAATCAAAAGAGAGAACAATCACAACGATCAAGAAATGAAGTATTAATTGAAACATTACATAATATTGATTTGTTATTATTACCGGAGGTGCCAGCACCAGAATAGCTACTACTATACAGGATTACGGATTCAGAGATGGATGCAGTCCAGTATTTGGATTTGAAATATAAAATGCAATAGCTGATATTATTAAAATAAATATTAAATGAATTAAAAATTAGACGGTAATTTAAAAAATACTTTGAATACTTTTTCACTGTACACGAGTATTCGCTAAATTTAAGAAATAAATTTTTACTCCGAATATCTTTAGAAGTTTAGAAAAAAAACACCCAAATAAAACGAATTTGGATTTAATCAGCTAAGCTGAGCGAATCTGTGTTGAATTTTTTTTTTATAATATATAAATTTTTATTTAATAAATTATCAAATTAGCAAAAAAAATTAGAGCTAAGTTTGAAAAAACACTCACTTAAACTCCATTAAATAAAGGTATTTAATGAATGGAGTTTAAGTGAGTGTTTTTTCAAACTTAGCTCTGATTTTTTTTTTTTTTTTTTTTTTTGCTGATTTTGCTAATTTTTTATGAAATATAATTGATAATTTATTAAATAAGAATTTATATATTATATATAAAAAAAAAAAAAAAAAAAAAAATCATCACAGATTCGCTCAGCTTAGCTGATTGAATCCAAATTCGTTTCATTTGGGTGTTTTTATAAATTTCTAAAGATATTCTGAGTAAAAATTAATATCTTAAATTTAGTGAATGAGTGTACAGAAAAAGTATTCAAAGTATGATTAGATTGAGGTTCGAATATGTATGATAATACTAGGTAAAATAAATGATGATGTTTGAGAAGAAGCATAAAATTTGATGGGTTGAAAATCTTATTTTACTTGTAATATGGGCATTAGTATTTTTTTTAATTTGCCCCCTAGTTGTTCCCGCAACTATTTTATTGCCGACTATTCTCCTGAGTGAGTTGTTTTGGCTGTTCTGAACGAAAAATTATATTATATTTCGGGTGTATATGTCATCTCTCTCACAACAGTTGGGTCCCATAATTATGTGAGACCCCGCTATTGTGAGAGAGATGACATATACACCTGAAACATGATATACCACCTCGTTCTGAACAGCCCTATTGTACCGATAAAAAAAAATCTGATTTTATTATATTATTCATAACACTCAAATTTGGAATATTTTCATGATTTTCATGTTAATTTTTTTATTAACCTTACTTTACCTTCAAATACCTTCCAATCAAATATAATAATATTATTAAACTATCATTTTACCTTATGGTATGACCATAAATATTTGACAAAGCTAATCGAAATCTCTCTAATATTTAAAAACTAAACAAAACCCACTTGCCTTCCAAAAATACTATCAGGTAGGGATAACAATCGAGACGCCATGTTCCGACCGAGTCTCATCTCGTTCCATCCCGATTACTATTCGGGATGAAGAAATCATCTCAAATCCCGATTGATATTTTGAATTATGATAAAAAAAAATCACCCCAAATCTCGTACCAAATAATGTGAGATCCTGAATCTAAATCGGAATTCGAGACTTTTTAGGCTAAAATTTGATATTCGAGACAAAAAAATTATCTCGAATCCCAGCCCGATTTTTTATCTGGAATGATATATTGGCCCAAATCCAGATGAAATTTTCATTCAGGATGAAAAATCATCCCAAATCTCAAACCAAATGGGATGGGATCCCCATCGAGATTTTCTGCAACTTGTTGTAAGATCATGGAGTTTTATTTAGTTTTAAACGTCATGAGAATTTCAATTAATTTTGTTTAACATGAGGGGGGTTATGTTCATTTTCCCTTTTACCTTACCATATTCTCAAACATAATAAGGTAAATTACGTTATTTTATCTCTTATTTCAATATTACTTTATCTTACCTTATTTTATTATATTTTAATAAATCTCCTTAGTAATTAGACTTTGAGGTTTATGGAGGCTTGTAGAGCTTTTATTTTTATAATTTTATATTCAATTATATTTTTTTAATTTGATAATCTTTTATCAATATAGACATGTGAGGTTCGTCCTCTTTTATTGTTGACAAGAATTCATTAACTTTTTCATTTGAGTACTGTGGACGCTGGATTTCGCCTTTAGTCCACAATCGAGATCGAGAATTTGTATGATGAGACACTAGCGATCCTGCAAAACAGAGGTAGAGTGAGCAGAGAGTTCCTACCCACCAGTAGACCCGGCCACGGTTCCGGTTCGGAACCGGAATCGAACCGGTTGGAACCGAAAGGTTCCGGTTCCAACCAGTTCCGGTTCCGGAACCGGAACCGTGGCCGACCGATTCGGTTGGGGTTCTACCCCAACTCGAACCGATCGGAACCGGTGGAACCGTACGGTTCCACCGGTTCAACGGTTCCAACCGGAACCGTTTCGGTTGGAACCGTAGGGTTCCAACAGGAATCCTCCACTAGTCGTTGGGGGGGCAGGGAGAATTTAAAAATTAAAATATAAATTACTAATATATCCATAATAACGGTAATAAAACGGTTATATTTAGGGGCATTTTTGGTATCAAAAAAATTCTAAGACTCTATAAATATGATTCATTTTTCATTATTTCAACACACACCAAATTCTCAACTCTCTCATTTTCTATAATTCTCTTATTCTTAATCTCAATTCAATACAATTCTCTTATAATCTTATTCTCAATCTCAATTCAATTAGTTGTTAATTTGTTATCATTCGCAAATCGCAATTATTCAATTTTCTTATTTTCTTCTTAATTTCTCAAACGAAAAATGGCAAGCTCATCTGAGAATATAATGTCAAATATGCCAACCCAAGAGAGCGGCCCTAGTGTCGGTGCACAATCACGGAGAAGAGAAGTTAAGGCTCGGTCCTCGGATATTTTCAAAATTCATTTTCATTTGGAACGCCTAGAAGATGATACACAATGAGCAATTTGCACATATTGTGGGGTTACCTATAAATTTTCTGGTGGATACGGAAATATGATCAAGCACATGGAAAAACATCATCTGGTTGAACTTGACATTGATACGACGCAAACTCAAATGGCCAGGTACGCATCATCTAGTAGAGGTACAAGTGTTGTAGATTTATTTAAATATACTGATAATGATGATTGATAAATGTAAAATTGTAATTTACAAAGGGGATATGTCTTAAAATTGTAATGGAACTACGTGAGCTTTGATTCCTCTCACCCTTGGAGGATACGTAGGCAACTTAAATTTTTAAAAATTTAAGCTCAAGCTCTTCAATGTAATAATTTTATTTATTTATAAATTAATCTCATTTATTTTAATTAATTTTCAAAATTAAAAAAAAAGGTTTGGAACCGAACCGGTCGGTTTCGGTTCGGTTCAAGGTTCCTGTTCCACACTTGTGGAACCGGAAACCGGCCAGTTCGGTTCGGTTCCGAACCGGAACCGAACCGCCGGTCGGGTCTACCCACCGGTGTGGTGGATGCCGTAAGCACTCCGACGCTCAAATCAGTAGTGAAGACGAGAAGAAAGTAATGGAAGAACAAGGTTCGAGGTTACCTTGACCTTCGTTGACTACCGTGAGGACGATGAGCCGGTGTTTAGAGGATAATCTTTTTTGAGAGCTCAAGTATGAGAGTTAAAAATCTCATTGCAACTATGAGTTCTGCATCCTTTTATACGCTATTATGAGATAAGTAATTTAATACATTAAATGATACAATTTTCAGTGTAAAAACGGCTAACCACGTGGGGGTAATTAAGGAAAAGACATTTTTCAGTTTGGGTGTAAGAAAGTCAATAGGTTGTGATGTGGGATCCTCATAGTATATGAACTTGAGAAATATTTAGTTCCTTCGCCCATGAATTGGCTGTTTGTAGGAGTTGGGCTTTATATGAGAATAATTTAAGTATCATTGGCTGTATACTGTTAGTAAGGGTGAACAATTTTGTGGGTCAAAAGAGAAGCCGACCCGATCCGATGAAACCCGACCCGACCCGGTCGGGTTTCATAACTTAGGAAAAAAAATCGGGTTGACATGACCTGACCCGATTATTTCGAGTCGGGTCACGGGTTTCGTCAAAAAAGTCGGGTCAAACGCGACCCGATTTCAGTCAATATAAATTCTAAAAAATAATATTAGGTTTTCATTGTTCTTCTCTCTCTCGCCCCTCACTCAGCAGCAGCCATCTCGTCCTCATCACTCTTCTTTTCTATTCTAATCTTCAATTCTCCATTGACAACGCCACCCACCAACATTAAACTTTTGCCACTGCCCAACGGTCCCAACCAATCTCCCTTGACGACGGTCACGACGCCACCAAGTCACCCCCAATACGCCACTGCCCTCCATTGACGACGCCGCCAGTCACCACCACGGTAAACTTGCAAAATTTTCTTCTTTTCTCTAATTCTGTGTGATTGACTGCTTGTAATGATATCAAATTGGTCTGTGCTTGTAATGACAGTTTGGAACCCTAATTGGCTAATTGCTGAAGTTTATAAGGTTTCTGGTTTCATATTTTGGACTGTTGGTATATTGTAAGTTTGTAACTGCCTTTTAATAAGTTTAATTTTTCTTAGGAGAATTGTATAAACTTAATGAAGATGGATTCTGCCTTTGTTTTTTATAAGTTCAAATTGGTCTGCCTTTGTTTTTGAGAAATTTTGGTTGTAAATGGATTCTGTTACTTTTCATATTACATCATGTGGTAGTAGATTTTGTACTCTTAAGTAATAAAATTATAAAAAGTTACAGAATCCATCAAATTTCAGTAAGTTTATAAACTTACTGAAATTCGAAATCTGAAATTGGACTTAGAATTGATAATTTAGATGGCCCTGATGTTTCTCTTTGTGTATTTTTTCATTATTAGATGGAAGCACTTGACTCAATGATTGAGGAGATTGAGAATTGTTCAAGCGAGGAAGAGAATAATGAAGCTACAAATATAAATCCTTCTGCAACTCAAAGTAAGTCTCATTCACCTAAAAAAAGAAAATATACTAAGAAGGTGAAGTCGAAGGTGCAAGGTACTAAAAATTTGCGTACCCATATAGATGTGAGGTGTAAGAAGTACCCTTATAGAGTTGTTGACCCTAAACAACAAACCTTGAAATATGAAAAAGTGGTAGATGGTAGAGGGATGGGTAACTTAAAAGTAGTTTATTTTACTATTGAAGAAGCAAGGGTTATGCTTGCTAGGATGATAATAGTTGACGAGTTAGCATTTAAAATGGTGGAAGGGGAAGGATTTAGGAATTATTCTCAATATTTGAATCCTCGAATGATAGTTCATTCTCGTATAACTATTGCAAGGGATTGTTTGAAAATGTATCAAAATGAAAATATGAAATTGAAAAATATAATTAAGTCTCAACGTGTGTGTCTAACCACAAATACTTGGACTTCAATTCAAAATTTAAATTATATGTGTCTCACAGCCTATTGGATAGATGATGATTGGAAGTTTCAAAAGCGAATTTTAAACTTTTGTTAAGTGCCTAATCACACAGAGGAGACAATTGGTAAATTCCTTGAGGCGTGTATGTTAGATTGGGGAATTGATAAAGTTTTCACAATCACTGTGGATAATGCTAGTTCTAATGATGGTGCAATAAGGTATATAACACGTAGAACTAAAGAATGACTTACCACTATTTTAGGTCATAAATTTCTTCACATGAGGTGTTGTGCACATATTGTTAACCTTATTGTAAAAGATGGCTTGCGAGATAATAATGAATTGATTGAGAAAATAAGAAATACGGTAAGATATGTGAGATCGTCCCCTGCTAGGAAGTTGAGTTTTAAGAGTAGTGTGGAGCGGGAGAAGATTGAGTGTAAAAGTCTTTTATGTCTTGATGTGGAAACTAGATGGAATTCCACCTACTTGATGTTGGAGGCGGCGAAGATTTTTGAGAAAGCCTTTTATGGGTTAGAAGATTTTTGCATGTGACTTCAAATAATTTTTTCAATGAATTTGTAAGGATTCAAACCATATTACTTTAATATGCGAAAAGTGGTGATTTGTTGTTAGAAAAAATGGCCATTGATATGAAAATTTTTTGACAAGTATTGGGAGAATCCTACAAAAGTGAATTTGGTGTTATTTGTTGGTATTGTGTTTTGTGTTTTGTTTGTTTTAAAACAATTACCACTTATGACCAAGTCAATACAAAAATGTGTATATGGTTTATTCAAAACCAAAAAGCAAGTGTGTTGAGAGCAAAATCCATTTAATGTTCTCAACCACCTCCATCACCAAAAATGTGATTGGACTCACATCACAAAAAGTTGATTTAACTTCCATCACAAAAGTGACTAGTGATGTAAGTGAAGTGAGCCCAACTTTAAATTCAAAATTCAAGTCATTTACAAATAGTGACGCTATGGGTCATAATTGTCCAACAATCTCCCACTTGGCCTATAGCCAGTCACTCAAGTATCTAACACATGGATTATGTACATGTCGCTCAAACTTTTACTGAGGAATAACTTTCGTCAGCGGATCTGCAACGTTGTCATCTGATGCGACCTTCTCGATCTTCACATCGCCACGATGTATGATCTCACGAATCAGATGGAAACGTCGAAGTACATGCTTGGATCGTTAATGAGACCGCGGTTCCCTAGCCTGTGCTATGGCCCCGTTATTGTCACAATACAATGGAACAGGCTCAGCTGCTAACGGAACTACTCCTAATCCAATTAGGAATTTACGGATCCAAACTGCCTCTTTTGCTGCTTCAACTGCATCAATATTTTCCGCTTCTGTTGAATCGGCAACAATCTCTTGCTTGGAAGATTTCCAGCTTACTGTTCCGTTGTTCAAATAAAATATGTACTCAGATTGCGAATTACAGTCGTCTTTATCGGTTTGTAAACTTGCATCGGTAAACCTAGTTACCTCAAGTTCTCCATCTCCATAGATTAAGAACGCATCCCTAGTTTGTCTAAGATACTTAAGGATGTTCTTCACCGCAACCCAGTGACCATCACCTGGATCGGCCTGATAGAGACTACACATGCTCAAAGCATAGGAGACATCATGTCGCGTACATATCATGACATACATGATCGATCCGACTGCAGAAGCGAACAGGATCCGACTCATGTTGTCTCTCTCATCTTGAGTTTTAGGACACATGTCCTTAGATAGAGTGACACCATGTGACACTGGCAACAGTCCCCTCTTAGACTATTCCATGTTGAATTTCTTCAACACTTTGTCAATGTACGTGCTTTGGGAGAGACCAAGCAGGTTTCTAGATCTATCCCGATAGATCTTTATTCCCAGGATAAAGGCTGCTTCTCACAGATCTTTCATGGAGAATTTTAATGAAAGACAAGCTTTCACCGATTGTAGCATGGGAATGTCATTGCCAATAAGCAATACATCATCAACGTAAAGGACAATGAATGTCAGTGCGCTCCCACTAACCTTCTTATATACACAAGGATCATCCTCGTTTTGAACGAAATCATATTCTTTTATGATCTCATCAAAACGTTGGTTCCAAGAATGTGATGCTTGCTTCAATCCATAAATGGATCGATTTAACTTGCAAACCTTGTTCGCATGTTTTGGTACGACAAAACCATCAGGCTGTTGCATATAAACATCCTCCAAAAGGTTTCCGTTAAGGAAAGCGGTTTTGACGTCCATATGCCATATTTCGTAATCGAAATATGCAGCAATAGCAAGCATTATCCGAATGGATTTAATCATGGCAACAAGTGAAAAAGTTTCGTCGTAATCAGTGTTTAAAAATCCGCTTAAAGCGGCCGCCTCGAGGCGCCGCCTCGCGGCGACGGCGCGCCGAGGCACCCGCTTTACGCGGATTTTTTGAGGCGGCCGCTTTCATCGTCTGAGGCGGCCGCCTCAGGCCGCCTCACCCAGAATCGGCGTGAGGCGGCCGCCTCACACGATTGAGCATTTTTTTTTATTTTAATTTTTTTTACTTGAAACGACGATGTTTTGAGATTCCAAAACGTCGTCGTTTCAAGTCTCAAAATGAAAAAAAAATTAAAAACCCAAAATCGAATTTAGGGTTCCAATTTTCTTCTCCTTTCTCTCGGCGAAGCTTAGGTTCTCTTCTCTCTCGATTTTTTTGTGTCTTCTCTCTCGGAATCCCTCACACTCTCGGCACTTAGGGTTCTTCTTTCTCCAATATCTCTCAATCCCTCACACTCTCGGCGAAGCTTCTGATTTGAGGTAACAATTTCTTCTCCTCTCTCTCGGCTGAAGTCTGGGATGCCAGATTTGGGAATTATTTGCATCTTTGATGAAATCTGAAATTGGGATTTTCTGTATTGGTGTAGAACCTGTGAACTGCCTCTCATGTACTCGAATTTTATGATGTTCTGTGTTGGGAAAATTGGTCGCACATCAATCCCATTCTGATTTTGTTTGCAAGCCTAATCGCAGTTTGAATTTACGATAGTTTGTCTGACGTTACAGTTTATTTAGTGATTTTTGGTTTTCATTCACTCATATGTTGGTCATTAGCATAAAAGTTCACATGTCTTTTGGTTTTTGGTTGGACTTATGTCATCGTTGTTTCTACCCTTAGCCATCTGTCTACTGATACTTGAAATAACTAGAGATGAACTTGAAATAACCTGCTGAAATGTTGCTTGATTACTTACAGTTTATATTTTGTTATTTTTTTTGCTGTTTTCATTACTTCCTGCAAAATGAAAAAAAAACTGCTGAATTGAAGTGAATTGGTATAATAGTTTGAATGTGACTGTTTATTTTTATGTTTATGTTTATGTTTATGGTTTGAATTGAATTGGATGTAAAAGTTACTTACCATATTGTGTTGTTTTTCAGTAAAATGTCGAATCGAACAGATCCGGCCTGGAAGTACGGGTATGAAGTTACTGTGGACGATGGAAAAGGTTCATATAAGTATATTGAATGTCATTTTTGCACAAGGACAATCAAAGGGGGTGTATACAGAATGAAAGAACATCTTGCGGGGGTATAAGGGGTAATGTTGCGTCATGTTCGATGGTTCCTCCAGAAGTGCAATCTGAGATGAAAGAATATATGAAGAAAAAACAAGATACAAAAAAGGTTGCACAACTTTATCGAGAAGAACAGATTGATGAAGGTGCAACCCTGCACCGTACTTCTTTTGGTAGTTCAAATAGTATATCGCAGAGAACAATTAGAGGGCCAATGGATAGATTTGTGGTTCATCTTGAAGAGGGAGAATTGGCGGACAATGCGGTACAACCCTCACAAGGAAGTGTTCAAGATCTTCGTAATCAGACGATACAAGATATTGGTAGGTTTTTTTATGAGAATGGCATTGCCTTTAATGTTGCTAATAGTCCATCATTTGTTAATATGGTGCGATCAATTGGAAATTTTGGCCGTGGACTAAAACCGCCGACAGCATATGAGTTATCAATAACTATACTAAATAAGGAGTTAGACAATACTAGAGAAGTTGTTGATGAAGTAAAGAAAACATGGAGCCAAACAGGGGTTAGCATTATCTCAGATGGGTGGAAGGATATGAGAGGAAGACAATTGATAAACTTCCTTGTGAACAATCCTTTTGGAACAATTTTTCTGAAATCTGTGGATGTTAGCAATGTGGTGAAGGATGCAAATTTATTGTTTAACATGCTTGATGATGTTATTGAAGAAGTAGGCGAAGATAATGTCATTCAAGTCATTACAGATAATGCATCAAATTATAAGAAAGCAGGTGAACTTTTAATGCAAAAGAGGAAACGATTGTGGTGGACGCCGTGTGCGGCGCATTGTATTGATTTAATCCTTGAAGATATTGGGAAGCTACCTCAACATAAAAATGCATTGTTAAAGGCAAAAAAGGTAAAAATATTAGAAAGCTACCGCAACATACTTTATTAAATATCTTCTTATTTGACATCATTAATTCATGATTGTTAATTTCATTTAACAGGTTAGTAATTTCATTTATAATCATGGAGCGGTGTTGGCTTTGATGAGAAGTTTCGCAAAGAAGGATTTAGTTCGCCCCGCACCGACAAGGTTTGCAACCGCTTTCTTAACATTAGAAAGCATGTATGGTTTGAAGGATTCCTTGGAGCAAATGTTTACTTCAAAAGAGTGGAATGAACTTACTTTCTCCAAGAAGTCTGAAGGGAAAGATGCAAAAAAAGTAATTTTTAATGATAGGTTTTGGACTTGTGTTGCTTATGCATTGAAAACAACCAAACCTTTAGTTCATGTGTTGCGGATGACGGATGGCGAAAAATATCCTTGTATGGGATTTATATATGGTGCCATGGATAGGGCAAAAGAGGAGATAGCAAAAAATTTGGGAAATGGGGCTGGTGCATACAAGGAGATATGGAAAATAATTGATGATAGGTGGGAGTCTCAGTTGCACCGTCAATTGCATGGAGCTGCTTATTTTTTGAATCCTCATATCCAGTATGCAAGCACTCCTCCTTCCCAGCATCCGGAGATTAGGCGTGGGTATCTTATATGCTTGGAGAAACTGTTGCCCAATCCCGATGATCAATGTGCGGCAGATATACAATCAGATGCCTTTCTAAATAAGCAAGGATTATTTGGCACCAGTATGGCCAAACAAACCGTCTTCAATCGTAGTCCTGGTATGTGAATTATCACTTTTGTGTAATTATTAACTATAAGATATTATATGAATTTTGAAAGTGTATATTCAATCTTATTGTAGCTGACTGGTGGAGAGCATTCGGCGGTGAAGCTCCTCAACTGCAATCTTTAGCAATAAAGATTTTAAGTCTAACATGCTCATCCTCGGGGTGTGAACGCAATTGGAGTGCATTTAATATGGTATGATCTAATAATAACTAGTGTTTTGTGAATACTTACTTTATTCAACTTCTGATAATTTGAATAAATAAATTGTAGATTCATACAAAGAAGAGAAATAGATTATCCACCGAGAAATTGAACTCATTAGTATACATAATGTACAATAGGCGATTGAAGCAAAAATACATGAAAAAACATTCATTTCAATCGGTTGATGATCTTTTGATTGAGGATGAGTTGCCTTCTGATGATGAGTGGGTGGCTGGAGAAAGCTTTGTGGAGAATACTTCTATTGAACAACCGAGTGACAGTAGAGCACCTGCACAAAAAAGGAGCAGAGACCAAAGTAAGTTAATCTTGTACAAATAATGCAACTTATGTAATCAAATTTAAAAATAATACGACTTTATGTTATTTGTTAGGGAAAGGGAAAGCTCCACAATTAGTGGATGAAGACACTACAAGTGAAGGGGGTTCTTTCGATGATGACCCATCTGATGATGACAGAGATTTTGACCCAAGTTTCATGCCGCTAGACACCACTGATAGCTTGTTTAAGGATTAGTTATCAATAATTTTTTGAACAAACTATGTATTATGAAGAAAGTAATGTAATTTGGATTACTTATCAATAGTTTTTTTAACATACTATGAATTATGAAGAAATTAATGTATTTTTTATTATTTTCCCGATTTCCGCATTGAGGCGCCCGCCTCGCCGCCTCGAGGCGGCCCGCCTCGCGCCTCAATGGCCGGCCGCCTCGAGGCGCCGCACCGTATTTTTAAACATTGGTCGTAATCGACACCATGTCGTTGACGATACCCTTTTCGCTACAAGCCTAGCTTTGTACGTTTGTATGTTTCCATCCATGTCGGTCTTCTTCTTGATGACCCATTTGCAACCAATGGGCTTTACGCCTTCTGGTGCATCAACCGGTGTCCAAACTTGGTTGGTGTACATGGAATCCATTTCGGATTTCATGGCATCTTGCCATAAACCGGAGTCGATACCTTGTATCGCTTCCTCATACGTAGCCGGTTCGTTTTCCTCAATAAGATTAATATCCATATGAGGTGAGATCAGAATCCCATACCTCTCAGGTTGTTTTCTGACTCTCTCCGACCTACGCGGTTCTTGTGTATTCAAAGATTGTGGTACAGTCTCATCCCTGATGAACTGTTCATGTTCCGTTAAGGAATCGGTGCCAGGAACAGTATCACTCCGATTTTCATCGAGTTCTACTTTCCTCCCACTAACCACTACATTTAGGAATTCATTCTCAAGGAAAACCGCATGTAGAGCAACAAATACTTTGTTCTCTTGTGGGTTGTAGAAGTAATATCCTTTGGTTTCCCTAGGATAATCTACAAATAGACACTTATCCGATTTGGGTTCAAGTTTGGTACCATCCAAGCGTTTAACGTATGCCCAGCAACCCCAAATCTTCAGGAATGAGAAACCCGGTTTCTTTCCTGTCCATATTTCATACGGAGTCTGTTGAACAGACTTTGACAGAACCTTATTCAAAATAAGTATTGCACTGTTCAATGCATATCCCCATAAGGAAATAGGTAGCTCAGTGTGACTCATCATCGACCTTACCATATCCAACAAAGTTCAGTTTCTCCGTTCGGACACACCGTTTAATTGAGGTGTTCCGGGAGGAGTCATTGTGAAAGAATACCATACTCTTTCAAGTAATCGAGAAACTCATTGCTCAAGTATTCTCCACCACGGTCCGACCGTAATGTTTTAATACTTTTGCCGGTCTATTTTTCTACTTCGTGTCGAAACTCTTTGAATTTCTCAAAAGTTTCCGACTTGTGTCTCATAAGATACACATAACCATAACACGATGCATCATCCGTAAAGGTTACGAAGTATTCATATCCACCTCTAGTCTGGCTAGACATGGGCCCACATACGTCACTACGAACGAGGGCTAACAGTTCGGTGGCACGTGCACATTTACCGCTAAAAGGTGTTTTAGGCATTTTTCCTAATAAATAAGATTCGCAGACGTCATATGAATTTGGATCAAATCCGTCCAAGTACCCACTCTTCGAAAGTGTGGATATGCGAGTCTTGTTAATGTGTCTTTGACGACAATGCCACATATAAGTTTCATCTTTGTTAATTAATTTAAGCCTTTTGTTTGTTACTTTATATGTTTGAGATTGATTTATATTCAAAATATAAAGACCATTATGCACATCAGTACTGCATATCTCAATATCATTTTTATACATAAAACACTCAGTGTTTCTAAATACAAAAGTATACCCACATTGGGCTAAACAAGATATAGAAATAATATTCCTAGTCAAACTAGGTACATAATAACAGTCTGATAGATTTAGTACATGCCCTGAGGGCAGTTCCAAAATATAAGTCGCAACGGCCAAAACGGTGACTCTAGTCCCATTTCCAACTCGGAGGTCAATCTCTCCTGAGGCCAGTCTCCTGCTAATCTGCAGATCATGCACATCAGTACATATATGAGTACCACAACCACAACCACAACCAGAATCAAAATTTAATTTTTAAAACTAGAAGTAGACATGTTTATTTCTATAACAAACATACCTGAAGCCAGTGCCTTGCCCGCTTTGATTTCCTTCATGTGCGCCTTATACTCACGGCAGTCACGCTTCCAGTGACCCCGTTTGCCATAATGTAGGCAGACATCTTGGGATTTGTCCTTAGTCTTCCCAGAAGACTTTGATGATTTGGCCTTGCCATTCTTCTTCTTCTTCTTTTTTACACCTCCAGTAGCCTTTGGCCAAGCCTTTGCAGACTGAGATGTTGAAGCGAAGTGCGCCTCGCGTTTTTTGCCATTCAATAGCTTTTTTTCTGCTTCACGCAGCATTGCCATCAACTCTCCAAGAGTATGGTATTGGTTCATCATATTGTAGTTCATGATGAACCCGCTCCAGCTGTCAGGAAGAAACTGCAAGATCAAATCTATAGAAGTCTCAGCCTCAAAGGTTATGCCTAGCTGACCCAGCTGTTCGATGTCAGCAATCATCTGCGACCCATGGTGCTCGACAGATGTACCCTCTGACATTCAAGAGCGAAAGAGCTTCTTCTGCAATTCATACCTTTGGATCTAAGGTTAGATCGATGAAGATCCTTCAATTTTGCCATCATAGTATAGGGATCCAATCCCTTGTTCTGGCGACGAAATTGAGGGGTCATTGCAGCGAGCATGACGGATTGAGCAGTTGAGTTGTCATCGCTATGAGTCTTCCAAAGCTCAAGCGGCTGCTCATTTCCGGGCTTAGATCCAAGAGGTCTCTCTATCGTATAGAGCATTCTCTCAGCCCCCAGGATAATCCTGAGGTTCATATCCCAGTCAGGAGAGTTCGCACCATTAAAGACATTTTCGCCCATGATAATGTCTCTAAACCCGATCTTTCCAGCCATCTTAATTGCAATAGTCTAAATATTCAATTAACGATTTTTGGGTACAGTCCAACAGTTACAAGAAAATAATAAAATATTAGTCCAACTAATAAATATATAAAATGACGAAATAATTTGAAAGCGCGTATTGGCAAGTATTTGAACGAAATTGCAAATTCAATACTAGCCTCCCACTATTTTTTGGCGAGCTTCTAACCCTCTGTTTAGTACTCGGGAAACCTAGTTTCATAGTGGGCTAGGCCCCTGTTAAATAACACACAACCTTGACTTTGGCCAACAAGCTGTATGATATTTAACTAGGTAGATCTCTAAGATTAATTGGATCTCATCCAATTCCTAGATCCGGTAGGTGGACCTCCAAGTCCGAAACATATATTCAATGTATATGCCAATATATCCAATATATTTTCCTAACCTTTTCCTCTGAATCAACTAAGCCTTGGCTTTGGCTCAACAAGTTTAATGATTCCAGTTAAGCGGGACCCATTGACTTTGGAAAACTTCATAATTCATGTCGATGAATAAGAAGTGACATTGACTTTGGCCAACAAATCACAACTTGCCCAAGACATGCGATATAGAACAAAGCTTTCATGGTTCAAACACATCCGCGATGGACATTGATCTTGACTTTGGCCAACAAACCAATGCCAATCTTGGATCCTGAGAAAGATCAATTCAATGGAAGGAAAACTCTTAATATTTGATTGAAGGTTTTTCTCGTAAATTGGCAACCAATTTATTATCTTTGATTAGGTCTCATCATACACCCTTAAGCATGCATTCTAAAAGCATAATAAGGCGCGAATAAAATAATAATGATATGCGGATGGATACTTAACAAATTATTCCTAGAAGAAATCACTCATTTTCCTCTCCCTAACTAGCACTATTCTAACTTCTGTCCAATTACATAATACAATAAAGAAACCTCATTAACATTAAGGGGAATTGGTGAAAAGAGAATTACAAAGAGTCAAAAGATAAAGGCTGGACAGTGGACACGCATGTCCAATTTAATAAATTCTAAATTTATTACAACAATTTCCAATACCCTCACCTGATATACATTATTCATACAATACATCAATGTATTCACACAAAGCATGTTATTCAATCAATCTAATCCAATTAATTAATCTTTGAATTAAGTGATCATCCAATGTTCAAACAACGATTTGATTTGCGCGAGTCCAACCCGTTTAAGAATAAGTACTCAAAGTGCGAATTCTTGAATTATATCGAACTACAATTTTAAATCCGATTTAATTTTGTATTCAATATTAATTCGTATTTAATTCTAAATTAAATAGTTACACTTTATTAATGTGCCTTTATGACTTAGATTCTAATCTAATTTTAATGGGTCTCAAAGGCCCAATTAACATCCAATGTTTATTTAATTATAGTCCAATGAGTTTTTAATTAATTCATAAGGCATGGGCTTTGGCCAATATGGGTCAAACCCAAATGCCAAGGCCCAGTAAAGGAATCACCCTATTTTCCATAAAATTAATTTCGGCCCATTAGGCCCAATTAAATTTTAAAAGGCATATTTCATATATTTGAACTTTATGGAATGATTTTAGGCCCAATTTGGATCCAATCCAATTGTCCTAAACCAACTTGGCCCAACCAAGCACATAAGGCCCAAATATAACAATTTTAGCCCAATTCCAAATTAAAGCCTAATTAATTAAATTTCCAATATTCCAAATATCACAATTTATTTAATTAAAGTGTATAGCCATAATTAATTAGTTAAATTAACATTTCCAAAACACCAATTTAATTAATTAATCACGCTTTATTATATTCAATTCATGTCCAACACAATTGAAACAAAATCAAGTCATTACATGCTCATTAAGCTCACGACATTTCATGCATTTTATCATCAATTTTGATTTCAATCTAATTAAATCACAAATCAATATATCTCATGCATTTTAAACACATCCAATGGTCTAAAAAATCAAAATCACTATGAGCTACAAAGGGTCCAAACTTTCGGCCAAGCTAGGGTAATTAGGAAAAAAATTTCTAATCAATTTTTCTCCAAATTAATCATGCATAACTCTAAGATATCATAATCTAAGCATATCCAAACACTCAATTTGATTAAATCATGCTCCAAGCAAAAATATCCAAATTCAAGTTTATGAACCCTAATTATTTCATGCTTAAAATTGGCTCATGATACCATTGTCGGGTTCTCTAAGAACATGCCAAAGATCTATTTAAGCATAAAACATGTGAATACTCGAAGTAAGATAGCGGAAAAATACTTACAACGATCAGATAAGTGGATGTAGAGAATATCAAAAATTCCTCTTTGAGAAGTGCTCCAAGATCTTCTTTGATTGTATGTTGATGAAGAGCTCCAAGCTTGGTGAATGAATTCCAAACTCAAGGGATTGTTTCCCTAACACCTTGGTTGACTCTTTAAGTGCTAGCTATGGAAGAAATTTGCAACAAAAATCTTCCATTTGGAGTGAGCAACTCACGACAATGAGAGGAGAGATGAGAGCTTTTGTGTTTTGTATTTTGTTTATTTTAAAACAATTACCACTTATGACCAAGTCAATACAAAAGTGTGTATATTGTTTATTCAAAACCAAAAAACAAGTGTGTTGAGAGCAAAATCCATTTAATGCTCTCAACCACCTCCATCACCAAAAAGGTGATTGGACTCACATCACAAAAAGTTGATTTAACTTCCATCACAAAAGTGACTAGTGATGTAAGTGAAGTGGGCCCCACTTTAAATTCAAAATTCAAGTCGGGTGACGCAACACACTTCGGGCTCGGATTCGTTAATTTCGAATTAACGAATTTTCTGTTGCGACTTAATTAAATCAAATTTAATTAAATAACAATGTTTCGTAATTAATTTGTTCGTCCGAATTAAAATACAATTTTAATTCCGCTTTGAAATCTAATTTCATTTAATATATAGAATATATTATTTTATCGATTAATTCCAAATTAATCGTTCTCTCTCTTCTATTCGAATTTTATCCCAGATAAATTCTCGCCGTAATTAATCACATATTAATTATATTCGAGTCATACATCATCGGTGAATCTTTGGGAAGCCACCCATGAGATCCTTGGATATGTTGGCAGTAAATCCGGTCGTCGGACTATCCGAACACGTGCGTACCCGGTACCACATTTTTACTGATTTACAAGACATGGTTGGCTTCTAGCAAAACACTGTGCCTACCCAATTTTCCAGAAATATTCTTTTAAGGAATATATAATATTTGTCAGACATAGTATACGTAGTATTGCGTATTTCGATCCAGTATCTGATGCCACATACAAGGCCTGAGGCTGGAATAGTGTCTGCCCCGTACGAAGCATATAAAGCAGATCATCAGCAACTAGTCTCTTTAATCAGATAATCATGACCTTGTCATATTATCTCGATAGTTGCAACATAATAGAGTACCAGTTCTGTATCCATACGTGATTATCATCTCCATATGACTGAAGTGATACTTCCATCTTGACATCACACCCAATACACTACGATTCTTAATAAACCCAGAAGAGGCGTACACAGAACCTGTTAAAGTCTCGGACGACCAAAACCAAAGCGTTTTGATTGTCGCAAGTATTAGCGATGCAAGTCTCAGATTAAGACCAAATACACCTACCCTGATTCGGATTCCCATAGACACATAGTCATACTACCAATGAGATTCCGATGGGTCTATCCATAGCGAAGCTGTTCCCGTACCATCGGTAAACACAACCTCCTATCACACTTGCATAAGTATCCAATATTTAAATATATGAGAACTATGTTGTTATGCTTCCACAACGCGCACAAGTGCAATACTAGTCTATTCCGCATTATCGATGTCCAGTTTCGATAATACTATGACTAGTGATATTTAATGATTAAACTTTCATGGATTGATACTGTCTCATATCTTATAATCCGGAACTAATCAAAAGGACTTTTATCATTTATATATTCAAGTAATCTAATTACAAAATGATAAAATTGTAATTTCCATTGTCACATAGTTAATTTGTACAAAAACCACAATGTCTTTTACAAATAGTGACGCTATGGGTCATAATTGTCCAACAGAGACTCGGGTGAAAAATGCCTTGAATGATTTGTATAAGTACTTCAAGGATGAGACTTCAGTGGGGTCATCTAGTGGGGTAAGTGTGCCAACTACTAATGCAAATATTTCAGAGGATAAAACTAATTTTGTTGGAAAAGCTCGAAAGATTCTTAATTTTCAATTCAAAATGTATTTGTTGGATGAGCAAAGTGTGGAGACTCAATGTAATATGATTAGATATTTAGCAGATAGGTGTGAAGAAGATTCAGAAACTTTTGATTTGTTGAATGGGTGGAAAGTGAATTCTTCCAAATATCCAACTCTCTCTAAGGTAGCAAGGAGTGTTTTGTCTATTCCGATTTCTACAGTGGCTTCCGAGTCGGCTTTTAGCACATGTGGAAGGATAATTGATCCATTTAGAAGTTCATGAGCTCCTGATACCGTGGAAGCTTTAATTTGTGCTCAAAATTGGTTGCGATCTTTGCCAACTCAAATTGATCTTCGAGCTGCGATGGATGATGTTGAGAAATTTGAGGAATTCGCTTCAGGTATTTGTTATAGTGTTATGCTTTAGAGTTTAAATTTATTGAAACTAATATTTTCTTAATAAAAGATAATGTGAATTCTAAGTAATTGGGTTGTTCATTTTTGTCATTTTATGTTGTTATTGTAGAATTGTCAGGATCAAGTTCTACTTGTACGATTGGGCCTAACTTGCTTGGTGCTGATATGAACGAAGATGTTGATTCAGATGCTGAATTCATATAAGGTTATAACTTGTTATTTTTTTTTAAATTTTCAGTTGAGACTTGTTGTTATTGAACATTGTGTGACATAATCATAGTGTTGTAATAATTTCTTTTGGTTATATGGTTGTTTTCAGTTGAGGCTGCACAATCACTGGCATCCCTTTGGACTTGCAAGATCCTTCTCTCTTGGCCATTGTAATTTTGATGAGGCATCTCATGCTTGTATATTTCTTACACAGTATCCATCACTCACTGGTTTAAGGAACCAAACTTGTTTTTTCCAAGTTACTTTAGCAGGTTGCTATCGCTTTTAGGATAGACTAGTGGAAGCCCTTTTAGTCCTTGCATTCATCGCAATGAAGTATTTAAGTCTGAGTTTGCTACACAATGACTATCAGTTCTTCAGAAATGAAAACTTGGAGCAATATAATCTTATCATTTGCAAGCTATATTGACCAATTATGTCTGTATTGAGTTACACTAGAAGGAAATGAATGTGAATTGTTAAGCACTATATGATGTTAATTATCCACTGAATAAGTAAGGATATTGATGCTCTTGATAGTACTGAATTTAATATCTCATCAACAGTATTGAAGAGGTTGCCTTCGGTTTCAATGGTGGAAAAGATTCAACCGAAAGTATTTACATGTGCTTTTTTTTAGCAGTCTTAGGTTGTCTCACTGATATTGACCATGGTTTTGATATTTAGGTTTTGCTGCACCTACTTAGGGCTGGCTATTTTTTTGCATAAAAAGGGACCTAGTTGTTCTATTGGGAGTCTTGGCCATTGTAATTTTGATGAGGCATCTCATGCTTGTATATTTCTTCCCAAATCAAAATGAGTAAATGACAATCTGTGATGCTAAAATGAGTAAAAAAAATAAGGAAAAAAAATTCTGCAAGCAGTGCAAGGGTTGGGACTCGAACTTGTAACTCAAGTGGTTTTAACCCAAAAATTTCCACTTGAGCTACTCCATCACTTCATGAATTATGTACCATTAAAAATATATAATTATATATTTGCAGATTCTCTTTGACCCGACAAAACCCGCATCAATCCGACCCGACCCGACCCGTGTACACCTCTAACTGTTAGGCATTTGAGTTTGGAATGATATTGGGCCCGAGGTGAAAAGACGATTTTGCCCTTGGCCAAATTTGGCCAGTATAGTTTTTCCCTTACTCTCTGGAGAGTACTTGACAAGTATGTCGTATGTGACTAGATTAAAGCATGTAAGCATACCTGAATATTGATTTCGTTTGGACATGTCAGAGGTCTTATGAAGATCTAGGATGATCCTCAATCAACAAGTCTTGAGGATGATCTAGGAGTCGGTCATGAGAGTCTTCAATGTCGTCTGGACAGGACGTTGGGGTCTTGATCTTGACTCGACATTAGCCATAGGTAATGTTCCCGTTGACTAAACCAGATGAAGGTTCAGGATGATCTCTAGCTGACTGGTCCCGAAAAGGGCCAGGGGAGTCTTCTATGTCGTATGTACCAGATGAAGGTCCATGTCTTGATATTGACTCTACATGAGCCATGAGGAATATTCCCGTCGACTGAACCAAATGAAGGTTCAGTATAATCTCCAGCTGACTGGTCTTGAAAAGGGCCAGATGAGTCTTCAATGTCGTCTGGACCAGATGAATGTCCAAGTCTTGATCTTGACTCGACATAAGCCAAGGGGAATGTTCCCGTCGACTGAACTAGATGATGGTTCAGGATAATCTCCAGTCGACTGGGGCTAAGAGAGTCTTCTAAGTCGTCTGGACTAGATGAAGGTCAAAGTCTTAATCCGACTCGACATGATCCATGAGGAATGTTCCCGTCGACTGAATCAGATGAAGGTTCAGGATAATCTCCAGCCGACTAGTCCCGAAAAGGGCTAGAGGAGTCTTTATTATCATCTCGACCAAATGAAGGTCCAGATCTTAATCCGACTCCATATGAGCCATGGGAATGTTCCCGTCGACTAAATATGATGAAGGTTCAGGATAATCTCTAACTGAATGGTCCCGAAAAGGGCCAGGGGATTTGTCTATGTTGTTTGGACTAGATGAAGGTCCAAGTATTGATCTTGACTCGACATGAGCCATGAGAATGTTCCCGTCGACTAAACCGAATGAAGGTTCAGGATAATCTCTAACTGACTGGTCCCGAAAAGGGCCAGGGGAGTCGTCTATGTCGTTTGGACTAGATGAAGGTCCAAGTCTTGATCTTGACTCGACATAAGCCATGAGAATGTTCCCGTCGACTAAACCAGATGAATGTTCAGGATAATCTCCAGTTGACTGGTCCCAAAAATGGTCAGGGGAGTTTTCTATGTCGTTTGGACCAGATGAAGGTCCAAGTCTTGATCTTGACTCGACATGAACCATGTGGAATGCTCCCGTCGACTGAACTAGATGAAGGTTCAGGATAATCTCCAGTCGACTAGTCCCGAAAAGGGCCAGGGGAGTCGTCTATATCGTCTGGACCAGATGGAGGTCCATGTCTTGATCTTGACTCGACATGAGCCATGTGAATGTTCCCATCGACTGAACCAGAAGAAGGTTCAGGATAATCTCCAATCGACTGGTCCCGAAAAGGGCCAAGAGAGTCTTCTATATCGTCTAAACCAGATGAAGGTCCAGGTCTTGATCTTGACTTGACATGAGCCATGGGGAATGTTCCCGTCGACTGAATCAGATGAAGGTTCAGGATAATCTTCAGTCGATTGGTCCCGAAAAGAGCCAGAGGAGTCTTTTATATTGTCTGGACCAGATGAAGGTCCATGTCTTGATCTTGACTCGACATGATCCATGGGGAAAGTTCCTGTCAAATGAACCAGATGAAGGTTCAGGATAATCTCCATTCGACTGGTCCCGAAAAGGTCCAGAAGAGTCTTCAATGTCGTCTGGACCATATAAAGGTCCAGGTCTTGATCTTGACTCGAACGAGCCATAGAGAATATTCCCGTCGACTGAACCAGATGAATGTTGAGGATAATCTTCAGTCGACTGGTCAGAGAACGACCAAGGGAGTCATCAATGTAGTCTGAACCAGATGAAGGTTCAAGTCTTGATCTTGACTCGACATGAGCCATGAAGAAAGTTCCTGTCGACTGAACCAGATGAAGGTTTAAGATAATCTCCAATCGACTGGTCAGAGTACGACCAAGGGAGTCTTCTATGTCATCTGGACCAGATGAAGGTCTAGGTCTTGATATTGACTCGACATGAGCCATGAGAAATGTTCTCGTCGACTTAAATAGATGAAGGTTCAAGATAATCTCCAGCCGACTAGTCACGAAAAAGGCCAGGGGAGTCCTCAATGTCGTCTGTACCAAATGAAGGTCTAGGTCTTGATCTTGACTCGACACGAGCCATGGAGAATGTTCCCATCGACTGAACCAGATAAAGGTTCAGGATAATCTCTAGTCGACTGGTCAGAGAACGACTAAGGGAGTCATCAATGTCGTCTGGACCAGATGATGGTCCAGATTTTGATCTTGACTTAAAATAAGCTATATGAATGTTCCTGTCGACTAAACCAAATGAAGGTTCAAGATAATCTCTAGTTGACTAGTCATGAAAAGGGCCATAGGATTCGTCTATGTCATCTGGACTGGATGTCGGTCCAAGTTTTGATCTTGACTCGACACGAGCCATGAGGAATGTTCCCGTCGACTGAACCAGATGAAGGTTCAGGATAATCTCTAGTCGACTAGTCAGAGAACAACCAATGGAATCATCAATGTCGTCTGGACCAGATGAAGGTCCAGGTTTTGATCTTGACTCGATATGAGCCATGAGAATGTTCCCGTCAACTGAACCAAATGAAGGTTCAGGATAATCTCCAGCCGACTGGTCTCGAAAAGGGCCAAATGAGTCTTCTATGTCATTTGGACCAGATGAAGGTCCAGGTATTGATCTTGACTCGACATGAGCCATGTGGAATGTTCTCATCTACTGAACCAGATGAAGGTTCAGGATAATCTCCAGCCGACTGGTCCCGAAAAGGGCCAGAGGAGTCGTCTATGTCGTCTGGATCAGATGAAGGTCTAGGTCTCGATCTTGACTCGACATGAGCCATGGGGAATGTTCCCATCGATTAGACCTGATGAAGGTTTATGAGAGTCTTCACCACACTAGACCAGATGAAGGTCTTTGAGGGTCTTCACTCCTCTAGACCTGACCGGTGCGTAATCACACGCGTATAACGCAAGCGCACGTATCGTGTAAGTAATATAAAAAGTATCGATCCCACGAGGACTTAAAATCTTTTGTTATCAATTTATGAAGTTAAATGTTTACAAGTATCTAATGGATTGATTGTTTGATTGGGTGGTGACTTTAAAATTAAAACAAGTAAAAAAAATTGCTTGAAAGTAGATTGAAAAAAATTCAAATTTATAAAACTATCCAAGGTTGTGAATCCTTCCAATATATTTTTAAAAGATGAAGTGGTTATTTTACATTTGTGTAATATATTGGTTTATTAACCTGGAACACAAAATTATGTAAAAGCCTCTTCCGATTGTCAAATACAAATACCCAGTATAACCCAATTAATCATATTCTTATATTAACCAAGTTATCTGAATTTATTAAGATTAAGTTCCAATTATGGCTACCCCCGCCCGACAGGTATATTCCTATCCTGTAAAGAAATCTATTAAAGGGTTATTTATCCTCAAGGAAGATCGTGGGCTATTAAGTCTAAGGTCTTAAACTTAAAATCCTTTTTCCAAGTTCATTTTAAGTTTACCAGTTCAATTTTATTAATGGCCAGTTAATAAAAAACATTAGGATTAAGGCTCAATAAATAAACATTTATATTACCCAAACTGTAATTTAACCCCTTATAAACCGGTGATATTGGATTTCATCACAACCCCAGATAACTGGCTTAGTTACGACACATATTTAAGGGTAGTAAAAACTTAAATAAAATAAAAGACATAAAGTAAAATACTGAAAATTAAATGCTGAAAAAGTAAATGCTGAAAGTAAATTACTGAAAAGTAAATGCTGAAAGTAAATTGTTGAAAGTAAATTGCTGAAAAGTAAATGCTGAAAGTAAATTGCTGAAAAGTAAATAAAGTAAAAGTACAATAAAAGAAAACGCTGAGGTAAAATGATCCACTTTTATTACTTCTATTTTAGATATCTCCCTTAATATAATATATTAACTTTGGATGATAATTACCAACCAGCCATATATGCGGTATCCAGATTAAGTCAAATTAATAATTAATTACCAACCGACCAATCAGGCGGTATCCAGTTTAGTCGGGTTAAAACCAATTTAAATAATTACCAACCGACCAATATGCGGTATCCAGATTAAGTCAAATTAATAATTAATTACCAACCGACCAATCAGGCGGTATCCAGTTTAGTCGGGTTAAAACCAATTTAAATAATTACCAACCGACCAATATGGCGGTTTCCTCGTTAAGTCAGGTTTTAACTAGTTTATATATTATAATTAAGGGAGATTAATCTAAATATTAGTAATAAAAGTTTTACCTTTTACCCCAGCAAATGGGAGTTACCTCCTCATTACTGAAAAGTAAAAACTGAAAATTAAAGAAAGAAAAGTACTGTGCGTAAAAGTAAATTGCGGAAAGTAAAAACTAAAAAGTAAATAAAAGAAAGTGCGAAAGCAGAAATTAATTACTGAAAGCTGTAAATAAACAAACAAGATACAATCTTTCTTAGTATTCTTAAGAATTTCCTTAGAAGAAAGTATGAATTTACAAATGAAATGGCTTGGTATTTATAGGCAATATTTTCCCTCAATCAAATCATCCACCGAGTCCATTATTAATTGCTCCACTAATTGCTCCATCAAATCCATTATTAATTGCTCCACTTATTGATTATCATGTTTGGTGGTGATTTGATAATTTTTATTATTTATTTATTTATTTATTTATTTTTTGCTTTGAATATGAATGAAAATGACTTTAATAATTACATACAACACACTTCTGGATGGTTCATCAATTTCGGGCATGAAATCTTCGGAATTCGAAATTATTTTGTCTTTCAAAGTTGTAGATCTTTGAGTCTTCTTTAATCTGAAACTTGAATCAGCTCAATCCGATATCGGAGTAAAACGTATAGATGCGCAAAATTGGAATTTCCAAAACTGCACTTCGTTAAAACGCCCTTTCAAGTTTCCAATCTTCAAAATTAATATGTCAAGTCCAATTTTTGCCCTTATTTGACCCATATTTCGTCTTAAATGATTTCATTGTGTCCCAATATTTTATTATCTGCAAAATAAACTAAAACACATCAAAACGTTCATCAAACCCGAGAAACTAAACAAAATATTAAGTAAAAGGGGCGGTAAATATTGATATATTTTCCGCTCATCACACCCCCAAACCTAACATTTTGCTAGTCCTAGAGCAAAACAACAAAATAAAATACAAGAAACAATTAAAATTAAACTAAGCCACTTTCGTAGGGATCACTGTTGCATTTAGCATATGCAACAAGCCTTTAAACCCTTATTTGTTGGACGAGTTATAGTCTCGTGAGGGCTTACAGCAACGATACCCACAAACGTTTTACAAAAGTAAAAAGATAATAAAACTAATGCACACAAAAGCAAAAAGACAAGAGAAAAAAGAATAAAGAAGTTAGTGACTAATCAGGTGAAACTTCTACTCCAAGTTACTAGTTTTTTTTTCTTTCTAAATTACTGAATAAGTAAATTCTCCGATTATATTTACCATTCTCCATATACACAGCCGATAAAATATTAATCAACTCATTTTTGCCCACAACAGTCACAAGTGCAGTTGATAAGAAAGTAATATTTTTGTCATAAAGTTTTATCCGAATTCACACCTTTTTGCAGCAATGGAATAATTTTTATGATTTTTCTGATTTTTTCTGATTTTTTTTCTTTGATTTTTGATTTTTTTTTTATTATATACAATATCTTCCATCTATGTAGCGAGTGTTGGGTCGGTGGCTCCCAAACCAGTTGGCTTTAGGGCACCAGATGTTAAGACACCCCTACGGACTTAATTACTCAGACATCATATATATATATTTTTACAACATCCTTGATCCATGTAGCGAGCTTTGGGCCAGTGACTCCCAAACCAGTTGGCTTTAGGGCACTAGGTGTTAAAACACCCTTACAGACTTAATAACTCGGACCTCAGACTTTTTTTTTTACTCCATCACTTTTTGAGATGATTTCTCCAATTAAACTAGAGCACTAAATATTACAAACTTTTCAATTACAACTCATGTCCGTATGTTACCATGCATGTTGATAATACCTGCCAACTGAGCATATAAAGATCCATTTTAATCAGTATTATGGAGAATTCACAAATTAAATAATTCAAAAGGAAATAAACAAAAATTAACTTGTTCCGAAATAGGTTTTAGACACGTCTCAGGAGTGGAAACTCCTTACTCAGCTATCTCTTACCAATTTCACCTTTTTAGTCAAAATAAAAACACAAAAACGCAAATTTTTTTTTATAATTTTTGAAAATTTTCAATTTTTTTGTATTTTTCGAAAAATTTTGGACTAAAAATAAAAACAACACACCACTAAAAACAAGATACTGATCAACTAAATCCCTCCCCCAAACCTAAATGAGACATTGTCCCCAATGTCTTAAACAGTAGAAGAAGAGTTTAGAAGATAGTACCTGGTTAGCTGAAATTCTACACGAAAAGTTAAAGGTTAAGATCCAGATTAATCCAACGCCTCTTACCATGATCGTCATCAGACCAATTTATCTTTGAAATGATAGGGTCAATTTGTGGTTCATAGGCGAAGATTTGGTCAATTAGATCCGGAGCAGTTCTGGCAGTAAAAATGAGTTTTTTCATAGGATTTGTCACGAACCCATTTCTCCGGGCATCATCAAAAAACACACAAAGAAAATCATAAAATCCTTCAACGTTGTACAGTCCAAGCGGTTTCTGGTGTATGTTCAAGTTTGCCCAAGATAATACTGTAAAAATTTCCTCCAATGTACCCAAGCCACCTGGCAAAGCAATAAAAGCATCAGCACATATAATCATTTCTGCCAGTCATTCAGACATACCTGGCACAATTAGCTCTTCTCCGTTTGATGGTCCAATAAGATTTGCCTCCGCCAAGGGTTTTGGGATGATTCCCAAAACGTGACTGCCTCCCTCCTGTACAGCTTTTGAAACGATACCCATAAGTCCAAGATTGCCTCCGCCACATACTAAGTGCATATTCCTTGCAGCTAAAACTCGACTCAATTCCTGTGCTGCCTCTATGTATTGTGTCTTAACACCAACACTAGTACCGCAAAACACACAGATGTTTTCAACTCGTCTTCTTGAAGTGTCTTCCATGTTTTACTCTGGATGTCTTCAAAAGTGCAATGATGAGTTGAATTTATAATACCTGAAAAGGGTGAGTAAAATAATAGCACTAGTACCTGCCAAATGACAATTATTAGTTAAACCGTAAAATAAATCGTGATAGTAAAAAAGGTCTGGATCCTGTCGGAGAAAATAAAAGAAAACAACAAAATAAATTACAATTATTAAGAAAAGAAAAAGATATATAATATGTACAAGAAAAGTAGCGGCTTGATTGACGTCTATGCGTTAGGGACAAGCTTCCCATCCAATTTTCTTATAAATTGGAAAACATGGTCTTTTTGAGTCAGATTCCCAAGACTTAACTGTTGTCTTTCTTTTTGGAATTGTGTATGTAATTTGCGAATGGCTATATGAACATATCCACTGGGATGCGTCTCAAGAGTCGAAGATATATTATCTACAGACTCCTTACTCAAGCCATCCCTAATGAATTTAATTTTGTCTTCGCGATTATCAGACACCATTCCTAAAAAACGACAACGAGTATTGCAAATCCAGCGTGCACATTTGTAACAAACACCAATTTGCTTAGCTCTACGTTTCTTTGCATAGGTGCTTCTTCCAAATCCAGGCAAATAAGAATTATATGAATCAAAATATTCACCTGCTAATCGGACCCGTGCTTCGATTACCCAACGAATGTCATTAGGAATACCATGGATCGTCAGAAGTCTCATTCGTTCCATGTGAGCTTTGTAGACCTTTATCAGAGAATTTTGAGGGAGAGAAGGAAATTGCTTGTGAAGATTTGTGAGAGCTTCTTCCATCCTGAAATGCGTCTTAACCTGCAAAAACTAAACACATAAAAATTAAAACACACCACATCACAATATATACTCAAATTGCTTGGGTTGCCTCCCACATAATGCTAAGTTTAATGTCGTCAGCTAGACATGATTTCCCGAACGTTAGGCTGGATCTGAAAGTGTGACACTTTCTTTTTGTCGCTCAAATGATTCTCCCCAGTAGTGTTTGACACACTTTTTTTAACCTTAAATATTTTGTTGGAGTCAGGATCATGTATCTCAACGGCTTTATCTGGTAAAACTTTGGTGATTAAGAATGGACCTGACCACCATGATTTTGGCTTTTATGGAAAGAGTTTCAACCTTGATTTATTTAACAGTACCTTCTACCCTGGTTCCGGTTGTATGCGCACTAACTTCTCATCATGTCTCTTTTTGACCTTTTCTTTGTACAGTTTTGCATTCTCAAAAGACTGTATGTGAAATTCCTCCAATTCTTTGAGCTGGTGGAGCTGTTTCTCTTCTGTTGCTTGTAGTTCAAGAATAGGCTTCTTCAGTACGCAGTACGCTTTATCTTCAGGCTTCACAGACAGTTTGTCAGTAGAACTTTACATTGCATTAGAGTTCTGGATGGTACTATGTATCACATCAAGTCTGAAACATTCCTCATTCTTTTCGTCATCCAAGAAATTCATGGCTTTGAAAACATTGAATGTTACTTCTTGGTCTTGTACCTTCATGGTTAGTTCTCCTTTTTGTACATCAATAATGGTTCACCCGGTAGCCAAGAATGGTCTCCCGAGGATGATGGACACGTCTTCATCTTCCTCCATATCAAGGACAATAAAATCTGATGGGAAAATAAATTTGTCAACCCTGACCAGCACATCCTCAACTACACCTCTCGGAAATACGAGCGTTATATCAGCAAGTTGCAGAGAGACTGATGTGGGCATTGTTTCTCCAATCTGTGATTTCCTGAAAATAGAAAAATGCATCAAGTTAACACTTGCACCTAGATCACACAAAGCCCTACCGAAATTATACTCTCCTATGATGCAAGGAATGGTGAAACTGCCAGGATCTTTCAACTTTGGGGGAAGTTTCCTCTGAATGATAGCACTGCACTCTTCTGTCAATGCTACTGTCTCGTAATCTCTCAATCTTCGCTTTCGTGAAAGAATGTCTTTCATGAATTTGACATAGCTAGGCATTTGTTCCAACGCTTCTGCAATGGAATATTGATATGCAGCTTTTTAAAGATCTCCAGGAATCGAGCAAACTGCTTGTCCAATTTTTTTTTCTGGAGACGCGGTGGAAAAGGTGGAGGTAGAGTGATTCTTTCTTGCTCTTTTTCCTTTGCTTCATTTTCCTCCATCTGTGTAACTGCTTCACTACTTTCTTTTGGAACTTCTTCATTGGGTGCCTTGATTCCAACATCTTTGTTGATTTCAGTACCGCTTTTTAAAATGATGGCATGACATTGCTCCTTCCCCATGTTTCTTGGATTTGGTTATGTTGCTGGGAAGATTACCTGGCGGTCTGTAACTCTGAGCATTAGCCAGTTGTCCAATTTGATTCTCCAGTGCTTTGATAGAAGCTGATTGGTTCTGAAACATAGCATCGTACTTTTTTAACTGAGCCAGCACTTCTGCTATTCCTGGTTCATTTGCCTACTCCTAGCCTTTGTTCTGTTGCTGGAATCCAGGTGGTGGATAGTTCTGCTGTTGGAATCCAGGTGGTGGATTGTTCTTTTACCCTGAATTGTTGCTCCATGTGAAATTAGGATGATTCCTCCACCCTGAGTTGTATGTATTGGAATATGGACTGTTTCCCTGTCTGTTGAAATTGTTGACGTAATTCACCATTTCTTTATGTTGGTTTGGCTCTGGTGCTCCTCCATAAGGTGAACTTATGAATCCAGCATTACCTTGCATGCTGAGAGTTTCCATGAATTTGCATATCTGATCCAGCTTGGCATTCACTGCTGTGTTAGCTCCAACTTCATAAATTCCAGTAATTTGTTGGATCAAGCTCCTTTCTGTTGGCCACAATGATCTTCTCCTTTTGTCATTAAAGCACCTTCAGCAGCAGCATCAACTGTGGTTCTCATTATTCCAGAAAGTCCATTGTAGAAGGTTTGGACTTGTAGTCACTTTGCAATTTCATGGTGATGACATTTCCGAAGTAAATCCTTGAATATTTCCCAAGCTTCGCAGAGGGATTCTGAATCTTGTTGTATAAAGGATGTAATGTCATTCCTTAACTTTGCAGTTCTGGCTGGTGGAAAGTACTTTGCAAGGAATTTGGTGGCTAGAGTGTTCCAAGTTGTGATGGAACCTGCTGGTAGAGAATGTAGCCAAGCTTTGGCTTTGTCCTTCAAGGAATATGGAAAAACTCGCAGTCTCATTGCTTCTTCAGCAGCTCGGTTGTAATTGAAAGTGCCACAAACTTCCAGGAAGTTGCTGATGTGGGCATTAGGATCTTTAGTTGCATTCCCCCCAAATTGCACTGACTGCGGAATCATATGAATGCATGTTTTGATGTCACACGCATTTGCTGGTAAGGGAGGAAGTACAATACAGGAAATGAAGCTGTCGACCACTGGAATGGTTCTATCTCGAACGGGTATTGGTGGTGCAACTTCCAAAGGTTCAGGTTCCATGTTGACTAAAGCTTCTTGGCATTCTCGTCTTTCCCTTATAAACTGTCTGATGGTTCTTTCAATTTCTGGGTCAAGCGGTCGGAGTTCAAAGCTTCTGGTTCATCTCATGTAGTTCCTGAGAACCTGAAACACAAGAAAACAACAACAATAAGTAAAAAGAAATTAGATACAAGTAAATGTATCTAACCTCAAAATTAATAGTGAAAGATAAATAAGTACCCGGCAACGACGCCAAAAACTTGACCGGTGCGTAATCACACGCGTATAACGCAAGCGCACGTATCGTTCAAGTAGTATAAAAAGTATCGATCCCACGATGACTTAAAACCTTTTGTTATCAATTTATGAAGTTAAATGTTTACAAGTATCTAATGGATTGATTGTTTGATTGGGTGGTGACTTTAAAATTAAAACAAGTAAATAAAATTGCTTGAAAGTAGATTGAAGAAAATTCAAATTTATAAAACTATCCAGGGTTGTGAATCATTCCAATATCTTTTTAAAAGATGAAGTGGTTATTTTACATTTGTGTAATATATTGGTTTATTAACCTGGAACACGAAATTATGTAAAAGTATCTTCCGATAGTCAAATACAAATACTCAGTATAACTCAATTAATCATATTCCTATGTTAACCAAGTTATCTGAATTTATTAAGATTAAGTTCTAATTATGGCTACCCCCGCCCGACAGGTATATTCCTATCCTGTAAGGAAATCTATTAAAGGGTTATATATCCTCAAGGAAGATCGTAGGCTATTAAGTCTAAGGTCTCAAACCTAAAATCCATTTTTCAAGTTCATTTTAAGTTTACCAGTTCATTTTTATTAATGGCCAGTTAATAAAAAGCATTAGGATTAAGGCTCAACAAATAAACCTTTATATTACCCAAACTGTAATTTAACCCCTTAAAAACCGGTGATATTGGATTTCATCACAACCCCAGATAACTGACTTAGTTACGAAACATATTTACGGGTAGTAAAAACTTAAATAAAATAAAAGACATAAAGTAAAATACTGAAAATTAAATGCTGAAAAGTAAATGCTGAAAGTAAATTACTGAAAAGTAAATGCTGAAAGTAAATTGCTGAAAGTAAATTACTGAAAGTAAATTGCTGAAAAGTAAATAAAGTAAAAGTACAATAAAAGAAAATGCTGATGTAAAAGGATCCACTTTTATTACTTCTATTTTAGATATCTCTCTTAATATAATATATTAACTTTGCATGATAATTACCAACCAGCATATAGGCGGTATCCAGATTAAGTCAAATTAATAATTAATTACCAACTGACCAATCAGGCGTTATCCAGTTTAGTCAGGTTAAAACCAATTTAAATAATTACCAACCGACCAATATGGCGGTATCCTCGTTAAGTCGGGTTTTAACTAGTTTATATATTATAATTAAGGGAGATTAATCTAAATATTAGTAATAAAAGTTTTACCTTTTACCCCAGCAAAGAGGAGTTATCTCCTCATTACTGAAAAGTAAAAACTGAAAATTAAAGAAAGAAAAGTATTGTGCGTAAAAGTAAATTACGGAAAGTAAAAACTAAAAAGTAAAGAAATGAAAGTGCGAAAGCAGAAATTAATTACTGAAAGCTGTAAATAAACAAACAAGATACAATCTTCTCAGTATTCTTAAGGAATTCCTTAGAAGAAAGTATGAATTTACAAATGAAATGGCTTGGTATTTATAGGCAAAATTTTGCCTCCATCAAATCATCCACCAAATCCATTATTAATTGCTCCACTAATTGATTATCATGTTTGGTGGTGATTTGATAATTTTTATTATTTATTTATTAATTTATTTTTTTGCTTTGAAAATGATTGAAAATGACTTTTATAATTACACACAACACACTTCTGGATGGTTCATCAATTTCGGGCATGAAATCTTCAGAATTAGAAATTATTTTGTCTTTAAACGTTTTAGATATTTGAGTCTTCTTTAATCAAGAACTTGAATCAGCTCAATCCAATATCGGAGTAAATGGTTATGCCCAAAATACGACAGATGCGCAAAACTGGAATTTCCAAAACTGCACTTCGTTAAAACGCCCTTTAAAGTTTCCAATCTCCAAAATTAATATGTCAAGTCCAATTTTTGCCCTTATTTGACCCACATTTCGTCCTAAATGATTTCATTGTGTCCCAATATTATTTTATCTGTAAAATAAAATAAAACACATCAAAACATTCATCAAACCCGAGAAACTAAACAAAATATTAAGTAAAATGAGCGGTAAATATTGATATATTTTCCGCTCATCAAGACCTGATAAAGGTCCATGTAGATCTTCACTCTTCACTCCACTAGACTTGATGAAGGTCCATGAAACTTCGGTCTACATGACCTGATGAAGGTTTATGAGGGTCTTCACCCCACTAGACTTGATGAAAGTCCACGAGGGTCTTCACTCTTCACTAGACTCGATGAAGATCCATGAGAGTCTTCACTCTACTTAACCTGATGAAGGTCCATGAGACTTTTGTCGACTGGACCTTGTATGGGCCAGAGGCAAAATCTCATTTTCACGTCGAACCCAACAACAAACAAAGCCCAGAAGTAGAAACCCAACCCAGAAAATTTAGCATTATTAGATTACAATTAAGCCAGAAGCTTAAGGACAACTTATCTTTATTATATCAACCACTCTTCCCCCACTTTGCCTAACACAAGGCATATTTTCACATGCCCAACTCTTTATCAAGTGCTTGGGCACGTTGTGGGACATATGCCAGCTGCTAAAGTTAATTCTCTTCACCTATAAATAGCAACGCAACTCAAAACATTCTCATTCAAGCTTTACTTCTCAAACTGAGTTCTCTGAACCTATAAACACTAACCTCCCGCCCTCACGGCAGCCTAAAGAGATCAAGGTAATATCAAACCTTGATCTCTTCTTTATTTTGTTTACTGTTCATTTACCTTTACTGACTTGAGCGTCGCAGTGCCTACGGCACTCACCACACCGGTGGGCAGTATCCTCCCCACTCATTCTACCTTTTTTTGTAGGATCACTAGTGCCCATATTACAAATTCTAGATTGTGGACCTCGGACGAAAACCATCATCCACAATTTGGCGCCCACCGTGGGGCCTTAGCGATTCATAACAGGTAAAGATCTTTCAGTCTACGGTCACATTAAAGCATAATCACTCATGGCTTTTAGCAGTGAACAGGCACCGGACCTTATGACAACACAATTAGCCATGCTCCAAAAATGATTACGAACTTTAGAGGAGGATAACCTGACCTTTAGAAACTCCAACACAAACCTTCAAAAATAGTTGGAGCAAATCTCTTCAACCTCTCAACATCGTGACACTCCAGATCAACCCAGCAATACAGCGATCCCATCCAACCTCTTGGGGGCATTTAACGAAGTGGCAGATGATAATCCACCAAGTGACCATGATCCAAAGAATCCTTCAATTTCCCCAGTCTACCAAGAACAACAAGTTACATCCATCATGAGAAGGGAAATAATGGAGTTCAAGAAAGAAGAGACTACCAATCAGAAAGAGTAGACCTAGAACGATTTCTGACACTCCGTTCTTGGAGACCATCACATCTGTCGAGCTGCCACGAAAGTTCAGCCCACCAGATATGAAGTTGTATAATGGATCCACAGACCCAGACGACCATGTTATACACTATAAATATAAAATGATGTCAACTGGCTTGGCTCCCCACCAATGGGAGCCTGTAATATGCAGAGGATTCGGAGAAACATTAGCAGACCCAGCCCTCACATGGTTCATCAACCTACCATACAGATCCATTGAGTCATACCAACAACTAGCAGACAAGTTTATGGAGCATTTCGTAAGTTCTTGTAAGCTTGAGAAGACCACTGATGACCTCAACGCCATCCAACAAAGGAAATGAGAATCATTGCGAAGCTACGTGGCCCGCTTCAACAAAGAGAGGATAAATATTCCAGATCTCCATCAACCTACGGCAGTGGAAGCTTTCAGAAATGGACTACTCTATGAAAGTGGACTCTATAAAAAAAAACTCACCAAATTTCGATGCTACACAATGGACCAAGCCATGACACAGGCCCAAATTGAAATCAGGTGGGAAGAAGACAAGAGGAACAAAAGAAAAGACAGTTCCTCCAGCCTGCAGAATGATAGAATGCATAATGTTCGCAAACGACATAAAGAATTTGCAAACATAATCCATTATCATCCTTCAGAATGGAGGAACCATCAAAGAAGAGAGCATCGACCCCTCCACAAAGATTTCAACCGGCGATCTCTGCCTTACAAAACCCAAGAGAGAATGGTAATAAGCAGACATAGGCTCCCAGACTACAATTTCACTATTTCCCCATGAGAATTGGTTTCGGTCCTTGAAAAGATGAGGAATGAGGTAAAATGGCCTCCACACTCCAGGGAAAGCTCCACAAAGAAGGACATCAGTAAGTGGTGTGAGTTCCATCGAGATTATGGCCATACTACAGCTGAATGTGTGGCATTAAGATTGGAAGTCCTGAAGTTGTTGAACAAGGGATTTCTGAGAGACTTACTCACATAGAAAAGAAAAGCTATATTGGCCCAAAGAGATGAAATGGATGGCCAATGAAAGGCCCCAATTCCACCTCCACCAATTAACAACACAATTAATTTTATTTTAGGAGGATCAGAAGTTAGTGGTGTAATATATTCAGCTGCCAAACGACATTCTAGGGCTGCTACGATCAGCATTCCTCATTCTACAATGTCTATTGAGAGGATGTTTACCAACCTAACTATGGAATTTCCAGACGATAGCAACTCCAGTAATATGAATCCACACCATGATGCTTTGGTGATCTTCTTACAAGTGGTGAATTTTATGATCAAACGAGTGTTAGTCGACACATGATCTTCAGCCAACATCATTTTTGCCACAGCCCTAGCAGATATAGGAGCCGAGCCGGAGAAGATAAGCAGACGGACGACATTGTTGATTGGATTTAGTGGAGAACAAAAATTCACCATGGGAGAAGTATCTCTCCCAGTCTACGCGGGGGGAATCAACAAGATGACCACATTCTTAATCTTAGATTGTCCCTCGGCTTACAATCTTATTATTGGTAGGCCTTGGATTCATGAAATGAGGGCAGTATCATCCACTTATCACCATGTTCTAAAGTTTCCTACTAAATTGGGGATTCAAGAAATAAAAGGAGACAGAGCCGTTTCTAGAAGCTGCTATCAAACAACCTTGAAGGCAAAAACTTAATCTGCATAGCAATTACAGAATGGATCTCATAAAATGGAGCCGACACTACCAAATCTAGAAGAGCTTGACGAGGTCCAAATTCACTCACAACATGCATATCATAAGGCACAGATTGGAGCTAATCTAGATCCCAAACTACGAGCCGACTTGATTGACTTCTTGAAGAAGCGACACGACCACTTCACATGGTCTCACAAAGACATGTCCGGGATCAACCATGAGTTAATTACTCATGAACTCCATGTAGATCCAGACTACCCTCATTTCAGACAAAAGAGAAGAAAGTTCACCCCAGAGAGAAATCGAATCATCGATGAAGAAGCTCAAAAATTATTGCAAAATGGAGCTATCAAGGAAGTTCAATTTCCAGAATGGCTCGCCAACATGGTGGTAGTTCGAAATAAAAATGGAAAGTGGCGAGTCTGCATCGACTTCACAGATTTAAACAAAGCTTGCCCTAAGGATTCATTCCCTCTACCTCACATTGATTAAATAGTTGATGCTATAGCTGGGCATGAATTATTAAGTTTCATAGATGCATATTCTGGTTACAATCAAATGCTCATGCATCCAGACGACCAAGAGAAGACTGCCTTTGTCACCAACCGAGGTATATATTATTACAAGGTGATGTCATTCGGCCTCAAAAATGCGGGAGCCATTCTCCAAAAAAATTGGAAAAACTGTGGAGGTATACATAGACGACATGCTAGTAAAATCTTTAAAATCAGAGCAATATCTTGGGCACCTGGAGGAAGCCTTTAACATAATGGACAAGTACATGATGAAGTTAAACCCCACTAAAAGTGCATTCAGTGCCGCTTCAGGGAAATTCTTAGCATACCTGGTCACTCGACGATGAATTGAAGCAAATCCAGATCAGATCAAGTCCATCCTAGATATCCCCTCTCCTACCAGCCCAAAAGATATCATGCGACTAGTAGAGAGGATTGCTATACTTAATAGGTTCATCTCTAAGTCTACAAACAAAAGTTTTTTGTTCTTCTCATCCCTTAAGAAAACAATGAACTCTGAATGGACTCCAGCTTGCGAGGAAGCTTTGAAAGAACTCAAACGGTATCTGATCTCCTCACATCTGCTATCGAAATCACTCGACAATTAAAGACTTTTTTTGTACTTAGGAGTTTCAGAACAAACAGTCAGTGCAGTCTTGATCAGAGAATAAGAGATGACACAACTCTCAATCTATTATGTGAGTAAAGCACTGCTGGATGCAGACTCACTCTACCCCCAAATAAAGAAATTGGTGTTGTATTTAATAATGGCTGTTAGGAAGCTACGACCCTATTTTCAAGGGCACCCAATCACAGTTTATACATCGTATCCTATGAGATACATACTCCATAAGTCGGAGCTGTCTGAGAGGTTGATGAAATGGGCAGTGGAACTTGGAGAACATGACATCACTACCTGCCCATGACCGCCATCAAGTCTCAGGCCTTAGTAGATTTTATAGCTGACTTCAGTCCCAGCCTGCGAGTTACAACTGAACTAGAAATCCATTCTATCCATTCAACTACTCCCTGGAAACTTGCAGTCGGTGGATCCAGTAATAAGAAAGGTTGCGGTCTAGAAATAATGATCATTACTCCCGAAGGCGACATACTACAGCAAGCAGTTAAGTGCGGTTTCAGAGTCACCAACAATGAGGCGGAGTATGAAACATTAATAGCAGGTCTGACATTGGCCAATGAACTAGGAGCAAAAAAATAGAAGTAAAGTCTGATTCACAATTGATTGTCAACCAATTCCAAGGGTCATATCAGGCACGAGATCCTCAGATGACATCCTACTTACAGAAGGTAAAAGATATTCAGTCGGCATTTAAGGAACTCACAATCACCCAAGTTCCAAGAAGTGAGAATTCTCAAGCGGACATATTGGCCACCCTTGGATCGACAATGCAAGGAGACAAACCTCAATCTATTCCAGTAATATACTTGAACATGCCAACTATTTGGAAGGAAGAAAAATAGGTCGCTTCGATTACTTCAGTCGACTCATGGATGACACCACTAGTAAAATACCTGCAAGAAGACGTACTTCCAGAAGACAAAATTTAGGCCAGGAGAATCCAGAGGTAGGCTGCAAGGTTTACCATAAATGACGGCCAATTGCTGAAAAGGTCATTTTCCGGACCATACCTTAAGTGCCTCACCCGTGAAGAAGCTCAACATGTATTGACAAAGCTACATGAAGAGAATGTGGGAATCATTCTGGAGGAAGAAGCTTGGTATTTCGTGCCCATTCGACAGGTTACTACTGGCCTACAATGAGAGCCGACTCTGCAGACTTCACAAGGAAATGTGAGAAATGTCAAAGGTTCACCCCCATTGGCCATTCATGAAATGCGGGATGGATATCGTTGGGAAACTTCCAACCACCCAAGGACAACGAGTCTACATGCTTGCACTTACAGACTACTACTCGAAGTGGATTGAAGCACAATCTTTTGCCAGGATACAAGATAAAAAAGTGCAAATATTCATCTGGAAGAATATCATTTGCCGATTAAAATACCTAAAGAAATTTTAATTGATAATGATTCACAATTCATCAGCCATCATTTCCAAGATTTCTGTAAAAATTGGGGAAAAAATTAAGCTTTTCAACCCCACGCTTCCCACAAGCTAATGGTCAAGCCGAGTCATCCAATAAAACAATAATGAACACTTTGAAGAAAATATTGGAGAAAGCAAAATGAGCTTGGGCAGATGAACTCCCCGGAGTCTTGTGGTCTTATAGAACAACGATCCGATCATCCACGAGAGAAACCCCATTCTCTCTGGCGTTTGGTACGGAAGCAGTAATACCAACAGAGGAAAACATCTCATCCACACGCTACCAATGGCTCAATGATGATTCGAATCGAAAACTTATTGTAGGACACAGAAATCGGCGACGCTGTTCTAGGCTCGTAGCCTAGTCGGGAGTACAGAGTAGCCCACAGGGGAACTAAACCGAAGAAATAACATGGAGTCGCCACCCAGTGTGAACTGGAAAAATGATTTAAGGCCGCACTCACCCCTCGCAAGGGAATACCTCAAACCGTTGGGTTCAGAATGGTCCCTTACTTATGCCACTTGTAATGAACGGATTTATGTAATAATATAACCGAGTCTACGCAACAACAACCTACATCTAAGTTTGCAAACTACCTATATCTAAGTTTGCATGCATAAAAGTAAGTCGGAATAACGGCAAGCACAAAATCTCATGCATACATTCAATCGCTAAGCATGGCAATGTAAATAAATAATAACCTAAACATAAACGTAGAAGAGACATAATCAAATTCTTAATGCGAAAGAAATAACTAAATCATGCTTGGAAATAATCAAATAATCATGCATAAAAGTAACATATTAAACAACCTAATCATGCATAAAAGTAACATACTATTTCTAATAAACAACAAATAAACATAAGATCGGATGACATGAAATATGTGCGTCTCTCAAGCGGTACGTGACATTATATCCCGAGTTCAGACCGTACTACCGTCCATTCGGATTCGGCTACCGAATTTACTTCCGGGTTTCCATCCGATATACCGCAAGAGATAACACATATTTCATTCATCCCATGACCACAACTTACATGAAACTATAATACGCATGCGAAGAAATAATAATAACTAACGGAAAGAAAGTGCGGGAATAAATAAAAAGGTGCCCTCATGTCTAACCTCTTAAGTCGTCTCTTGGAAGTGTGTTACACGGTTGTCGGAAGGGTTGATGCTCCGTAACTTTTTCGATTTACTGGTTCGTTGTTTTCCTTCGTTGCCTCGCTGTTTTGGGCTGTTGTTTCCTCTATTTTGCTGCTGTTTTTTGGTCACTGTTTTTGTTGTAATTGGGCTGTGTTTCAAGGCTATTTTTACGGTGAAGAAGGGTTAATTTTCTGGACATTTTTTGGTGATTGCAAGGCTGATTTTCAGTGCAGTTTTTGGTGGTATAAGGTGCAGTTTCTGGACTATTTATGTGTGAATTTGAGGGCTATTTCAGGGCAGTTTATGCGTGAATATGGAGGCAGTTTTCTGGGCAGTTTATGCGTGAATATGGAGGGATTTTCTGGGAAGATTCGGTGGTTAGAAGAGGCTGCAGTTGGGGACTATTTCGGTGGTCAAAAGGGGTTGCAGTTGGGGACATATTGTTGGTTAATGGAGGGCTTGTTTGCACGTCGATGAAGGCTTACATGGATCTCTCTTTCACGGCAAGAAGGGACTGTTTTTTCTATGCTTTGGGCGTGAGTGCTTAGGGAGAGAGAGGATGGGCGTGAATGCTAGGGTGTTTTTCTTTGCTTTAGGCGTGAGTCTCTAAGGTGTGAAGGGCATTGTTTAAGGTCCTTTTTATAGGAGAAGGTTGAGGTTATCCTTGTACGAGTAGGGAAAGAATATTGTGTAATTATGGGGATATCTCTAATTAGTGTGTCATAAGGAAAAATCTATCTAATTTAGGGATGTGATTTAATTTGATTTCTTTTAGTTTAGGCATGTGATTTAATTTAATTAGGAAGGTGATTGATATGATTTGATTCGATTCTTTTTAATTTGGGAAGGTGATTTATTAGGATTTCAACATGTGTTTAATGTGTGGATTTATTATTTTGGGAGGATATGGGCGTGAAGTTGGTGGTTTGGGCGTGTGGTTGGTTATTTTGGTGGGCTTGAGTGTGTGGTTGGTGGTGTGTGGTATGCAGGGGTTTGGGCCGAGGATAAATTTTAAAACAAAGATCTAATGAGCAAACCCGAAGCTAAGCAAACGAATTAAATCCAACAAAGTATTGATTTCTAACTTTTCCCTTCCGACGTCCGTTTCCCGTGACTTCCACAACTTAAAGAGTAGTGTCTTCGTACGAGGCTCATCATCAGGACTTATATGCAAAAATACAGTGCCTACACTTATGGATCATAATCTTGATAAAATTGATGAATTGAGGGACCAAGCATCCATTCGACTAGCAACCCATCGGCAAAGAATGGCCAGATACTTCAACAAAAGTGTTAGAAGCAGAACCTTCAAGGAAGGAGATTGGGTCATACGCAGAGTTTTCCAAAACACCAAGGAAGTTGGAGATGGTAACCTGGGACCAAACAGGGAAGGTCCATACCTCATTACAAAAGTCATTGGACAAGGAGCCTACAAACTGCAAACCGTAGAAGGGACACCCATCCACAACAGTTGGAATACAATTCATCTTAAACGATTCTACTGGTAACGCGTGCATGCTTAATTATGTTTCGATTGAAAAATAAATGATATGTTATTTGTAACATGCAAAAGCGATTCGACTTAAAAAAACATAATGCTTTCAAAAATTGAATTTAAGTTTCTACCACTCGACAAACATTGTTTAGTATTACAAAACGGAGAGGTGTAGTAGAACTTATTTACTAATTACAAATTCAAATTTCTGAAGTCTCAGCCGGTCGATATTCAGCAGCTTTGTCAGCACCAACAGAAGCATCTTCTTCTTGAACAACAAGGTTGACTCCCATTGGATCAACGTATTCTCCTTCCTTTATCTGACCTTTGGTCACTGCCATCTCAACTTCAGGCACTGCTGTTTCTTTCCCCCATCCTCATTTGATTCGACTTCCTCTCATTTTTCTTCTTCATTACCTTCACTCGACAAAGAAAGTCCAACCACTAGCCTGCCGTACTCTCGAATCCATTTCTCAGGTTTCCATGCGTTAGTTCTTTCTTCAAGAAACTCCTTCATCAAATTACTTATTTCCTTCATCATGGACTCAAAAACAATTCCTTCAAGTTGCTCAAGCAGCTTCTCCTTCTCTTTCTTTACATCGTCAAAGCCATGCTTGTAGGCTTCAAGAGTGGCTTCATACATTTTTCTCTCCACTTTAAGTGTAGCATTGGTTTTCTTCAACTCCCTCTCCAATCCCTTCCCCTTGCTTTCAGAAGCATCCAACTCAGACTTCAATTCAGATGCTTCATTCCTCACTACGGTAAGGGATTTCTCCAATTCCCTTATCCTCATTTGACTCGACTCGGCATACTTCTGTATGAATAGGCTGCATTCCAATGTCTGAAAAATCTAAGTTAGATCTCATTCAACCAAAAATAAATATTAAAAGAATAAATCTTGAGTATACATACTTGATAACTCAAAGCAACTGCTTTCTTTCTTCATTGCCTCAATTGGGCCTATCTCTGTTAGCCTATTTTTATCTTCTTCCAGTAGAAGACCTTTGACAAATTTGTTAAGGCTGGAAGGATCCGAAATTGCAGTCGACCCATGGGGAATCCTTATTATGACATTCTCTAAATCCTCTTCCACCTCAGCAACATCTTTCATTTTCTTCCCTACCACAATCATCTCAATCGACTGACACTTTACAATTGGAGCCTTATTTGAAACGACTTCTTTTAATTTGGGAGCCTCAACCTTTTCAACTTCGGGCTCCATCCCCTTAGCTCTCTTGGCTCTCATCCGGCTCTTCATTTCATCAATTGAAGATATTTTAAATGGCCTTGACATTATATCTTCTGCGCATAAAAGTTCTTCAAAGAGACTAACTATAGTATATCACGACCAAAACGTGTTTACAAAGGGCCAAAATGGTACCTTCTCGATCGTGAATCTCATTCTACAATAGAGTCGCGTTCAATCTTTTCTCTTCCAAGATGACTCTCCAGTCTCTGTCTTCGGCAGGTAAAGCTATGATAGCTTTAGTGTTGGAAATGGTTCAACTTGTTTTCTCAAACGACTTATTTCGTAGAGGACCTGCAAAAATAGAAATAAGTTATTAGTCCCATTACACAAGTGTATTCAAAGAGAATGCACGATGAAGATGTAATACTCACTCGACAAACTCCAAAATTCAGGGATTCGACCAGCTCCAGCCGATCCAAAGACACTTTCACCCCTCACAAAGAAATAATTGGACTGCCAGTTCCCCCTATCATTTGTTGGGAGCCGAGTCACTAAGTGTTTCTTCTTTGGGCAAAGAAACAAAATATATCTTCCATTTTTCTGTCAGATGTTTCTTTATGTAGGATGAGAATAACACATCCTTCACTTCGAAGAACACTTCTAATTCGAAAGCCATGCACTCAATCGACAATAGAATCCTCCAAGTATTTGGCATCAATTCCTGAAAATAATCCAAAACTCCCAAACTAATCTCGGTATGGGAAATCTAAACCCATGTGCAAAAGGTCGTTCATAGAACCTCATCTACCCTGGGACTCTGTAATCTATTCTTTCACTCGGCAAATAATGAGTTTGGAAACCTGTATTTGCACCTAATTTCCATCAATGATTTCTCTATCACTCGATTGGCAGGGTTTTTTTGTTAACATATTTGTTGGTTCACTAGTACTGGGAATCCCACTGGACTCTCCAACTGCTGGTAAAGTCCTAAGTGGTATAGCCTTAGTAGGATCCTCTTGAGGTAACTCTGCTACCGTTATTAATCCAGCCTCGATGAGGTCCTTATACGACCAATCCCTATATATATTTATTCCTCACTCGAATCACTAGAGGATGGTTCAACAAATCTATCAACTTCAGTACCTAAACTACCTATGGATTCTTCACTCGACATTCTCCAAACGACAATCATACGAACATAAGATTTCTTAAAAATCTATTCCCTAAAGATCAAGTTCTACTCCAATCCTCAAACACAATTTCGATGATAACTTTACGATTCTAAATATCAAACATCCTATATTGACTAAGAATAGCTTGAATCTACACTATGAATATTTAAAGATATTGAAGAATACAAGATATGTTTTTGAAGGCTTTGAGACTTAACCCAACTTGATGACTGAAGTGAGTTTTTTCGAATGAGGCAAATAAGTACTCAAAGTTCTCTTTTATACCATCATTCTTGGCGCCTCGAATTCCCGCCAAAAGCACCTCGTAACTTACGCTAGGGTTGCATTAAATGACTGAAGAAAAGCCTAGAAGCAACCAAAGCCCATTATGCAAGTGGGAAATCTTTCAATAACATCGACTGAGGGAAACTATGGTTGAAGATTCCTAATGTGAAGACTCGACACGAAATCATGTGAAGGCTTGGCACAATTGATGTTGCCACTCGACACGACATCATGTGAAGTCTTGGCACAAGAGATGGTGCCACTTGACTCGACCTCAAGGGAAGACTTATTTACAAGAGATGTTGTCACTCGACACGACATCATGCGAAGTCTTGACACAAGAAATGGTGCCACTCAACTCGACCTCAAGGGAAGACTTATTTACAAGAGATGGTGCCACTCGACTCAACCTCAAATGAAGACTTATCACAAGGGCTGATGCCATTCGACACGACATCGTATGAAGGCTTAGCAGAATATGAGGATTCACGACATTAAATGAAGACTTGGCAATTGAAAATACGCCAATCGACACGACAACATTTGTTATCTTGAGACAAATAAAGACGCCATGTCTTATGAAGTATACTCTGAACCTTCATCTGGTTCAGCCGACTGGGGATATTCCCCATGGCTCATATCAAGTTTCGTTCATAAACATGGATTGCATTTTAACCAGAAGAAACACTAACAAATTGCACAGCCCTTCTGTCCAAACGCATGAAAGGGTTTACTGAACCATCCAAACGACAAAGGATAATGCTTAGAACTATGCTTAGAACTATGCATTCTTGACATGTACTCTTACATCTTGTTCATACGACATGCATTGAAATACTCTCCAAGTCAATGAATTATTGACTTAGAGAGTATGAGGCAAATTGTATGGGTCAAATTTAGGCCAAGGGCAAAATTATCTTTTCACGTCAAACCCAACAACAAACAAAGCCTAGAAGTAGAAATCCAGCCCAGAAAATTTAGCATTATTGGATTACAATTAAGCCAGAAGCTTAAGGACAACTCATCTTTATTATATCAACCACTCCTCCCCAACTTTGCCTAACACAAGACATATTTTCACATGCCCAACTTTTTATCAAGTGCTTGGGCACGTTGTGGGACTTATGTCAGTTGCTAAAGTTACTTCCCCACCTATAAATGGCAACACAACTCAAAACATTCTCATTCAAGCTTCATTTCTCAAATTGAGTTATCTAAACTATAAACAATAACCTTCCGCCCCCACTGCAGCCCAAAGAGATCAAGGTAATATCAAACCTTGCACTCTTTTTATTTTATTTACTGCTCACTTATCTTTACTGACTTGAGTGTCGGAGTGCCTACGGCACCCACCACACCGGTGGGCAGTATCCTCCATGCTCACTCTACCTTTGTTTTGTAGGATCACTAGTGCCTCATATTATAAATTCTTGATTGTGGACCTCAGATGAAAACCAGCATCTACAAACCTGATGAAGGTTTATGTGGATCTTCACTCCACTAGACCTGATGAATATCTTTGAGACTTCGGTCGACTGGACCTGATGAAGGTTTATGAGGGTCTTCACCTCACTAGACCTGATGAAGGTTTATGAGGGTCTTCACTCCTCACTCTACTAGACCTGATGAAGGTCCATGAAAGTATTCACTCTCCTAGACCTGATGAAAGTCCATGAGACCTCGGTATACTGGACCTGATGAAGGTTTATGTGGGTCTTCACCCCACTAGATCTGATGAAGGTCCATGAGGGTCTTCACTCTTCACTAGACCTGATGAAGGTGTATGAGAGTCTTCATTCTACTAGACCCGATGAAGGTCCATGAGACTTCGGTCGACTAGACCTGATGAAGGTTTATGTGTATCTTCACTCCATTGGACCTGATGAAGGTCCATAAGGTCTTCATGCCTCACTCTACTAGACCTGATGAAGGTTCATAAGGTCAATGAGACATCGATCTACTGGACCTGATGAAGGTCATTGAGGGTCTTCACTTCTCACTCTACTAGACCTGATGAAGGTCCATGAGACATCGGTCGACTGGACATGGTGAAGGTACATGTGTGCCTACACTTCTCACTCCACTAGACCTGATGATGCACTACAAAAAAATACAGAATTAGCGACGAAAAAATTCGTTTCAACATTTCGAAGTGGAATAGCGACGAAATTGAAATGAATTACAACATTAGCTACGAAATTTAGCGATGGGATAAAATTCTGTAACTAATAATGGCGGGATTGAAATAGAGGGAAAAAAACAACGGAATAGCGACGGATTTATGAATCCGTCTCTATTTAATTCCGTCTCTATACAATGATGGATTTTGACGGAATTTGATTCTGTCGCTATATTTAGAGACGAACAATGATTCTGTCGCTATAAATTGCAATAGAATCATATTTCGTCGCTATAAATTACGACGGAATCATAATTTCGTCTCTAAATAGTGACGAAATTATTTTCCGTCGCTACATATAGCGACGGAATAAAAAACGAAATTATTTTTTGTCTATAATTCTACTTAAATGAATAAGATTTTCCTTTCTCTTTTGCCATTCACACCCAAGTCCCTCAAATTTCTCTACCACGCCCTCTTTCTCTCACTCTTAGTTCTTTATTTCCCTTCTTCACTCTATGTGCATATGGTTTTAAACCTAGGAGGCGCCGACTTTGATTCTCTCATTTTTTCCTCTTCTCTGATTCTGTTGCTCATTTGCTTCTAAGCTGCCAACTGCAAGTGCCAAGGTATGAGACTACTGGCGCTTCTCCCTTCGATTTCACTCTCTCTTTAGATCCACGACTTTTATTTAATCTATTTCGATCAATCTCTATCACGAATTTTGCGATCTGGATTTGAATTAGATGGGTGCAAACTGCAAAGGAATTATGTGGAACAAAGCCCTAGGATTTGGGAAATTTTTGGGAGGTGAATTAGGGTTTTGATGGTGAAGGCTGGTTAGGTTTTTGGATTTGAGAGGTGGATAGATCTATGAAATAAGTACATAAGGGGTAATTTTGGTAAAAATTAGTGAGGAAGTGGGATTGAAGAGAAAATGCAAGGGTATTATGCTTATGTATGGGTTGCGGGCGAGTGTAGCTGGTGATCGTTCTTCTTCTTCCTCCAGTTCAACTAATTCGTTTTGTAAGGTATTCATTTTTTATGTGTCAGTGTTTGTTTTATTTATCGGCTTTATGATGTAAAGGTTGATTTTTTTTAAAAAAAATTATTTTTGTTATAATCAAGTAATTTTTTGGTATTGCTCTGCGTTTTGTGAATCTGAACTTGAAACTTATTGCACTGTTTGTTTGTTCTGCTATAGAAGCTTGCAAGAAATGATCATATTTTCATTTTTAATAGAAGAACATATACATGTGGAAGCAATTCATGATGGATGGATGACTAACAAGAAAAATAGCTTTCCCAGTTTCCAATCTTTGGGGCAAGCTATTTGATGCCAATAAGTTATGGAGAGTGTCTGCGATATCGTGAGTCTGGCTAAATTGGTGAAGAGAGATCGATTCATGGAAATCAATTTTCTTCTTGTCAGACAGAGAGGGGAGAAGACGTATCCTTAGCCTTAGGGTTTAGTTTTCTAAAGCACTGAAGGCTTACAAATCTGGGAGTGTTGTTGCTCAATGTACTGTTGCATTGCCTGAAGATAAACCACGATATGTTATGGTACAAATGACTTGTGTAATTTTATCTCTACATTCTTCAAACTACCTCATCTTCTAATGAATTGCGTGATTGCTTCTTCTATTTTCTATTATTATTGATATATGTACACTATTTTTTAGGGCGTTGGTTATCCCCTGGATATTGTAGTTTACAGCGCTTTGGGTGCCGACATGTATGACTGTGTTTATCCCACTCGCACTTCCCATTTTGGCACTGCTCTTATACATGAGGTGATACTTTGAAATATATTTGGTCACAATTGTTCAAATAAAAAATTTCTAAATTGTAGCTTCTTTAATGAAATAGTAATAATGAAAGAAAGAAAAGGAACCTATGGTATTGTCTTCAATAATTGTAATTACTAGTAACTTCCAGGTTAATGTTTTAGTTGTAGCATTTCCTTGGTTAAAGTAGAGATTAGTCAGCATGTGAACATTAATTGTCTATTTTTATTCTTGATGGGAATTGGATTAATGCATATTTTATAACTGTTAAGAATCTTTGTTATTCTTTTAGATTGAGTTTTTCTTTCTAAAAACTATATTAACGAATGAAGTAAGTATTTTATAATTAATTTTACCACATTTGATAGTTACATCACTCTACTACATGCATATGTGAATCTTCAGTTCTTTTTATCATTTTTTGGACGAAATTGATGGATCATTGTGCAGTTCGGTCACTAGAGAGAATACCATAGTTTGAAACTACTAATTTTGTTACTTTTTGCAGGGAGTGTTAAAACTCAAACACAATGCAATGGCTAATGATACTCGCCACGTTGATCCTACTTGTACTTGTATGGTATGCTCCAACTGGAAGTTCATTTATCTTAAATATCAATCAATAATTTCTCCCCAAAAAAATCAATAATTTCTATCATATTGTATATGTGCATTACCTTGTTTGTCACTGTAGGTTTGGAAGAACTATACAAGGGCCTACATTCATTATCTTGTTACAAATGATGCTATGAGATCTCAGCTTATATGTATTTTTTTTAAACATTATATAATAAATTTTTATTTTACTATCTGTTGTGTTTATTTTATAATTTAATTAATATATTTATTTTATAATTTTACGTACTAATATTAATAATATTGTTTAAAATAAAATTAATTTCTTAAAAAATTTAAAAATAACAATTTTATAAAAAAAATCCTAGGAAATTAGAAACGGAACTTAGAGACAGACTTTCCGTTTCTAAATAGAGATTAGAGACGGAAATTCCGTCTCTATATAGCGACAGAAAATTCCGTCGCTAATTAGAGACGAAAAATTACGTTTCTATTTAGAGACGGAAAATTTCATCGCTAATTAGAGACGAAAATTATTCCGTAATTTTCCATCGTTATATAGAGACGGAATAATTTCCGTCGCTAATTTTAGCGATGAATGATATATTTCCGGATGATATATTTCCGTCGCTGTTTTTTTGCGACCAACAAAATAGAGACAGAATTTGTCCGTCGCTAACTGTCCAGTAGCGACGGATTAGCGACAGATATTTCCGTCTCTATTTCACAGTTTTCTTGTAGTGAAGGTCCATGAGAGTCTTCACTCTATTAGACTTAATGAAGGTCATCAGGGTTCTTCACTTAACTTGATCTGATGAAGGTCATGAGTCTTCGGTCGACGAGACATGATGAAGGTCCATATGACTTCGGTCGACCAGACATAGTCTACGTGGTTCTTCACTCTACCCGACTTGATGGAGGTCCTCGAGGTTCTTCACTCTACCTGACTTATCGATGGTCTGGAGGTTTCGGTCTACTTGACCTGATGGAGGTCTTCGAGATTCTTAACTTGACCTGCCTCGATGATGGTCGGGAGGCTTCAGTCGACTGAATCTTATGGAGGTCCTCGAGGTTCTTCATTTTACCCGACCCGATGAAGGTCAGGAGGCTTCGGCCGACTGAACCTGATGGAAGACTTCCCACGTAGTTTGAAATTGATGGTAATCCATACATGTCATATGGAGAATATGACTATCATCTCATATCGTCTGGAGTAAATGACAGTTCATCCATGTCGTGGAGTATATGATAATTCATCCATGTCATATTGAGTAGTAACAATTCTTCCCCATCGTCCAGAGAAGATGACAATCTTAGAGAATGCTTCTTGGTCGATAGAGCATGCTGGAGGTTTACGGGGGTATTCAACTGGGAGAAGTATGTCAATTAGGCCAAGTGATGGTCTATATGTAAAAACAATATTTCTTAATATTAATAGTCATTTGTCTTTGATATATAAGAAATTCTCGTTTCTAAGCGTCGCTTGGTCTTGATGTCGACTGAGATAAATTCACTGAAGACCGGTGTCGTATCATGTAGGCTGAGGCCTGCGTTTATAATCAATGTTTTTAGGGCGATGATTCCTGACTTGCGGAGCCCGACTGTCTGTTGGTTGATGGGTCCTTGCATCCGAACTTGTTCATCGTTTGGAAGGGTTTGAAATTTTCTCTTCATAGCAGTTACTGGGAACGTCCCGTTTCTTGCTCCTATTATCATTTTCCCAACTGACCTCGATTTGGGCTTGGGTCATGACCTAATCCATAATGTAACATCGAAATTTTGTTAGCTTCTTATAAAGTCCGTTATCTGCTAGTAACCCATTCCTGAAAGCTTCAATGGCAGTCGACTGTGGAGATCCGGAATGAATATTCTCTCTTTGTTGAAATGTACAACGTAGCATCGTAGAGATTCTCATTTCCGCTTCTGAATTGCGTTAAGGTCGACTGTGATTTTCTCAAGTTTACAAGAGCTAGCAAAGTGCTCCACGAACTTATCAGCTAGTTCCTGATACGATCCAATAGTCCTGTAAGGTAGATTGATGAACCAAGTGAGGGCTGTGCCTACCAATGTTTCTCTGAATCCTCTACACATTCCAGCTTCATATTGATGAGGATCCAGACCAGCCAACATCATCTTATATTTGTAATGGACCACATGGTCGTCTGGGTATGTGGATCCATCATACAACTTCATATCTGGTTGGCTAAACTTTCGTGGGAGTTCAAATTAATGGATCCCCAAAAGGGAGTATCTGAGATCGTGCCGGCTTGCCTTTTTCACATTGGTAGTCTGACACCAGGTAGACTTGAGAGAATTGCATCTTTGAACTCCTGCATTTCTTTGCGTATGGTGGAGGCTACTTGCCGTGCTTGGTCGTTTGTGGAGATATGTTGACTTCCTTCTTGATTTGATGGATGGTTATCTGATGGCAGATTGTTGCTTGCCACATTGTTGAATGCCCCCAAGAGATTGATTGGCGTTGTAGGATTACTGGGATGGTCTGGAGTATCACGTTGTTGGGAGGTTGAAGAGATTTGCTCCAACTGTTTCTGGAGGTTCGTATTGGAGCTTCGTATGGCTGAGTTTTCCTCTTCTAAAACTCATAACTGTTCTTGGAGAATTGCCAATTGAGCGGCCACATGGTCTGGTGTCTGCTCGCTGCTTGAAGCCATGAGTAACTATGTTTGTAAGGACTGTAGAATGAGAGTTTTTTGTTTGCTATTAATCACTAAGGGCCCATAGTGGGTGCCAAATTATGGACGCTAGTTTTCGCCTGAGGTCCACAATCGAGAATTCGTAGGAATGAGGCACTAGCGATCCTGCAAGACAAAGGTAGAATGAGCGGGGAGCTCATACCCATCGGTGTGGTGGGTGCCGTAGACAAAGGTAGAGTGAGTAGTGAAGACGAGCATAAAGTAATGGAATAACAAGGTTCGAGGTTACTTTGACCTCCGTTGACTGCTGTGAGAGCAATGAGCCAGTGTTTAGAGGATGATCTCTTTTGAGAGCTCAAGTATGAGAGCTAAAAAACCCCATTGCAACTATGAGTTCTGCATCCTTTTATAGGCTATTATGAGACGGGTCATTTAATATATTAAATGATAAACTTTTCAGTGCAAAAACGGCTAACCACGTGGGGGGTAATTAAGGAAAAGATGTTTTTCGGTTTATGTGTAGGAAAGTCAATAGGTTGTGACGTGAGATCCTCTTAGTATATGGGCTTAAGAAGTATTCAGTTCCTTGGTCCATCATTGGCCTAGGAATTGGCTGTTTGTAGGAGTTGGGCTTTAGATAAGAATAGTTTAAGTCTCATGGGTTGTATACTGTTAAGCATTTGGGTTTGGAATGATATTGGGCCTGAGGTTAAAAGACTATTTTGCCCTTAGCACAAATTTAACACGTATAAGTACTTTATAAATAGTCGTCCTTCATACTTTACATGGGCATCCGTTATCAAAAGCAGTCTTGAGTTAACTTAAATTTTGGAAGCCCTATGCAAGTTTTTGAAATATAATTCTTACTGATAAGGGATAAAAACATGTAATTTATTCATATTCGAGAATTTAATTTTAGATCTCAATCTGTGCACACTGTCCCATAGCCTTCATTGTGATGGGTATTCTTCATACTTCAATATTTTTTTGGCACTTAGATCTCTTATTAGAAACGTGTCAACGCATCACTAGGCCTTTCAATTTTCAACTGTGCTTGTTTTCCCCCCTCATACCTTCCTATTGTATTTTATTTTCGACTAAATGCTGCACTTTCTCACAAATCATACAACTTCATTTCTTTGCTTTTGTCATCTTGCATATGCAAGGATTTAATCTAAACCTCACAAGGGACGTGATTTAATGATATAGGATATGAAATGTATTTCTTGGGAAAGCCAATGAAGAATCCTTGTTATAAGAGGAAAGACAACTGTCAAGCAAAACTAAAACTCTCAAGTCAGTTTTGGAAGAACTAATAGCAAATGTTTTCACTGACCAGAACTTTGGAATTTGAATCTTGTTATGAATAACAAGTAAAAATGTCTACTTAAATGAAGCCTCAGAAATGTTACCATTTATTTATGTGCCTTTTTGAACATAACAACCCGAAATATTTTTTTTAGAAACGTTGGAAACCCCGTCGCCAAATCACCCGACTCAGGTTTAAGCGGAGCATATAAAATTATCGACTGCTTCAGCCTTTTACAAGAGAATGCAACTCTGGATTCGAATAAAAAACCTGACAATCAAATCCTAAGCCTTTTGACACCAAGCCACACCCCTTGGAGACTAGGGATGGCAACGAGCCGGGTATAAGACGGGGATGTCAATCCCTGCACCGTACTCGCGTGATATATAATATCCCCGATCCCGGCCCGTCATTCGTGCGGGTACGGGTCGGGGATTCTTCGTATAGAAAAAGATATACCCGTCCCCATCTCATATCTTTTTTTTATTTATTAATTATTTTTTATCTTTATGTTTTTTTTTTTAAAAAAATCAATTAAAAAATTGTTGGAACAAATAGATATGAAATAAAAATACTAAATTAACAAATGTATGTTTAAATTTAATTTAGTACTTAAATAAAGAAGAGAAATACATAAATTACTAAATAAATACTATTGTTGTAGAATTCTCATCTTTAAAACAAAATGAAATGAATTAATTAATATTGATAGAAATCTAATATTTAAAACAAAGAGAAAAATATTATATTAAATTGAACAAATAAATTATGTTTTTCCTACTTTTTATTTAAATAAGTAATTAATTTTTTTTACTAAAAAATTAATAATTAAAAAGTCAAAGTCAAATGGGTTTATTGAGCGGGTACGGGTTAAAGAGCCTCATACCCATACCCGGCCCGTATACCTAAAGGGTATTAAAAATTATACCCGCACCCGGCCCGTTTTTAAAACAATCGTTCCCCTATTTGGATCCCCGCGGGGATTTTTGCCATCCCTATTGGGGACAACCACCCAAAATACACATTACAATAAGAAGCAAATTGATTCAATGAATGTTCATTTTGACACTTATCTGTCCCATGAAAGATCTAGCAAAAATGAGATTAGAAGTCAGAGCAAATGTATCTACATGCGGTAAATTTGCTTTTTCCAGCCAGATCACTGAAAATAGCTTTGTGATTACTCTAAACGGGCAAAGCAAATTGTAAGATGACAAATAAGAATCTATGATAACTGGCAAGTGACATTAAGAGTAATTGGTTGTTGGTGCAAAATTGAATGCATAGGTCTTATAAGAAGACCCTACTACTCATTTATAGTGTCTTCATCTTCCTCGGGCTTCACAAAGAACTCTATATATGCAATTCGACTGGGTTGCTGATAGCCGGCAGAATCAACATGAGGGTGTTGATTGGATGTTCTGGCAACAGAAACCAAGTGCTGAACTTTCAGCATTCCCCCTCTTCCAATTGTAAGCTTACTTCCTCTGTTATCTTTAATAACACTACCAGGTATGTTGGAAGTTGTTGCCCGGAGAAACTTGTACTTATACCTGTCCACATCAAGGGCGGAAGCATCAAGATCGATCAACAAAAGTGCACGTTAAAACATAAAATGTCGAGAATAATATGTATATTTATAATAACAACAATAATAATATTAAAAATAAAAATAAAAACCTGAAGGATACCTGTAAGACACTTGGCGATCACAATGAAACGCTATCAAAAGATCAGTATTCACATAATACATCAAGTCTATCTGCAGAAAACACATCAAAAATTGCTTGTAAATATTTAAACCTTGCAACAAATGTTTCAAAATAAGTGAAACTGAAGTTACACCTGCAAGTCTCCATGACCTTCTCCTTTGAAGGAAACAGAAGGGGGGACTGGTTGCAGTTTAATCTGGATACTTGATCCTGGCCATTCAAGATCGTCAATAGCTTCTTTCAATGCTGCAGACTGCAGTGTCAATATACAGTAGTTTCTGATTATTCCAAAACCTTGACTAAAAAAGATAGCTCTTAAATAAAAGAGGAAAAACTAAGATCATGTTCAATAACTGTCTCTCATTGTTGCAAAGTGCATGGATGATCATTTGTCATTCATGTAAGAAATAGCATAGAGTATTCATTAACAAAAAGCACTCGTCGGCTTCAAGTACCAAGGACACAAGGGCATTCATACAAATTACATTTGCTTACATGCTCATGTTACATTAAAATACCACAATCTTAAACAATTTAAACCCTTTATTTTATTTTACTTCATACTTTTTTCTCTTTTCTATAACCCAAGAGTCCCTTGTGTGTTCTGGTCTGAAACTAGGGATTACTGGTTACACCTTCCAACCTTGATTGTCAGGAAATCTGTGGGACAGGATTTCCCAAAGATCACTAGCCCCAAGGGAATTTGAAATTTACATATTAAATGAGAAGCTGGAAAAACTATCATTGGTGGATGACTCTATGGAATACATTGTGGTCAGTCTAGAAGTTACTTCCATATCACTTCGAATATTAAAAGTAGTAAAAAAATGATAGTACTAATTTAGTTGCCACTAATAACCTAAGCTTAAATATGCATGCCATATTCACTCCCATGACTTTAAACAAAGCCCTGCACCCCAGTTTCTTTGGGTTGGCTGCAGTGTCACAGAGTTATTTCTGTTCATATGAATTGTCCTCAATGGAAAGACATTTCATTAATATAAATTCACGTGTTCAACAACAGATTGCTCGGGAAAGGCCCCGTTACTTTTCCGAATGAAAATCAGCTGTCAACATTTAGCATTTGTTACATAATGTTGGTTACAAAACTTGAGCAGAATGAAATTTGAAACAGTAAGACATATATTGTTGTTTTTGGCTATAAGCATGCCATGAGTGTAGCTGATACATAGCAACAAGTAAATGATAAAAGTGAGAAGATCCCTTACCCTCTGAAAACCCCAACCCTCCCTTACTGAGTTCTCGACAAGAGTGTACCTTGACAGTGAAAGTAAGAGGTGTGCTTCCTGCAGGTTCAAAATTGTAATCCCATGAAATCATTTCTGGAATTATTGTCCTTACTTCTGCATAAATGCAAGCATCCGGTGAATCAACAGACCTAACATGGCATCAAAGAAAGCAAAATGTAATTAATGGCATGATTATACTAAATCCAAATACAGAAATAGTTGAATTATGAAGGCGTGAGTCCAGCAGGCTTCAACAAATTGCTAATGGCCCAAAAAATAAATATTTAACAATATTGACTTTTAAATTAGGAATTAAATACTCTCTGATCAGCCAAGCAAGTTTATAAACTCTTGATTATTCTCAAGAAATATTAGAAATAGGAAAAAGGGGTATAGGCGAAGCAAACAATTGGGGAATTTTGTGGAAGAAAAAATTGAAATTTCTCCATCTCTCACATTTCAAACAGTATAACCCAAATTATTCTCAATGTAATCTGAAAATAACGCTTTCTAATAGAAGAAAATGCAAAGAATGACCTCCACCATAACCCTCTCAAGCATAATGCAGGAATTTGAAATAATTAGTGATTACAAACCCCTTTAATTACATGAAAAATGGAAATGGAAGCTCTTAAAACGGAAGGAAATCCCTGTTCACTCAACAACAGACATAGGCTCCGCTCGGTAGTGTGGAGCTGCTTTGAAATGGAGTCTCTAGTTGTGAAATAAAATCTAATGGCCTTTGGTAAATATAACTTTTAAATCATAGAGTTGACAAAAATAGTAAAAGCTAATATGGGACCAAACAACTTAAGAAGGCACAATGGCCAAACAGCAAAACCAAACGGACCCTTATTTTCCTAATGAGTCTTTAATGATTTATGCCTGGAAATTTAAAATGGCAACTAAAAATAAAGATGAACATACTTGAGAAGTAACTGCATGTCAGGCCCAGGATATCGAATTTCAATCAAGCTTGAATGGCCGGGAGCGGAAAAAGTATTTAAGCAATCAACAAAAAGTCCTAAGCTCACTCCAAATCTAGGTCGCCCTTGTGCGCCATACTCATATTTTACAAATAGCTACAAAAATAAAAAATAAAAAATAAAAAATAAAAAATTACTCTTGAGTTAAAAGAAATTAAAATCAATTAGCCAGTTTTTAATTGAGTTTCGGTTTACCTCGCGCTGAAGATACACTTTGGCTTGGAGACAGCCGCCGGTTTCCTCGACTATCAAAACGACGCCGTGTTCTGATAATTCAATCACGGCGTCCTGATGGTGTTTCCATCTGACTGAGGAGAGCGCATCGACCATGCCTCGAACGTTGTCGAGCTGGCACACTAGATCCGGTGATTCCACGTCTACAGCCGACGAGCTCATGATTTTTTTCTCTCTCCTTTTCCCGCCAATTTTTCCTCTACTCCCCTTTTTCGTTCCTGTTCTATACGCCAAGCTTTTTAAGAAGCTCCCTATTAAATAAATTATACTTGTATATATAAGCCTTTGTTTATTGATTGAGAGAGAATAGCCCTCAAAAGTGAACCAGCTGTCTACTATCACTTAATTATTTCTTAATTCAGCTCTGAATTTTAATTTCCATTAAAATTTTTACTCATTTATTAGGTAAAATTCATCTTAAAAAATGGATTCTTACAAAAAAAAAAAAAGAATCCATAAATTTATATTCTCACTAATATTATTTTATTTAACTCATAAAAAATTTAAAATTATAATATTCCACCATATTATAGAATCGATATCAACCACGAATAACAGTCTTATAATTTTGCCTCATCATCGGTAACAATGATCACAGAACTGCACATATAATATGATGTGTTCAATCTTATATTATGCGTGGCGTCTGTTCTGACAATAATTGTTACGATACGGTACAGTAGACTTGCCTCCTTTCTTCCTTGTCTTGTTTATCTAGCAAAATTTATTTTGAACAGTAATTTTTATTTATTTTCTTAATTATAAAGACCATGCATTTTTCAGTGTTAACATTAAAATGACCTACAACCGGCTGGTGCCAGTCTTCCGTCGGTTTTTTTTTTTTTGGGGGGGGGGTTTATAGCTTTTTTTAGACTCTCAAATCTCCCTTGACCGTACAAAAACCTACCTGTGAGAGACAAATTTCTCTTTTTTCCCCTGAAAAATTTCTTCACAATCTAGCAAGGGTTTCAAACAACTTCTTTAATGTAACGCATTTTTGTTTCTATAAAAACCCTAATTTTTACCTTTAAGGATTAAGAAAACATTTCTTTTAGTGTCATTAGTTTAGCATGGATGGAGCTGCCAACAGCAGTGGCGGCGGCGGTGGCGATCCATCGACGACCGGAAGTGGTGCGCCTCCACTTCAGCCGGCGCCTATGCAGAACGCTACAAATGCGCCGCCGCCGTTTCTGAGCAAGACCTACGACATGGTGGACGATCCGGCGACAGACTCGATCGTGTCTTGGAGCCCTACCAACAATAGCTTCGTCGTTTGGAACCCTCCCGAGTTCGCGCGTGACCTCCTCCCTAAGTACTTCAAGCACAACAACTTTTCTAGCTTTGTTCGCCAATTAAACACTTACGTATGTGTTTTCTTGATTGCCTTTCTTCATCAAAGTTGCTTTCTTTATGGGAACCTATGCTTTTTTTTTTCAAGTTAGTGTTTAGTTCGTTAGATATTTGATTTATTTACTTTCTTTTGTCCGCTATATACATATTTTTATATTTTGGTTACTGAACTGTAGTGCTTTTTTTGGTTGCGGGTTGGATTCTTGATAATTAGTGAATATCATTAGTCTGCTTATCTAGTTGGAGATATATTTTTCTTATGGATGTTTTTTTGCATATTTTCTTATTGGTATTGATTAGGTTAGATATTTTTTGGGATATAGGCATTTAATTACGATCACATTGTCTCAAAAGACTGCTCTTGCTGGTTCCTAAGGTAATTGGGAGAAAGAAAGAGAATTAATAGTTTGAATCTTGCTTTTGAAATGTTCGCTGGAATTGGGTGACTTTTGAGTTCTGTATGTTGTTGATAGTTGGATTTAGAACCGGAACCGAACTGGTTGGAATCGGAACCGAAAATTTTCGGTTCGGTTAGGGTTCACCCCTGATCGAGTTCTAGCGGTTCGAACCGGAACCGTTGGAACCGTTCGGTTCCAGCGGTTCTACGGAGGAACCGTTTTAAATTTTTTTTTTTTAAAAAAATCATTATTAAAATTAAAAAAAGAAAAGAAAACCGGAATGGAACCGGAACTGTTCGGTTCGGTTCCAGTTCCACACTTGTGGAACCGGGAACCGGCCGGTTCGGAACCGAACCGGACCGGTGGCCACCTCTACTTGGACTGTCTGAGGTGCCTAGATATGCTTGCTTATTATATTGAAATTGGGGATTGGTAAGGGTATAAAAGGGGTGGAGATTTGATTTTTACTTGTCGTGTTTTGAGAGGTGAGAAATGGCCCAAAGAAACTTCAATTAGAGAAGGTGAAACTAGACAATCTTCAGGTGTAGATTTAAGTTGAGTCTTTCCAAACCATTAGAACTTCCGGAAATGCTCCATTTGATTGCTAAGAAACTTATAGGAAAAAGCTGAAGGAATATTGCCTTTTAAAATTATATTTTGCATGTTACTTTGGCTTTTGAAAAAGCAGGATTTGTTACATTTTTGATTTGTTGGATGGTTATCATGGGGATTTAATGCTTTTGTATCAATGCCTTCTTAATGATGGAATATTAATAATTGAAAGCTGTAATGATGATTCTTCCTGCATTTTCCCAGCAATCAAATGGAGCAGAGGGGGGAAGGGGAAAGAATGCAAATCTCAGGTTTATCATGACCTGATTTCAAAGAATAATTATGATTATTATTTCTCTGTTTTTGATCCCATTCTAATAGTTAAACTCAGCTGGAGGCAAGAATAGTGCTGAATTGCTTTTAGAGATGACAGGCACTGCCTCTTTAATCATAGGCAAAATAGCCTCTGCGAGTATATATGTGGGAATCTGGTGTTTTAACTTGTCTGTTGTGTTTATTGATCAGTTACTATGAGATATGGATGCTTGGTAGCAGAAGGTAAACGAACTATTTTGTATTCTCACTATTGACCGGAGGTTAGCTAGTGGATTACTTGCATTTTAGATGTGATACTGGTTCTGCCTATTTGTTACTGGGAAAACAAGCATCTGCAATGCACAATTTGTGGTGTTAAAATATGATTATGATTTTTTTTGGGTGTGTAATGACTAATATATGCCTGGTAACCAGAGGTATTTTCCCAAAGCATCTTATTTCTAGTTCTGGGGTTAAGTTGAATAATGAGTCACAATAATCCATTTGTACAGGTCATAAGACTGAAAAGTCTATCCAAAAGTAAATGTTATCTACTGAGTAATGGATGTACCTATGCTAACAAATGCTTGTCTGGATTTTTGAAGGAAGTTCGAGACACTGTTTTTTTCTCAATTATGTATGATGATCTTGTCTGCAATGTTTGCATAGATGAAATAAGCATAATATTATCTTGGGAGACGTGAAAGTTTACATAATGATGTGCTGAAATTATTCTATCTAGCTGGTAATGCATTGTCAGGATCAGTCATCAGACATTGGCTTTGTCTTGTAAATGCTAAACCATGGGCTTGTAAATCGTTATAGGACACTGTATATCTAGCACAATTACTTAGTATATATGGTTCAAATTATGTTCCTACATTAATACAATAGTCTTAAGAGTTATAAAGAGCTGTAGCTCTTGATAAATACTTAGTATGCAGACAATAAAATTTTTATGATTTGTCGGTCAAATTGGTTACACAATATGAAAGTTTTTGTTTCCGTTGCATGATTATTTTTTCTTTGTGCTTAAACAAATTTAGTTAAGTTGATGCTTTCAACTTAATTGATTTTACAAACTTAGCATGACATAATAATTTGATTTGTCATAGAAATACTGATGAGTGAAGCTGTCTTATGAATTATGATACCATTTTGTTTCAATGATTTAAAATAATCTTTTAATATATTTAGCTGGCTGAAGTGGTTAGTGGTTTCAATGGTTTTATCTCCTTTTGCATTAGTATAAGAAAGAGGGCTTTTCATTCGTACTTTGATTCATGACTTCTTTTACTCTCGAGTACTTTGCACTTTTTAGAATATGGTATTGGGGAATATAAGAAAATTAGTTAGAAGATGTCTTTCTATAGTTGGGATAGGTAATGGGTGATTTTCCGTGAAGACTTGTGTACTAATCAATTAAGTGATAGGTGAAGGGTTTTTTCCAGATCCACTTTGAGAGGTATGTAATTTATAGGTGTAGTCGGTTTGACTCAAGTTGGGTTTCCTTTGTGCTGTTAGTGTTCATATCCTTAATACAATATAAGGCTTGTAGTAATTACTGAATTGATCAGTT